>JADRCH010000052.1:2338105-2680115 GCA_019843965.1 Rhynchomys soricoides
TCCTTCCCTCCTTCCGTCCTTCCTTCCTTCCCTCCTTCCTTCCTTCCTTCCTTCCTTCCTTCTTTCCTTCCCTCCTTCCTTCCTTCTTTCCTTCCTTCCTCCCCTCTGATATCCATGATGGCTGATTTGCATGGAATCTGAGTGATAAACCTGTCAAACACAACAGAGTTTGTCATTCTGCTGGGCTCTACCATAAAAATCAGTTTTGTAACGTGCCAAACTTAAGAGAAATTGGCTGATTCTTGGCCTAAGGCTTATTGCATAGATTTGGAGAGGGCTTGCACACATGTTCTTTAAAAAAACATCTTACTGCAAATATGTTTGTATTTAAAACTCCTTCGGCAAAGGATTTGTAACAATAAATAAATACAATGGAAAACAAATTTAAACAAAGATTTTATATTTATTTATGTACTTCATGTTTGAAACCCTCCATCCTTCACCCAAAGCTGCATTTTCACCCACCACAAATCTTTCTTTTAAAATTCCAAAGTTCTTAATATTAATCTTGAAAATGCATAAAAGCAGGCCAAGGGAGATGAAACAAAGACTGTAAAACTCAGTTAGAAACTCTAAGGCACTTCAGCCAAATAAATTGTAAGAAATGCCAGCATCCAGGACAGCACAGATTTATTGACAAAGAAAATGTATTTGGAGATGAAACAAACTAACAACAATGAAATCTTCATGTATGAAGCCACCAATAAACAGACTAGCATTTTGGTGGCTTACAAATTTCTCCTCCTTCTCCTCCTCCTTCTCCTCTTCGTCCTTTTCCTCCTCCTCTTCTCCAGTGATTTTTATCAAAGGCCCTTTTAGTGTCTATTGAGAGGACGTTTTTGATTTCTGTACTTGAGTATATTGATGTGATGGATTACATTTACTGATTTACATATATTAAACCATCCCTGTATCTTTGGAATGGAGCCAACTTGGTCTTGATGAATGGTATTTTTTGATATGACCTTAAATATGGTTTGCAAATATTTTATTAAGGATTTCTTTTACATCTATGTTTGTCAGGGAGATGTTTTTAATTTTGTTTTTGTTTTTTTAAATTGCATTGTTAATGCATTTTTTTAACAGACCAGTACTAAGTCCTGGCTTTTAAAATTGTTCCTTCCTTTTCTGTTTTATGGAATGATCTTAGTAGGAGCAGTGCAATTTATTTAATGTTCTGGTAGAGTCCTACTCTAAATCAATCTTGTTTTCTTTTTCTAAGTTGGGAGATATTTTATTATTGCTGTAATCTCATTGATAGTTACAGGTCTGCTTAGATTATTTATTTCATTTTGGTTTAATTTTGGTAATTGTATGAACGCAGAATTTTGTTCATTTTCTTTAGATTTTTAAAATACTTTAAGAACACTTAAGAAAAAACTGGATGAAGACCTTAGGTGCTAGAAAGACCATCCATACTCATGGGTCAGAACAATTAATATTGTAAAAATGACCATTATGCCAAGATCAATATGTAACTTCAGTGCAACCACAATAAAAATTCCAGGACCTTTTTCATGGACACAGAGAAAAACTTAAAATTTATTGATAAGTAGAATAGATCAAGCATAGCCAAAATAATCCTGAATAAAAATTACTGGGAGACTGTTGCAGGAAATATTAAAAAATAAAAAGGCAAGATCCCGGGCTATCCCCAGCTACTCTCTGCCCATGGCTAGGCTAGCCCCTGATGTAGGTCTTCCCAGCTTCAGTTCTCCTGCGTCCAAGCCACTTGTCTCTTCTCAGCCATCTACCCCCTGCGGCTGGTTGTCACAAATCCCCTTAACCCAGTAAATCAAAACTCTAGAAGCTTATAATTAATCAGTCAGATTTATATCTCAATAAACTCTCAATTCACAAGATGCCTACACAATAATTTCAGAGCCAGTTGATAATGACACAAGCTGCCCACCTAGATTAGACAAGTTACCCCAATTATTATATCCCTATATGATATTCATAGCTATCTGTGGCTATTTAAAGCCATGCGGAATCTGGATCATCTTCCTTCTCTCCATCTTCCTTCCTTCCTCCATTTTCTGTCCCTCTGTCTCTGAAACTCTTAGCTCTGTCTCCCTTTTCCACTGCCCAATCACAGGCTTCTTATTGTATTAATATTTAAATTAATTGGGGGAAAATTCTGCTACAGGAGAGGAATTATCATCCCATATTATAAGTTATACAACAAAGCTGTAGTAACAAAACCAGCGTGGCACAAAGCTGAAATGCAAATTATCAACATAGAACTGAGGATCCAAATACAAATCTACCTAGCTACAGCTACCTGGTTTTTGACAAACATACCAGAAACACACCAGAGAAAGATAGCATCTTCAGCCAGTGGTGCTAGGAAAGTTGGATATTAACATATACTAGAATAGAAGCAGGTCATTGTTTATCAAGCTGTACAGAACAAACTCCAAATATATCAGAAACCTCAACAGAAGACCGGATGCCTTGAAACTGCCAGAGGAAGGAGTGAGGAGTACAGCTCAGCATCCAAGTGCAGGTTATGACTTCCTCAATAGGACTCTGGGAATACTGGAAGTAAGACTAGCAATGGACAACTGAGACATCCTGAGACCAAGATGCTGGCTTTTTAATTCATTAAAAGCAGAAGAGGACTTCAGATCCCATTACAGATGGTTGTGAGCTACTGTGTGGTTGCTGGGAATTGAACTCAGGACCTCTGGAAGAGCAGTCAGTGCTTTTAACTGCTGAACTATCTCTCCAGCACCTCCAAAGATGCTTTTATAAAGCAAAAACGAAACAAACAAAAAGCTATCAATTGAGTGAAGAGGTAGCCTACAAACTGGGCAACACTCTTGCTAGTGATACTTATAACAGAGGAATAATACTAGAATATACAAAAATCCAGGGAAATGAAACACCAAGAAAATGAACCAATAAAATGGACCACTGCAATTAGCAGAGAATAAGAGTCTGAGGACTGCTCTGCTTTACATGGGGCACCCATATCACATCCCTCTCCCCAAGGCCCAAGGATCTTCAAGAAAAGGGTGCTAAATGATTTTAAGAGTCAGATGTAGCAGCTGATTTCGAGGAAATACTATTTTCAAGGTAAAACCAAACAGTAACATGTATTAACTCACAGCTGTTGTGAGAGCATACACAAGATCTGCACAAGCTCAAGCAGGACAAAATCTTAGCACTGGATGGTGAGAAGCAGGGAAAAAGTCTACAACTAGTCGAGAAGCGAGTGGCCTTTGGTAGCTGTTGGGAGAGGTAGAGTCAGTCTTCTTCAATGGTGTGGCTCCTGGTAGGTGGATCGCATTTCATGGCCATCTAGTTCCACTATCAAGAATGACTGGGAAACATATATTGGACTCGATGTGTTTTCCTAAAAAGGCAGAAGAGAACGGTTAGTAACATAACTACTATGGGAATAACTAACAGCTCTGAATTCAATTTGAAAATTGCACCGCAGGAGTGAAATTTATACCTGGTACTATAAACCTAGTAAAAAACCCATGACTGAATGGTATTAGGTTCTAGAGGTGTGCTTGCTCCTGTTTTTTAGCTGAATTGCCATGATATTAAGGTACTTTCTACTTAAGTTTGTATCCATAGATAAATGCTACTCCTAGTTTTAGTCAGAGGAGCCTCTCTTTGCAGTTAATGGTGGTGAATATAAGAATGCATGACTTTGAAGATATTGAAGATAAGTGATGCTGAGTCCTTTGCTCTTTATACCACCTCCTCTAGTGCTCAGGGAACGTTCCCCCCAAAAAGAGTGGAAAGAATGTAAGAGCCAGAAAACAGGGATGAAGGCTGTAAAATGCTGTCTTCTGGTCATGAGTCACTGTTGTGACGTTGAAACAGCTGTGGCTGCCTGCAATTTGCCTACACAAGACTAGTGTTAGCACTAGTTAATCACGGATTAGGGAAGGCTTCTGGACTCCCCTCCTCCCTGTGAACTATTAGCTACTGATGGATTCTGGAGGAGGGACAACCATTGTCTTTAGTGGTGTATATAAGAGTGATCTACAATGGATAGTTTCCAATCTGGACACACAGATCAACCTAGTTAAATTCAGTGGGTCCCAATAAAAAGAAAACAATAGTAACATATGTGTAGTCATACATGAAGGAATGGACTTGTGTGTGTACATGAGGGAGTCCTAGAAGTGGGAAGGAGAATAAAGAGAGCGAGGGAGATAATAATAGGAAAACTTTGTTCGGTGTCATATCATTGATAACAATTTTATAAATTAAATTAGAAAAAAAATCAAGGTTGTTTAATGCAATAAAGACTATCTACAGCTTGGTCCTGGAAAGAAGTCATTTTCAAATGGAAATTGGAACTTGTTTTAAAGTGCGAAATCAGTTGGTGAGGTCAAGAAATAATAGGAATTTGTCACTAGCAAAAGTTTAGTTTATGACTGTTTTTTATTATTTTATTAGAAAATGTGTTTATGTTTCCTTTCTAGAAATCTTCATCAAAATTTTTATACTAGAAAAAGAAGTCTATAGAACAAGATTCCATTCTGTTCAGTCCCTATTCAAACTTGGCTTAGTGTCTTCCTCACTTTCCTGTCAGAACCAGGACCCCTCCAGTCATGTTGAGTTCTCCCAAACCTCACCTTCTGTCTCAGATACCCTCCTTGACTTCTCTCTTAAAACAAGAAAGAGAGAAGTTCCACCAACAAAGGGGAGACTGTAGATTTGATCAGTTTAGTCTTACTCAAGCCTTACAGAGTATTGAGTATGAGGAGTACTGACTGATTGTCCTAGTCAGGAAGGTCTCATTAAAGCCACAGACTGCTCATCTGGCTACACACTCATGGGGTTTTGTTTGCTTCATGAAACAAGGCCTCTCTCTGTGGTCCAGGTTGGACTTCAGACATGCACCATGGCAAGCTTTTCTGCATTTTCATTAGTTATTTCTATAGTTATAGCTAAATATTATTATATATTATATATAATATCTATCTACCTATCCTTTCTTATTAAGGTTGTTCTCTGTCCCATCTGCAGACATTCTGACTTCTAGCTGTTGTACTCTTGTGAACAACTGTCATGTGTATTCTAGTACACATAATTCATTTCTTTCTTATTAGTTAAGAGCTATGGCCCTGCCTACAAGTGTGTGCTCATCACTTTGGTTATAGTTTAATAATTTCATAAATAGATGCAATAGGAATTCAAACGAAATGAAAGTTGTAGTAGGAAACTATGTTGGATCATTTGAAA
Organism: Rhynchomys soricoides; assembly: GCA_019843965.1. Classification (NCBI taxonomy): domain Eukaryota; kingdom Metazoa; phylum Chordata; class Mammalia; order Rodentia; family Muridae; genus Rhynchomys; species Rhynchomys soricoides. The sequence goes on from JADRCH010000052.1 coordinate 2,343,320, forward strand.
AGCCTGAGTGTGTTTGTGTGTAAGCCAAAGAAATACCCAGAGAACCACTGAGGGACTTTATAAGGACTGTGTGCTCAGATTGCACCACAAGACGGGTCTTTTCTTCTGTTGCCTTTCTTCATATTCAATTTTAAAGGTTCAGTACACTGAATGGTAAACTGGGAAGGTTTGATTTTCCAAAACCATCTCCAAGTATTTTTGAACTTCTTTGGAAGTTCTATTCATTGATTTGGTTTAATGCTAAATATATGAAGCCTAACCCCTTCTCCCCTTACCCATGTATGGTGGAAAGACAAGTAATTGAACAAATTTATACTCCCTTATTTTTTCCACAAATTAACACACAGTTATAATCTGCCACACAGAAGAAAGGCTACAATCCTGACCTCTACTGTACATCATTATTTTATTTTTGTATACTAATTTTTCAACAGCTTATATAATGAATTAGCATATATGTAGTAACTGAGAACAGCTACTATAATGATGCCATAGCATTATTTTCTGGGTTAGCTTTTTTATTTTTTATTTTTTGTATATTGGATTTAGCAAAACTGAAGTCAAGTTGCTAATTATGAGGCTTTTGTTGGCATGCAGCCCCTTTCATTCCCTTCATGTTGTCAATAAATCTAGTTTTCTTGATGTAGGGCTGAAACTCATATTTTCTGACTGCAATAGGCCAAGAGTTACCTTGGACAATTAGAATTTTTTTTTTTTGTCGTCCTTACTGGAGTATGACTCACTATGTTAACGACCAGGAGAGGTGCAGGCATTGTGTCTGCTTGGATGTTTACTTCCCCTTAAGTGCTCTCTCTCTCTCTCTCTCTGCCTTTTAGTTGGAGAATATTCTTTGTTTTTAAGGATTTATGTGATTAAGTTGGCCCTCTTTGAGAAGCCAGTATATTTTCCCCGTTTTCAGTTCTATATCTTAATTTCACATGAAAGGTTCTATCAGTCATATAACACACTGAGGAAGCCCTAGTGGTTGGATGTTGGTATTTGAGGGCATCTTTCTACTTCCAGCATTGGCAACTATGAAGTTCTGGGTCATGAAGGAACTTGAGCTGTTGTATAGGATTTATAGACCGCTTGCTTCCTGGACAAGGCATCTAGCTTTTCTCGTTACGTCCTCAATCTGCTGCCTAGAGCATTGAAATAGCCATTCTTGAAATGCAGGTCAAGGCTATACTCCAAGGGTGTTTAGGAGAAAGCTGCATGGAGTTATTCTTCATGATGATCAACTTAAGAGGTCGCCACTGTTGTCTCTTCAGGTTTCTTTTCCATGAGAGAAAAATAAGTGCATTATTTAAGTCACTATAATTTGAAAATTTCTTATGTATCTGATCTTACTACTGAAAAATGTGCCCTATAATATTTATAAAGTTTCTCTTGGCTCATTATAATATTATAAGATGGACTGACTAGATATAATCTACAGTTTTCCAGTTTGTTAAATTTAATATAAATAACAATTCTCCAAAGTTTTAAAACGATTTTTCATATAGCTATAAAAATATTTGGGATATTAAATATATTCATTTTTCTCAGTAATCTTTGGTTTTCCTCTGTGCTAAAAATGCCCCTCTGTGCATTCCAGTTTAATAATTTTTCCATTAGAGAGAAAAATAGAGGAAAATTTGACTGTAAATCCCGAACTGAAAAAGACAGGAAATGCTCCATTTTGGGTTTAGAGGACACATTTGAAGTTTAGAAAAAGAATACTAAGACTTTAATGAAATGCACATTATCATAAATCCTATTCATTTAATCAGCTGCTTTCCATATTGTCTTTAAACATTTTCTTATAAGGTAAACACTGAAAGAATTTGAATTATCCCTAATTGAACAGTATCTGCCATTCACTTACCTTGTTTATTTTGGAAGCTTTGATCACTCTCTGAAGTTCAAATATTTCTTAAAGTGGACTGTGTAGGCCAGTTGTGATGACATTCTACAGACTCACGTAGAGAAGACAGGAAAAAAAATGAGGAATCTTAAACTGAGACCTCATATTAACAACCTTACTGATGAAGAGTATTTCAAAATGTTGGCATAGTATATATAATTAGCCACCTCAATTGAATGTTATTTAAAAAATACTAAATAGCTATAAACAGTATTTTAAAGATATTTAATGTGAGAGGCAAAAGATTTATACAATCTGAAGAGAAACAGTTTAGTGAGTCTTTGAGTTTTGTGCCTTTTCTTGGGCTCTTTTTCTTCTGTTGGCTTGTCTTATAACTGAGGTAATAGTTTTTGTTTATCTTATTATAGTTTTTTTTTAAATATGAATCAATGAATGAATGAAAACCTAACCACTAGAGCAAGGATTAACAACTGAACTCTCTTTTGCCCCCACTGGGAGAGGGAAATCAATTTTCTCCAGTGGAGTAACACTGGATAGAACTACTTCAGGGAATGTCTTGGGTTCAGGGGTAGTTGACCAACATATAATGGACTCCACATGTTTATTTTTTATTTTTTTTTTTTAGTATTCTTTTATTTGGTTATAGTCTGGAGTTTTGTTTTGCTTTTTTTGGGGGGGTATTTTATTTTGTTTTTTTGTTTTGGGGGAGTTGTTGTATTGGGTTTTTGTTTGTGTTGTGAGAAAGAATTTAAAGTGAGTAGGTAGAGATGGGGAGAGGATCTGAAAGGACTTGGAGGAGGAAGAATATGATCAAAATATATTTAAAATTAAAAATTATTTTAAGTAACAACATAAAAATCACAAATATTTTTAAAAATGTATTTATGGTGTCTGAAGCCTGGTTTGAAAGTCTGATGACTGCTAGAGTTCATCTCAGAAAAATGTGCTTGTTCATTCTTGCATATACATTTTTAGGTAATTTAATGAATGATGATGTTTGCATTACTAATTGGGGATTTAAAGTTTTCACAGTTGTACTCATGGCTAAAACCTTTTCTCATATTCCTAATTACATAAAGTAAACAGTCATGATGTTAATAGATTAGTATTAATGTAGTAGTATTAATAACCTTTTAATTAATCATTTTATTTGTTTATATTTTGAATGTTATCCCCCTTCTCAGTTTCCTCTCCCCTCTCTCGTCCACACCCTTCCCCTCTCTTTTGCCTCTAAGAGGCTGCACCCCCACCTACCCATTCACTTCTGCCTCACCCCTATAGCATACCCCTTTCTCTGGGGCATCAAGCCTCCACAGGACCAAGTGCCTCCCCTCTCACTAATGACAGATGAGCAGTCCTCTGTTACATATGTAGTGCAAGCCATGGACCAGCCCTTGTGTACTCTTGGGTTGGTGGTTTTTTCCCTGGGAGCTCTGAGGTGTCTGGATTAATGCACTTTTAAAAATATTTTATGCCAATTGTTGCAATCAAATGACATATTAATTTCTCTTGTAAACTAAGTTGTTTAGAAATTTTAATGATCACATTACTAGGTTTCATTGTCTAGGTTCACTTGAGCATAGACTGTACAGATTCCTATGGTAGGGAACATCATTCATATGATAAAACTTTGTTCCTATGAGTACAACTGGGAAAACTTTAAATCTCAATTAATAACACAAACACATATACTTCATTAAATTTCCCAAAAATGTTTATATTAAAGAAAAACAAAAAGAAATTTACAGAGTTTCTAAAGTTTAAGTTTGTGTGTGTTTCTAAAAAAAAGTTTTTGAGAACAACAAATGTACAATGCATATTTTGAAAATATGCATATATTCTTTTCACAAATTAAATAGCTGCTCCAGAAACTTCTTTGGAATGATTTTGCCCTATCCTAGGAATCTGAACAGTCTCTATACAAAGAAGACATACTATTTGACAATCCAACTTAGGAGTGTGGTCAGCAAAATTTCCAAACAACTTAGAGAGTTTATAAGAGAAATTAATATGTCATTCCATTGCAACAACTGGCATCAAATATTTTTAAAACTACATTTTGACTTTAATTGGTTTCTACTTTAATGTTAATAGAATAGATTTTTGAAATCTTTTTATATATTTTTTGTTGTTTCTTTTTTTCTTTATTTTTTTCATACTTTATTTACATTTCAAATGTTTCCCCTTTTTCAGATCTCCTGAATTTTGAAATTTTATTTAAGCAAATAAATTATTAAAAGGCAATATATGGCTTTAAGGCTATTTATACTCTAAAATATTTTATGCACCTCCTCAAAGAATTTCTTAGAAATGTACAAATGTACATTTTCACCAGCTACTTATGAATTTACTTTTACAAAATGGCCTAATTGCTTGTATGCAAATAGGATCTCTTTGATTATATCTTATATACATCTTAAGAATATATTCTTTGATGCCCTTTCTTTTGCCAATTTTCTTTTTGAATATAGATCTCTTCATTTTAAAGAATGTTTTGCATATGAACAAAAATAAATATTTGGTAGATGCATACTTAAAATATTATAGGCTGTTGTTTCTTTCATTATTTTTATGATTGGAATGACATATCTTGGGTAGGAAAATGCAACATTTATTAAAATTACATTTGTTAAAGGATGTGAGGGAGCAAGAGCCATGATGGGCAGGAAATTTTGGTGGGAGTTGGTTATACCATATTATTCTGACCATATGAACAACTTTAAACACATACTGATGAATGGTTGCATTTGTGCGTAGAAGAAACCTCATGGTAAATTGTGGGAGAATAGCAATCTTTTCAAATAGTTTCTAAGGCCCCTCTATTTGTGTCTCTAGTGAACTAAGATATTGACCTTGAAATTGGTGATAATTCTTTGCAAAACTTGTGTGCAAACTTAGCAACTAGGTCTTAACAGAGTCTCTTTTTTTTCTGCCAATGCTACTTCTAGTTTCAGGCTACATGGCCATCAAGACAGTCCACCTAACGTTCTTTTTCTCAGTGTGGAGTGGTAAAATTGGTATTAGAATGCCAGAGTAACTTATTGAATGCAATGAACAGCATACCAGAGTGGGGAATAGAGCTCCGATACTTAGCTGTCATCCCTATCCTGTCTCAGCTCTGTCTACATAGCCTAAGAGCTTCAATGACTTGGGATTTGACTCGTGTTCTGCTGGTACATACTATCCTTTTCTAAGATTCTTTTCTTGAACCCAAACCCTGACTGACCCTTTCCCCAGTTCCTGGTGCTTGTACTTAGTCTTTTAGATACTTACTGAGTGGCTCCTATTTCATATCTCACTCTCATTGTTTCTGTTCAAACCATGAGATTCCTGATAGGGCTGTCTTGGATGTTACAAATATTGATAATTTAGTCTCAATTGGCACTGATGGATCCTTGACATTATGTTGATTGATCAACTTCATTGCCAAAATCCAGATCTCTAACTAAAGTTCCAGTGACTTTTTAAAAATTGAATTTGATTGGAGTCATCTATAGTCTTTCCACCTGCCTATTCTTGTAGACTTAGAATACATCATCTTTCTTCATTAAATCTATGTCTGAAGGTATTAGAGTCATCAAATGAGTGGCAATCTAACTTTGGTTTGAAATTCATGTTGATTCTGGTATACTTTTGTTTCATTTTGTATTTTAACCTGTTCTTGATTGTAGACCAGTGAGCAGATGAAGTCAAGAGAAGGCAAAATATATACATCTATATCTATCTATATAAACATGCACACATAGATGGGATAGGAGAGAATAAGGACACAGGTAAAGTTTGTTGATAATTCAAGCTAAGATTTCCCTACAACAATAAGAAGTATTACTAAGGGATAAGATGAAGATAAGGAGATAAAAATGGCTACTGAGAGAACAGAAGAGTGAAATGTTATGTGCAAATTTTGGGGATATACTCTTCCTGGTGAGATGCATGTTAAAATGAGGAGTATGCTGAAACCCACGCCTAAATCCTCTTCTCTCTCCATAAAAAGAATAGATGTATTCATCAAGTATGGAAAACTTGGTTACAAGGTATTTCCAGAAAGTGTGTGAGAGAGCTGAGTGTGATAATGCACATCTTTAGTCCCTGTCTTAGTTAGGGTTTTATTGCTGTGAACAGACACCATGACTAAGGCAACTTTTATAAGAACATTATTTAATTGAGGCTGGCTGACAGGTTCAGAGGTTCAGTTCAGTATCATCAATACAAGGGCATGGCAGCATCCAGGCAGGCATGGTGGAGGAGGAGCTGAAACTTCTACATCTTCCTCTGAAGGCAGCTAGGAGAAGACTGGCTTCTAGGCAGCTACAATGAGAGCCTTAAAGCCCATACCCACAGTGACACACTTCCTCCAACAAGGCCCAACCTACTCCAATAAGGCCACACTTCCTAATAGTGTCACTCCCTGGGCCAAGCATATCCAAACCACCACAGTCCCAGAACTTGGAAGGGAGAGGCAGGTGGATCTCCATGAGTTCAAGATCAGACTGATCTATACAATGAGTTCCAGGACAACCAGAGCTACATAGATTCCCCCCCCCCCCACTACCACCACCATCACCACCACCATCACAACCACCATAACCAGCATTAAAGACAACAAAAGAAAATGTAGGAGAGTCCACACTACCTAACAAGGATATAAACAATCTCAGCTACTCTCTCAGTCTGTTCTTCCCCCCTTTTCTCTTTAATATATGCAACACAATCGGGCTCTATATAACATGAAAGGAAATTATAGAGAAAAGGTGATATCTATTAGCGTAAGTAACAGGTTTAGCATAGTTGCCTGGGTTAAGCATAACAAGATAAGAAGAAATGAAATAATAAATACAGTATTTTTTAAAAAAGAAAACTTAGTTTTAGAAAATATAACATGGGATGTAAAAATATTTTTAGGCATTTGTTTTTATAGAAAGAAATAATGAAACTATGATTCAATAACACAGCCTGAAAAACCAAATAATAAATAGTAAGTAGAGATTAAAAGTGTAGATTATAATTAGAACAGGAAAACATGGGACTGAGGATAGTATTGTTCCTGAACACCATGGCTCATAGCTGTAATCCCAGCAGCCATGTGGATGAAGCAAGACAATGGCTGAATCTGAGACAAACCTGGGCTCCAATGTAATTATAGGAACATAGGTTAAGAAGCTACTGAAGCAAACCCTGTTATTCTAGAATATGAGAGAAGACCAAAGCAAAAAAACTGTGTACTTGAATTAAATAATTCAATGAAGGTATGATTGAAGATAATTTCTTGAAAGAAAAATAATTCTATGTGATAGTTTATGCCATGTTCCAAGTAAACATTCTTACATTTCTGCTAGGTTACAGACTGGCCTTAGATTACTCTGTAACAGTCAATAAACAAAAGATAATAAAGCAATATGTATTCAGTATTGTGGCAAGGAAAGTGTGACTAAGTAATATTAGACATAATCATCTTTGTCACATAAATATAGAAGGAACTGGCAGATATTTTGGGACAGGAGGACTCAAGGAATAGAACAAGGACAAACCTCCTTGAAAGGGGAAGTTGCAATGAAATCCAGGCATCAGGAACTTGAACAGAGGGAATTCTGTGGTTTGACTTGTGCCAAGCTTCATGCCAGAAGGCAGTACTGCAATGGCTGTGAAATCTGCGCTGGGAGAATATGAGCTTCACTCAAGCCAAGTTGTCTTCTGAGGATAAAGGCAAGAACAAACACTTAGGGAAGGCATGGGAGTGTAACACATTTGATCCCCTTTTGAAAAGATTTGCTTGACAATAAAATGCAGACCACGAAGGGAAAATTGAAGCACAAGAATCATGCTCAAAGAAAACAATATAAAACAAGACTGTTTATAGAAACAGAAACAACAACAAGAAGATAGCAAAATAAAACCAAAGCAGAACTGATAAAACTTAGGCTCATTTAAATGTAGACTATATGTGAGATTTTTTTTTTTTAAAAGAAAAACCTGAACAATATGGAAGAAAAAGTATATCTTTACAAACACTGGAAGGAGGGAAGGGAATACTGTAGGATTGTTTCTTTGCTTTATCATAGGAGATATTTGATAATGTCTCAGATCAAAAACAACAAAAGAAAGCAAAACAAAAACACCCAATGACGTAAATCTGTTCAATGCCTTTGTAATGTTATTTCTTAGAGAACACACCTGCATTTCTGAAAAAAGGCCTACAGGTTAGGCAGTTATTTACATTCTCTGAGTTCTTACAGTTATATATGATAAAGTGGAACATTTTACTTAGGTTGAAAAAACAGAATATTATTTTAATTTTGAGAACTGTTCTTTTGGGGGATGGCCAATATGTTTTTGCATATGTGCAGGGCTCTATGTGTGTCTGTATGTATGGATATGCCAAGTATTAAATTATTGTTAATAAATTTTATGTGTCATTCATATTTATCTTGAGCTGTTCTGTTTTGTGAGTTTTACTACTCCTGATACTATCAAATACCAATGAAGTCTACCTCTGTATATCTAACCTTTCTTGAGCACTTGATAAAATTTATTACTATAAAAAACTATCCTAGTTAGCTTTTCCAATCAGAAAAGTAATTATCACCTCCAGTTTTGTAGACAAAAGACCTGAGGAAACAAAGGGGTGAGACCATTTGCTGAGAATATCACAGCCAGTCACTCATGGAACCCAGAATCATCAAAATATTATAGCATTTTATTGTATAATTAAATATCTATACTATACAATAAATATATGAACCTATGCCCCTCTACAGAGTCTTTCTAATATTTGAAGGCATTCCCCATGATTGGAGAGACCCTTGTGTGAAGAAACTTCTTATCCTCAGCCATTATTTATTTATTTATTATTTATTTATTTATTATTTATTATTTATTTAAATTTTTATATTTTACTTACATTTCAAATGTTTTCCCCTTTCTAGGTCTCTCATTTGGAAGCTCCCTATCCCATTCCACCTCCCTCTGACTCTATGAAGGTATTCCTACACCCACCTACCCACCCACCCCAGTCTTCCCTCCCTGGCATTCCCCTACACTGGGGCATCTAACATTCTCAGATCCAAGGGCCTCTCCTCCCACTGATGGCCAACAAGGCTCTCCTTTGCCACATATGTGGCCAGCACCATGGGTCCCTCCATATGCATTCTTTGGTTGGTGGTCCAGTCTCTGGGAGCACTGGAAGGGGGGGCTGACCAATTGACATTGTTGCTCCCTCCACATGGGGCTGCAATCTACCTCAGCTCCTTCAGTCCCTTCTCCAACTCCTCCACCTGGGACCCCACGGTCAGTCCAACAGTTGCTATGAATTGAATCATGGGTGTTCCAAACTTTTGGTCTAATATCCACTTATCAGTGAGTACATACTGTGTTTGTTCTTTTGTGACTGAGCTACCTCACTCAGGATGATATTTTCAAGTTCCATCAATTTGCTGGCAAATTTCATGAAGTCATTGTTTTTAATAGCTGAGTAGTATTCCATTGTGTAAATGTACCACATTTTCTGTATCCATTCCTCTGTGGAGGGACATGTGGGTTGTTTCTAGCTTCTGGCTATTATAAATAGGGCTGCTATGAACATGGAGCATGTGTCCTTATTAGATGTTGGAGCATCTTCTGGGTATATGCCCAGGAGTGGTATATCTGGGTCCTCAGGTAGTATTATGTCCAATTTTCTGAGGGTCTGCCAAACTGATTTCCAGAGTGGTTGTACCAGCTTGCAATCCCACCAGCAATGGAGGAGTGTTCCTCTTTCTCCACATTCTTGCCAGCATCTGCTGTCACCTGAGTTTTTAATCTTAGCCATTCTGACTGGTGTGAAGTGGAATCTAAGGGATGTTTTGATTTGCATTTCCCTGATGACTAGGGATGTCAAACATTTCTTTAGGTGCTTCTCAGCCCTTCCAGTTTCCTCAGTTGATAATTCTCTGTTTAGCTCTTTTCCCCATTTTTTGATAGGGTTATTTGGATCTTTGGAGTCTAACTTCTTGAGTTCTTTGTATATATTAGATATTAGCCCTCTATCAGATGTAGGATTGTTAAAGATCTTTTCCTAATCTGTTGGTTGCCATTTTGTCCTATTGACAGTGTCCTTTGCCTTATAGAAACTTTGCAATTTTGTGAGGTCCCATTGTTGATTCTTGATCTTAGAGCATAAGGCATTGTTGTTCTGTTCAGGAACTTTTCCCCTGTGCCCATGTGTTTGAGACTTTTCCCCACTTTCTCTTCTATTAGATGAAATGTATTTGGTTTTACATGGAGGTTCTTGATCCACTTGGACTTGAGCTTTGTACAGGGAGATAGGAATGGATCAATTCGCAGTCTTCTACATATAAACCACCAGTTGAGCCAGCACCATTTGTTGAAAATGCTGTCTTTTTGTCCCGCCCTGCAGGACCTCGTTATTCGTGGGGTCAAGGGGGACTAAGCCTGAAAGAAAAACGGGCAAGAAAGAGGAGAGAGACCAAGCAGAATTTTGTCAAGGTCTCATTTATTCTTGAAACATAGGCTGTTTTTAAAGCAGAAGTGAGGCAAAGGGAGGGGTGAGAATGAGGCAAAGGGAGGAATGGGAAGCAGGGAGCTTGTGGTTTCTGGTGGCTCTGGCTCATCGATCTTCAGAATGGCCAGTTCCCAGAGCATGGGGAACAATTAATCTTCAAACAATTGTGACCAGTTCTCAGAAAGTACCACAAGGCTGTGCCAAGCTTGGTGGGGTCAGGTTCCCAGGAGCGGCATGAAGACATCAGCTCTGCTTCAGCTCCCAACATCTTTTTTCCACTGGATGGTTTTAGCTCCTTTGTCAATGATCAAGTGACCGTAGGTGTGTGGATTCATTTCTGGGTCATCAATTCTATTCCATTGATCTACTTGCCTGTCACTGTACCAATACCATGCAGTTTTTATCACTACTGCTCTGTAGTAAAACTTGAGGTCAGGGATGCTGATTCCCCCAGAAGTTCTTTTATTGTTGAGAATAGTTTTTGCTATCCTGGGTTTTTTGCTATTCCAAATGAATTTGAGAATTGCTTTTTCTAAATCTATGAAGAATTGAGTCGGAAATTTGATGGGGATTGCATTGAATCTGTAGATTGTTTTCTGCAAGATTGCCATTTTTACTATGTTAATCCTGCCAATCCATGAGCATGGGAGATCTTTCCATCTTCTGAGGTCTTCAATTTCTTTCTTCAGAGACTTGAAGTTCTTGCCATACAGATCTTTCACTTGTTTGGTTAGAGTCATACCAAGATACTTTATATTGTTTATGACTATTATGAAGGGTGTCATTTCCCTAATTTCTTTCTCATCCTGTTTATCCTTTGAGTATAGGAAGGCTACTGATTTGTTTGAGTTAATTTTATATCCGGCCACTTTGCTGAAGTTGTTTATCAGCTGTAGCAGTTCTCTGGTGGAGTTTCTTGGGTCACTTAAGTATAAGATCATATCATCTGCAAATAGTGATATTTGATTTCTTCCTTTCCAATTTGTATCCCTTTGACCTCCTTTTGTTGTCTAATTGCTCTAGCTAGAACTTCAAGTACTATATTGAATAGATAGGGAGAGAGTTGAAAGTCTTTTCTAGTCCCTGACTTTAGTGGGAATGCTTCAAGTTTCTCTCCATTTAGTTTGATGTTGGCTACTGTATTGCTTTTACTATGTTTAGGTATGGGCCTTGAATTCCTGATCTGTCCAAGACTTTTATAATACACGGATATTGAATTTTGTCAAATGCTTTTTCAGCATCTAATGAAATGACCATGTGTTTTTTTTCCTTTGAGTTTGTTTATATTGTGGATTACATTGATGGATTTCTGAGTATTGAACCATTCCGGCATCCCTGGGATGAAGCCAACTTGATCATGATGAATGATCATTTTGATGTGTTCTTGGATTTGGCTTTTGAGTATTTTTGCATCGATATTCATAAGGGAAATTGGTCTGAAGTTTTCTTTATTTGTTGTGTCTTTGTGAGGTTTTGGTATCAGTGTAACTGTGGCCTCATAAAATGAATTGGGAAGTGTTTCTTCTGTTTTTATTTTGTGGAATAATTTGAAGAGTATTGGTATTAGGTCTTCTTTGAAGGGTCGATAGAATTCTGCACTAAACCCATCTGTTCCTGGGCTCCTTTTGGTTGGGAGACTTTTAAAGACTGCTTCTATTTCTTTAGGGGTTATGAGAATGTTTAGATGGTTTATCTGATCCCGACTTAACTTTGGTATTTGGTATCTGTCTAGAAAATTGTCCATTTCAATCCAGATTTTCTAATTTTGTTAAGTATAGGCTTTTGTAATAGTATCTGATGATTTTTTGAATTTCCTCAGATTCTGTTGTTATATCTCCCTTTTCATTTCTGATTTTGTTAATTTGGATACTGTTTCTGTGCCCTCTGGTTAGTCTGGCTAAGAGCTTATTTATCTTGTTGGTTTTCTAAAGAACCAGCTCCTGGTTTTGTTGATTCTTTGTATAGTTCTTTTAGTTTCCACCTGGTTGATTTCAGCCCTCAATTTGATTCTTTCCTGCCTTCTACTCCTCTTGCATGTGTATTAGCTTCTTTTTGTTCTAGAACTTTCAGATGTGCTGTTAAGCTGCTAGTATATGCTCTCTCCAGTTTCTTTTTGGAGGCACTCAGAGCTATGAGTTTTCCTCTTAACACTGCCTTCATTGTGTCCCATAAGTTTGGGTAAGTTGTACTTTCATTTTCATTAAATTCTAGGAAGTCTTTAATTTCTTTCTTTATTTCTTCCTTGACCAAGTTATCTTTGAGTAGAGCGTTGTTCAGCTTCCATGTGTATGTGGGATTTCTGTTGTTTTTCTTGCCAATGAAGACCAGCTTTAATCCATAGTGATCTGGTAAGAGGCACCCCACTATCGTCACCACCATCTGGAAAGTATCGGATGTTCTTGGAACCCAAAACTGCAAATGACAGATGTTCTTGTTTTATTGTAACTGGCTAGGTTTCCAAGATATAGAGGGTGTATAGTGGTGTATAGGTATTCCAAGATATAGTGGCTCCTGTCATCTCCTCCTTTTTTATCAATTTATATGAGGCTGGCGAGTAATATTTGATGATGATGTCATGGAGATAAGTGGGCCTTAACCAGAAGGGGGAAGTATTGACCTGATCCTCCGATTGTTTCTATTGACAGTTGATGGTCCTCGGCGTCTTTTTTGGGGAGGAAAGGCTTTTGGCCCACACCAACTCTGAGATCTCTTAATGGCATGTGGCTGAAGGGAAAATCGACACCAACCTCTATGCCTTCAGGGTTGCTTCACAGGGGACTCAGAGACAGACATTAGGGTCCTCCTCTTGTGGTACTTAGTCTCACATCCCTTGTGGGTACCCAGGCCAATACAGGCGAGCATAAATCTGAGTATTTTGCAGCTCCCAAGGGAGATATGTCATCATAGGACTCTGCCAGACCTCTATCAGCCGGATCGAGCTTATGGTAATGAACCTTTATAGGTTTAGATGCCAGGGAGCCAATTTGTTGTTTAATAAAGCCTGTGAGCCAACTAAAGGCCCAAGGCCCAAAGGCCAGGAGCAGGAAAAGACTGACCAAGGGCCCCAAAATAGAGGGAAGGAAGGTGGTGAGCCAAGGAGTGGTGGAAAACACCAGCTTTGAAACCAGCCTTCTTGTGTTCTCTCTGTTTATTAGTTCTAACCTTAGCCATACTATCTCTGACCACCCCAGTATAGTCAGTGTAGAAGCAACATTCTTCTTTCAGGGCCACACAGAGCCCCCCTTGTTGAAGGAAGAGCAAGTCAAGTTCTCTCCCATTTTGGAGAACCACTTCAGATAGCAAGAAGAGGGACTTCTCCAAGTTGATGATGCCAATTTCTAGCCTTTCTATGTCCTTATCGATGGCTCGCCGGAGGTCAGTATAATGTCTGTTGGGGAGAACTAGAAGTTATGCCTGTCCCAGTACCCGCAGCGCCAAGGCCGAGAAGGACAGACAGGGTAACTGCTGTTATAACCTCTCATTTTGTTCTAAGTAGGGCATGATCAGTAACAGGGTCCCGCATTTGAGCAAATTCATTTGCAGTATAGTAAGTTAAGTGGGGAATCAGCTGAACCAGCACACAAAAGGCAGTAACATTATTTGTTAAATTAGGAATATAAATGCAGGGTGTGAGGCCATCGCTACAGGTCCACCATGTATCATTAGAAGGAAGGAGATACATGGAAGAAGAGGGAATAGGGAGCATCTTATTGCAAAGATGGGCGTGAGTAGAGGGAATTTTGTTGCTGACACATGATCCTTGACCAGAGACCGTGCTCAATGTCAATCTAGCATATTTCTGTTAGTTCTACCTACATAAGGAGGGGTTCTGAGTCTCTGAAACATTCACACTTACTGCAATCCCTTCATAAAAGGGAGGGCCAGAATGATAACACAACCAGCGGGACTGAGTAAGTTCAGGACTAGAATGATTAAGCACAACAAAGGTTTAATTAACAATGTCAAGGATAAATTGGCAGGTATTAGACTCACAGACACCACTCTGAGGCAGGGGAGTAGCAGATGGCAGACAGGATGAAGCTGAAACATTTGGGGAAGGGTTAGGAGTTTTTTTTTTTCAGTGAGTGTGAAGGGTTCAAGACACGGTTTGGTCCAACTGGTACTGCTGGCTTATCAGCCCCAGGCTGGTGTGTCAGCAATTTTATAGTAAAGATCACACCATCATCATAGCGTTCCTTATAAAGTCACAAACCCCATGAAACACCACTGGTCCAAAGATTACATTTCCTCCCTGGATCTGTAAATTAGATACGTAGTGGGTGGCACCACCCTGAGCACTCCTGTATGTTTGTCCAGCCCAAGCGTCCAGATTCATGGTGTGTATAGTTAGCAGTAACCTTAATATAGTCCCAGGAGGAAGAAGGATCCCAGCAAGTGTCACCTGTGGTCTCACAGCCCCAGTTACAGCAGTAGTATTCGGCTTTGCCTCCGCACAGTGGGTTTAAGGCGTGGTCTCTATGGAAGCCGGGGCAAACAAAAGGTAAGCGTTCTCAGCATACTGCTTCTATCTTTTGTGCCACAACCATTCCACGAATCAAGACTATGCCTCTTAGGAGGGGAGGGTGATGAGGGAGCTTGTTGGAGGTCTTCATATCTCTCCAGGTCCCAGCCGGCTGGAGCACCCATGGTCAGCTTGCAAAGATCGAGATAAAGACTATGCCACCAGGAGTTGGGGTGTGTCACCCTCTCCATTTATGACCAGCCAGGTATTATTGAGGGGTTGGTGAAGATTAGCTCCTTCTGCAATCCTGGGCAACAAGGACATCAACAAAACCAGAATTCTTGACAGGTAATGACTCATTTTTCATGACCTGTGAAAGGAAAAGAAATGGGATCTCAGGGAAACTCCTTTCCTTGGATTTCATAATTTTCTAATACCACTGGAGGTGGGCCATTTTTCTGGGGGGCATCAATGTGTTTTACCAGCCTCTCTGGTAGTCATCTAACAGCACCCTGCTTGGTGTCAAATAGACACGCTGCCCCTCTGCCCCAGATGAGAACTGGATCCACTTAGAAGTCAGAGGGTCTTTCCACAAAACTGTGGCATAGTTTTTATTTGTTTCAGGGTGCCAGAGGCGATTGGCAGCAGATCATCCATGGGTATCTAGAATCAAGAAATTGAGGACAAACAAAGCATGGTGGAGAATATTTTTTGGGAACCCTTTTATGGGGTATTAGTCACCCTTTTTCAACTTGTGGAGGGTATTTTTAAGAGTTTGATGTGTTCAATCAACAATGCCTTGACCCTGAGGCTTGTAAGGGATTCCACTAACATGTTTAATCTGTAGCTGGTGGCAGAACTCTTGGATTTTTTCCTGTATAGCCAGGGCCATTGTCTGTTTTAATAACCTTAGGTTTATCCATAACTGAAAGGCAACTTAAGACATGGGCTGTAACAGTGTTTGAGGCTTCTCCAGTGTGTAGGCTGGCAAAAATAAATCCACTAAAGGTATCTATTACCACATGAAGATATTTAAGATTTCCAAATTCAGGCACACGGCTAACATCCATCTGCCATATATCATTTGGGATCAGGTCCCTGGGGTTGATCCCCAAATGAGGGTTAGGCAACAACATGGCACAAGTTGGGCACTGTTGAACAATCTGATATGCTTGTTCTTGGGTAATTTTAAAGAGCTGTCGAAGTGTCTGAGCATTTAAGTGATTTAAGCCCAGATGTCGAACTGGGCTTGTTCAACAGGGTCTATAGAAACGGGGAAGGCCAGGCAGGTGGCAGCGTCGGCACAAACATTTCCCTCGGAAAGGGGACCAGGAAGGTCTGAGTGGGCACGAAGGTGTCCAGTATGGAAAGAATGGCATCTAGAGATGATTAATCTTTGAAGTTGAGAAAATAGAGGGACAGCATGGGTAGAGGGCTTCATATAAGGGACCGTCTCAAGAAGAGGAACGGACTGGGCAATATAAGCACTATCGGTATATAAATTAAATGGGCAGTTTGTCAATTTTTGGAAAACTTCCACCACTGCAAAAAGTTCTACAAGTTTCACAGAATGAAAGGGGGACTGAACAGTGGTGACTTGCCCATTGACCACATAGGCTGCGACTCCATTTGAAGAGCCATCTGTAAATACTAGGCATGCCTCTGTCAATGGTTGGGGACATGTGATCTTTGGAAAAATGAAAGGGTGTATCATAGCAAATTGGAGTAATCTATCAGCAGCATAGTGATTATCAATGACTCTTGAAAAGGATGAACAAGCTACAGGCCATTAGTCCGTAGTTTGCATAAGCCAGTGTAGCTGTTCTCTGGAATAGGGCAAAATCAGTTTATCAAGATCCTTGCTAAAAAACTGTCAGCTCTGTTCTTGCCCTAAAAGAATATGCCTAGCAACTAAGGAAATGTAGTGGGTAAGGACCTTTGTGGGGGAAGCAGGAAGATGAGCCCACAGAAGGGGCCTTTTTGCCAAAACACCCCAGTGGATGTGTGTTGTGGACAGCCCTGGGGCTGATTGTAATCTGCTAATCCTGCCCTCCTGTGAGGAGCTTCAGACTAGGAGTGAGTTAGACCTGTGACTTGTGAACCAATCTCCTAATGAATAAAAGAGCCAATCACTGGGCATGTAGGAAGACTTCTGGGTTGGAGAGGAGAAGAGAGGAGAGAAGAGGAAGAGGAGAGAGAGGTGCCTTTTGGAATGGGGACAGCATGTAGTAGGCAAGATGTAGCTAGTAGAGTCTCCTGGTATCATGGTGGATCCGAAAGGCTTCGACACCAGAGGAATCAGACTTTGATAAAGTTTACAAGATTAGGTTTTAGTTAATGTGCCCAGAGATTGAGTTATTGTCTCTGAACTAAGTTTGTGTTGCGTTTTCCTTCACTTGGCAGTTTGTCTGGGTTCAAGAAAGAAAGGTACAGCAGCAAAGTGTGGGTTTGCCTGATGTGCACCACAGAGGCCGTGGGGGTATTGAAGCATGGTAGTGACCCGCCAGTGGGAACCTAGTGAGCTGGGTGGAGAGATCATGGAGCTCTGAGTCAGAGCTCCAGATGATGAAAGCAGGTTGGCCATTGCCCACCAGTTCATGGCCAGCCAGCCTGCCAGGGATGATAGAACCAGGGCATAATGCAGGAACATGTAATATATATATTCCATTTATTTTTTAATATTTCCCGAAACAGGCACAGACAATAAAGAGGAAGGGTTTTTCATAGGAGACGAATAACTCCCTGACTTTGAATAGACCTTTCAACAATTTGCAGGGCATTGGCTGCTGCAGGAGTCAAGGATCGATGGGAAGAGGGGTTAGAGTCTCCCTTAAGAATGTCAAAAAGGGGTTTAAGTTCTCCTGTGGTGAGTTTAAGATAAGGCCTAAGCCAATTAATGTCTTCCAAAAGTTTTTGAAAATCATTTAGGGTTTTTAAGTGGCTAGTCTTAAGTTGAACTTTTTGTGTAATAATCTTTTGATGATGAAGTTCAAACCCCAAATAGATCTTTTAACTGAATTTTATCTGGGGCATCTTGAAACCTCTCTCAGTCAATTTGTGTGATAGCTGTTGGCAAGAATGAAGTAATGTTGAGCTATTGGGTCCTGCCAAGAGGATATCATCGATATAATGTATTATATAAATGGAAGGCCAAAATGTCCTAAAGGGGTCGAAGACCTGAGCCATGAATCTCTGGCATAAGGTGGGGCTATTGGCCATGCCCTGAGGCACAACCTTCCAGTGAAATCGAGGCATGGGCCCTTTAAAGTTTGTCACTGGTAGACTGAATGCAAATTGTTCTCTATCATCAGGGTATAAAGGGATGGTAAAAAACACAATCCTTAAGGTCTATCACTATTTTATAGTACCTAGCAGGAATGACCACGGGTGTAAGCAAACCTGGTTGTAAGACTCCCATAGCAAGCATAGTTTTATTAATTTCCCTCAAATCTTGTAAAAGCCTCCACTTGCCAGACTTTTTCTTGACAACAAAAATGGGAGTGTTCCAAGGAGAGGTAGTAGGCTCAAGGCGGCCGCTGGCGGCGAGCTGTTCCTGTACTAATGCCACTGCCTTGGTCAAGTTTTCTGAAGTCAATGGCCATTGATCAACCCACACAGCATCATTGGATTTCCAAGTGATTTTATCTGCATGGGGTGCAGCAGTGTCAACGGACATTAGGGTAAATTTGGTGTACCCAAACCCAAATGATCAAACGTCTCAGTCACCTGGATAGGTTCTCTTATACCTTGTGAATGTTTTCCAAGTCTCTGTCTGGGGTGGAAGCCCTGTTTTAGCATTTTATGGGTTACAATTTCATTTGGGCTACACATGAGAAGATATAATTGGGCAGTTAAGTCCTATATACTGGAGGTCTTGGCCTTCTGACCCCTGGCACCTTTGGACTCGTCCTAGGTGGAGCCAGCCAAACTCTCCAGGACCTACATGTCTCCCACGTAGTAATTGATAGTGATTATACAGGAGAGAGAAAGAGCCGGTGTTACCCTCCTCATCTGTCCACATAAGGACTTTAGAACTTTGTTGGGTGTTGGTGGTCTGTCCAATGCCTTTAAGATGAGTCAAGGAGGCAGTAAGGGGCCAGGAGGAGGGCCAATGTTTATCAGAAATTACTGTGGCATCAGCTCCAGTATCCATAAGCCCTTCAAAGTCCTTTCCATCCAATTTCAGTCTAAGGAGGGGTCTATCTTGAGTAATTTGTTGGACCTAATACACCTCTGAGGAGCCAAAATTATTGGTGCCCCTGGATTCTCATTGAACATTTTGATTGGGGTGAACAAGAGGAAGCAAAAGCAACTGAACAATTCTCTGTCCTGAGTCTATGGTTAGGGGGACAAGAGTAGAGGAGGCCAGAATCTTTATCTCTTCTGTATAATCATTATCAGTTACTCCGGGGGAGACGTGTAGGCCCTGGAGAGTTAGGCTGTCTTTACCTAGGACGAGTCTAAAGGTGCCAGGGTGCAGAGGGCCAAAAACTCCAGTATGTAGGACTTGAACTCCCATCTCAGGTATTAGGATCATGTTGGTGGCAGAACAGAGATCCAATCCTTTGCTACCTGTGGTTGCTGGATGGAAGGAGGCAACATTTGGGTCTGTGGGTTGGGCATTTGGAGGACAAGCCTGATAGCCCCAAGGGTTTGTCTCAAGCTTGGGGGCCAGGGGCTACCTCTCTGGGAGTTTTCCTGCCTTAGGAGTAGATGGTTGTCATGGGCAATAAGTTTTAGAGTGGCACTCAGAGGTCCAGTTTCTGCCTCTCTGGCATAGAGGACACAAGGAGGGAGGAGGCGGTCATTTGGCCTTAGGGGTCTTACATTCTCTGGAGAAATGGCCTGGTTGTTTGCAATTAAAGCTGGTCTTCAGGCAACTGTCCCAGGTAAAATCTTTTAGGGTGGCCCCAATAGCCAGGCCGATAGAATGAGCCGAGACGATGCCTGCACAGAGTTTGATATAGCCTGAAATATCCTTGCCACTACGGTGGGGTCATATGGCAGCTTGACAGGCAGGGTTTGTGTTTTCGAAAGCAAGATGTTTAATGAATTCACTTTCATCTGAAAGACCATCAAGCCTTTCAGCTGTATCTGTGAGGCGGCTGATGAAACTGCAGTAGGGCTCATTGGGACCCTGTCGTATTTTGGCCAGGGAGGTAGTTGCCAATCCCTTAAGGGGAGTTGTTTCCAGGCTTTAAGGCCAGCATTTTGTATCTGAGCTAAGAGGCCAGAAGGAAACCTAGCCTGTTTTGTGTTAGTGTCATAGGGGCTGTGACCTAAAAGTTTATCTGTGGTCCAAGTTTTGGAGGTTTTGCTTTTGGAATTGCGGATTGCTGTTTCTCTACAATTTTCAACAAATTCAGTTTCCCAGAGAACATAATCACCCCCTGACAGGGAGGCATGTGCCACAAGATACCAATCATTGGGTGTAAGCCACTAGTCACTCAGAGTTTCAGTTATGGACAGAGTGAACGGTGCCACTGGGCCATAGAGTGTTATCACCGTTTTCAGCTATTTTATATGTTTAAACCCAAGGCAATGGTACTGTTGATTTTTGACTTCTTCCTTTTCCCCATCTGAGTCCCCTGAAGCCTCATTCTCATTCTCAGAGGCTTCATCTGCCAAAAGAGAGTTTTCTCCATTATCGGAGACATTGTCCTTTCCAGCCATCCCTTGTGTGTGTGTTGGGAGGGGGTAGGGGGATAATTTAATCCATGTGACTGGCAATGTCTGTAGGGTTTTAGGGGATCTTTTCTTCATCTTAGTTTCAGGAGAGGTTGGGGCTGGGGGAGGTTGGGTTAATTCGAAATCTAATGCCTGTAACTCCTTTATCAAAGTTAGGTGCTCCTTTTCTTCAAGAGCAACTCTTCAAGGGCCACTACCTCCCAGCAGAGTTTTGCTTTAGCACTATCAGTGACCTTGGCAATGTCTGAATCAAAAATGGGTGCACAGAACAGGGGAGCAGAAACATAAGGGGTGGCCTAGTTGGAGCAGAGTATAAGGGTGGCCAATCAGGATTGTGATATTTGGAAGCCTCCTCTTCCAAGGACAATGATTCCTCTTGGGGGAAGACATCATTGGGCCTGTTTTGGGCCGGGGCTTTTAGATCTTTCAGGGAGGGATAGATTTTAGGCGTAGGGATTTCTGACGATGCTTGTTCGGGCTCATCAGGAGGACTGGGAAGGCCTGGATCCAGCATAGTGATGGAAACAGAGTCACAAACTGAGAGAGCCTGAGCATGACGCTGTAAGACCTTTCCACCCTCGCTAACTATTTCTCAGACATCTGGCCATGTCTCATAAACCTTTAACACCTCATTAATTAAATTCCAATAGGAAAAGGCTTGAACAAGGACCCTCTCAGGGCCAAATGACTTATAAAAATTTTTCAAACAATCTACTACCCTGGCCCATTTCTTTTCAACAATAGTTCCTTCTTGGGGAAACCAAGGGCAGACATCTTCAACAAATATAAAAAAACCTAACAAGATCTTTTTTTTAAATCCGAGTTCCTTGCGCCTTGAGGCATTCTTTGAGGCCCTTGAGAAACAATTCATGTTTACTCAATGCTTGTCCCATGATTTCATTGCTTGATCTTACCTTAGGCAATCGGACTCACAGCGGGCAGCTGTGGCAATCACAGGGCGGATCTTCTCTTGAGATCTCCGGGAAGCGGTGATCCTATTGAGAGGGGGATGTCCATGGGTGCACAATGTTCAGTTGGACCCCTGTACCTAGGACCCATGCAGGGTGTCAATTGCCTGGGCCTTCGGGGGTTCAGTGGGAACCTGAGGAGGGGGCAAAAGAATGGGGAGACAAGAGACTCTAAGAAGGAGAGCAAGTCGTGATCTGATCAAGCACTCAAACTTTATTTCAGGGCAGTGGCTTATAAAGGCAAGCAAGGGGGAGGTTACACATGGCCCAAGGCCAACCCACTATCGTCACCACCCTCCTGAAACGGACCAATGTTCTTTTGTTTCCTGGAACCCAAAACCACAAATGGCAGATGTTCTTCTTTTATTGTAACTGGCTAGGTTTCCCAGAAACAGAGGGTGTATAAGTGAGCTTGGCTCCCAGCAGTTTGTCTGGCTAAGGATTTATCTATCTTGTTGATTTTCTCAAAGAACCAGCTCTTGGTTTTGTTGATTCTTTGTATAGTTCTTTTTGTTTCTACTTGGTTGATTTCAGCCCTGAGTTTGATTATTTCTTGCCTTCTACTCCTCTTGGGTGTATTAGCTTCTTTTTGTTCTAGAGCTTTCAGGTGTACTGTTAAGCTGCTAGTGTATGCTCTCCCCAGTTTCTTTTTGGAGGCACTCAAAGCTATGAGTTTTCCTCTTAACACTGCTTTCATTGTGTCCCGTAAGTTTGGGTATGTTGTACTTTCATTTTCATTAAATTCTAGGAAGTCTTTAACTTACTTCTTTCTTTCTTTCTTTCTTTCTTTCTTTCTTTCTTCCTTCCTTCCTTCCTTCCTTCCTTCCTTCCTTCCTTCCTTGACCAAGTTATCATTGAGTAGAGTGTTGTTCAGCTTCCATGTGTATGTGGGCTTCTGTTGTTTTTGTTGCCATTGAAGACTAGCCTTAATCCGTAGTGATCTGATAGGAAGCATGGGATTATTTCAATCTTCTTATATCTGTTGAGATTTGTTTTGTGACCAATTCATGATCAGTTTTGGATAAAGTACCATGAGGTGCTGAGAAGAAGGTATATTCTTTTGATTTAGGATGAAATGTTCTATAGATATCTGTTAAATCCATTTGGTCCATAACTTCTGTTAGTTTCACTGTGTCTCTGTTTCATTTGTATTTCTAAGATCTATCCATTGATGAGAGCTGGGAGTTGAAGTTCCCCACTATTATTGTGTGAGGTGCAATGTGTGTTTTGAGCTTTAGTATAGTTTCTTTTATGAATGTGGGTGGCCTTGCATTTGGAGCATAGATGTTCAGAATTGAGAGTTCTTCTTGATAGATTTTTCCTTTGATGAGGATGAAGTATCCTTATCTTTCTTGATGACTGTTAGTTGAAAGTCAATTTTATCAGATATTAGAATGGCTACTCCAGCCTGTTTCTTGGGACCATTTGCCTTGAAAATTGTTTTCCAGCCCTTTACTCTGAGGTAGTGTTTGTCTCATGGAGGTGTGTTTCCTGTATGCAACAAAATTCTGGGTCCTGTTTATGTATCCAATCTGTTAGCCTATGTCTTTTTATTGGGGAATTGAGTCCATTGATGTTAAGAGCTATTAAGGAATAGTGAGTGTTGCTTCCTGTTATTTTTGATGCTATTTTTATGTTTGTGAGGCTATCTTCTTTTGGGTTTGTTGAAAGATTATTTTCTTACTTTTTCTTGAGTGTAGTTTCCCTCCTTGAGTTGGTGTTTTCCATCTATTATCCTTTGTAGGGCTGGGTTTGTGGAAAGATAGTGTGTAAATTTGTTTTTGTCATGGAATATCTTGGTTTTACCATCTATGGTAATTGAGAGTTTTGCTGGATATAGCAGCCTGGGCTGGCAGTTGTGTTCTCTTAGGGTCTGTATGAGATCTGCCCAGGATCTTCTAGCTTTCATAGTCTCTGGTGAGAAGTCTGGTGTAATTCTGATAGGTCTGCCTTTATATGTTACTTGACCCTTTTCCCTTACTGACTTTAATATTCTTTCCTTGTTTTGTGCATTTGGTGTTTTTACTATAATGTGACGGGAGGAATTTCTTTTCTGATCCAATCTATTTAGAGTTCTGTAGGCTTCTTGAATGCTTATGTTCATCTTTTTCTGTAGGTTAGGGAAGTTTTCTTCTATAATTTTGTTGAAGATATTTACTGGCCCTTTAAGTTGGGAATATTCACTCTCTTCTATACCTATTATCCTTAGGTTTGGTCTTCTCATTGTGTCCTGGATTTCCTGGATGTTTTGTGTTAGGAGCTTTTTGTATTTTGCATTTTCTTTGACTGTTGTGTCAATGTTTTCTATGTTATCTTCTGCTCCCGAGATTCTCTCTTCTATCTCTTGTATTCTGTTGTTGATGCTTGCATCTATGACTCCTGATCTCTTTCCTAGGGTTTCTATCTCCAGAGTTGTCTCCCTTTGTGATTTCTTTATTGTTTCTATTTCCATTTTTGGATCTTGGATGGTTTTGTTCATTTCCTTCACCTGTTTGATTGTGTTTTCATATATTTCCTCTTTAAGAGCTTCTAGCTGTTTACCTGTGTTCTCTTGTATTTCTTTAAGGGAGTTATTTATTTCCTTCTTAAAATCTTCTGTCATCATCATGACAAGTGATTTTAAATCTGAGTCTTGCTTTTCTATTGTGTTGGGGTATCCCAGGCTCCATGTGGTGGTAGAACTGGGTTCTGATGATGCTAAGTAGTCTTGGTTTCTGTTCCTTGTGTTCTTGCCCTTGCCTTTCGCCATCTGGTTATCTCTGGTGTTAGCTGGTCTTTCTCTCTCTGACTGTGGCTTATCCCTCCTGCAAGCCTTTGTGTCAGTACTCGTTGGAGACCAGCTCTCTCTGAGAGGAATTTGGATTTGGAGAGCTGTGGAACAGGGTCAGCTCTAGGGTGCAGACAGAAACCAGAAGGATCCTGTCCCTAGCTGTTCCTTGGTTCCTGCATCCTGACAGCTCCGTGAGGGTTCCTCTTGATCTAGGAATTTGAACAGAAGTGGTGGTCTTCCTGTGCTCGAAGTTATGTTGGCACTCCTGGGAGACCAGCTCTCTCCTGGCACTGAGTATAGAGCCCTGTGTCACAGGATAAGCTCCCTGGCCAAAGAAGGAAACTGGAAGGTCACTCTTCAGTCCCTGTGTTCTGAGGTTTCTGGGAGGATTCTGCTGAGCAGAGGTGTTAGCCTTACCCTGCCCCCCACAGGCTTGTCCACACTCCTGGGAGGGTAGCTCTTTCCCTGTGCTATTTGGGCATGGAGCCTAGTGGCACAGACCACAGGTGTAAACTGGAAGGCTCCTGTCCCAGGCTATTCCTTGGTCCCTGTTTCCTGTGGATTCCAGGTGATCCTCATCCTTTTAAAAGCCCAACAGTAAGAGCTTAAATGGTTTAAGGAAGGATGTTTGATTTCACATGCCTGGTTATAAAAGATGGTCAGTTCAGGATCTGTATACATCATTAATAGGAGACTTGGTTAGATGTACTCTCTTAGATTCCAGCCTGACATTGCCAGGATGGCCAGTGATTAGAGGAAGGGCAGCTCAGAGACTGATCTTCTTACAAACCACTAGAGAGAGAGAGAGAGAAAGAGAGAGAGAGAGACTAAACTTAAAAAAAAAAAACCCCAACACATCAATTGTTTAAAAGGAACACAGTTAATTTTGGAGGCAAAAATCTGGTTTTTAATCCCAATGAATTCACTTAAGAAAGAAATTAAACATATTACCTAAAAATTATTTTTATTTCATTGTTCTTTCAGTACTGGGAGTCAAGACTCAAATATACCATATAAGTGGTAGTCCACTGAAATATAACCTCATGGCTACATAAAGCATTTCAGATTCTGTTGATTCTGTTCAAACTAGAGAAAAGAGCCATACAACAGCTTTGATGACCCAGGATTGAACCAAACATGAATGGAAAAAAAGTTCATGAAATGATTCCTAATGATATTCTGCTATACTCATAGCTATACCCTAGCCCAGTTGTCATCAGAGGGGCATCATCCAGCAGCCTATGGGAGTAGATACAGAGACCTACAGCCAAACACTAGGCAGAGCCTGGGGATCCCCACAGAAGATGGGAGGAGACAGAGGGGGTCAAGGTGTCATGAGAACATGGCCCCCAGAATCAAGTAAGTAGAGCTCATACAGACTCACAAAGACTGAAGCAACAAACATGGACCCTCTCTGGACTAGGTCCTCTGCATATATCTTATGGTTGTATAGCTTGGTATTCTTGTGGGACTCCCAACAATGGGAATAGTGGTGAGGGACAGAGTGTCTTTGATTCTTTTGCCTGTGCTTGGGACTCTTTTCTTCCTATTGTGATATTCCTGGGAGGCCTGCTTTTTTTGCTTTTTGTTTTGAAGGAAAATGGGATGAGTTGATGTGGATATAATCTTTTCTATATAATTAAAATAAAATATATTATGAACAAAAGTCTGATTGCTGTGTTACTTTTCCTTGGGAGCTTATCACTTCAAATAGAGAGGGCAGCCACAGATTAATGGTTCTGCCTCTGTCTAGTCTGATGAAACAATAAATTTATTAGAGTTATTCACACGAGCATGGTTGAGGGCTCTAAGTTGGGGGAAGTTATTAGCAGATAAAATACTGAGAATTTTCCCTTTTCAGCAACTGTTTACCATTTATATGTTCCCCAGGTTGGGTGAGGTTTTATGGGCCTTCCTCCTCTCTCCAGATGAAACAATAGGCTCCATTTGTAAAGATGTACATGATCATGCTCAGCCTAGAGGAAAGAGCCACGTAACAGCTTCAATGACTCCAGAATACTGGTTGATACAACTTATGTACTGTTTTGCGTTTTTGGGGTTAGCCTGCTTCTGAAAGTCTTGGTCCTTTGCTTAATCCAGCTACTTTTGGAAAAAACACACTCTTAAGGTACAACTGGACAATTCCAGATGTAAACTGAAATTACAAACCAATAGAACATGATGGAAAGAGACAAGATCTATCCTTATCTCTTCTTATATTCTAGAGGATTAATATTTTTTGAAGTTACTATGGTGGGTCCATGCATTGTTTATTACATACAGCTGGCACGGATCTTAGACAGAAGTATTTTAAGTTGTCCTATGTATGATTTTTTTTTTAATAATCATTTGATAACATTATAAGTCTATTTGTTTCCTTTTGAAAGTATTACTTTTGAATTGTTTTTTATTCTTTAATCTTTTTTACAGTCTAGACTTTATCCCCCTTCCAGTCCTCTGACTGTTCTACATCCCAAACATCTCTACCCTGTCTCCATGAGGATGTCCCCACTCTCCCATCCCACCAGATCTGACTGAGTCTGACTAAGTCCAGATCGGGTAGTCCTCTGCTGTATGTGTCAGGGCCTCATATATGCTGGTGTATGCTACCTGGTTGGTGGGTCAGTGTCTGAAAGATCCTGGGAGTCCAGGTTAGTTCCTATAGGGTTACCCTCCTCCTCGGCTTCATCCAGCTTTTCCCTAATTCAACTACAGGGGTCAGAAGCTTCTGTCCATTGGTTAGGTGTAAATATCTGCATCTCACTCAGCTGCTTGTTAGGCCTTTTGGAGAGTAGTTATGATAGGCCCTTGTTTGTAAGCACACCATAGCATCAGTATTAGTGTCAGGCCTTGGGACCACTCCCTGAGCTTTATCCCAATTTGGGCCTGTCACTGGACCTCCTTTTCCTCAGGCTCTTCTCCATTTTTTGTCCCTGCAGTTCTTTTAGACAGGAACAGTTCTGGGTCAGTGTTTTTGACTGTGGGATGGCAACCCCATCCCTCCATTTGATGCCATCTTTCTACTGGAGGTGGACTCTACAAGTTCCTCCTCCCCACTGTAGGGCATTTCGTCTAAGGTCCCTCCCTTTGAGTCCTGAGAGTCTCTCACCTCCCAGTCTCTGGTACATAAAGCCTACTAATGTCTGACTAGAAGTTCTTTTTATTATATTACACATTTTAAGAAAATTCATTTTAGTGTTTGTGCTTGAGCATGTGTGTGTGTGCCTGTTCACGTGTGTGTGTGTGTGTTTTCTGTGTGTATGTACACATGAATGCAAATGCCTACAGAGGCCTGAAGAGGGTGTTCAGGTTTCTTAAAATTAGCATTGCAGGAGGTTGGGTTCTCTTAACCACTGAACCATCCCACTCATTTACTATATCTTAACTCTCAATGTCAACCATTTCTCTTGATGTGTAAGGTACCAATCACTAAGTAAAAGCATACCTACCTCTCTAGATCCCTTGTTCTAAGTTTGCTTGCTGATTTTGACTTTTCTCAGTTGACCTTTGACTAGCAAACTAATTTCTTTTGACTGTCTGATTTGCTATACCATTTTAAGAATATTTTCATAGATTTATTTTTTCTGATTAAACAACCCTTACTTACTACTTGTTTTTTACCCTTTGAAGTTAAAGAGGATCTAGTAATTATTTGAAATAATGTATATTATCCATATATTACCTATAATTTTTCCAGGAGTACATTGTTTGATTTACAAACTTAAATTCAAAAGAGTAAGTATGCTTAGAAGAGTTTCCTCCCAATAGTTCTTGTGGAAGGCGCAAAGTCATAAATTAACAGAAAGCATGCTCTAGAGAATCTCTGTGATAGTGTAGGGGATTTCCATGTTATATTATCTGTCTGTCCTCAGCCAACTCTTATAAAATTTGTTTTTGTGAGAAAGATTAACAGATATATTTGAACAAATTCTTCTTTTGGAAGAGTATGGGCTCAGGACCAGTTCTTTCATTTAGAATGCTCTGTGTGACATTTCTTTTTTTGGGGAAGTGCAATAACATATTGATTTCACACTCATAATGATTAATTATCCTCTTACAAAGTTATGGAAGTTAGAAGCCGTGAAATAGTGAGAGAGTTTAGAAAGGGGCAACAAAAACCATGAATGTGATAGCAGCAGAATGTGTCCAGAAAAGGTAGATATCAAGGAGGGGTTTTAAGACTTCCCAACTACTCAAAGTCATTGTTGAATTACAGCATTTAATGAATCTTTATGCTGGCTCACATTCCTGATTAGATCTTAATTTAATCCTCCAGTGCCAATTTTTAAAATGGAAAGTCAAAAGACTCAGCTTTTATTCCCCCCCTGAGATATATATGCTCACTCATTTCACAAGCTGAAGAGAAAAAGGTGAAATTACATATGGAATATATAAAGCAAGTCTCTCTCCCTCACTTCCCTCCTCTTCTCCTCCCCCACTCTCACTCTTTTCCTCCTTCTCATTTTGGCTGATTGTCTAACTCCTGTAGTTATTCTTGCCTCTCTAACTACACCCTGATGATACAGGTGTCAGGTCACATTCTACACTAGACATTCTTGGACCTAACTCCATTTTTTTTTTTTTCAGCACAAACTCTTCATAACTCCTCTCTTGACTCTACAACTACCTATAAAGTGTATATTATATAATTATCTAAAGAGCTTTCTGTCTTTGTCATACAAGAAAGTAAATAAAGGCAGCTATGGTTGAAAGTTGAGATTTTTATTGCAAATGATTACAGTTCTTGGGAGTTATTGTATTTCTGTCTCTTATGGTTTACTCATCTCTAGAAGTACCGTCTTATGTAAAAACAATGAAGTAGAAAATAAAGGGGAACTCTTTGAATATTCATAATATTAAATTTAAACAACTTTATGTGTTAAATAACTTTATAGAAAATAGAAAGTGCATGATGCTATAAAAATAAATATTTTTATGTAATTAAAATTTATCCCCAAGGCGGGACAAAAGAACACAAGGATGCAACATCTTGTTTGGTTGGATTCTGTGGAAATGACTCTGTTGTAGTTTGAAAGAAAGTGGAGGGTGTTAGCAACAATCAGACATACTGCAGTGGTTCAGAGCAGAATGGTCCTAAGTAATCATCTTTCACATACTATCCCAGGCCCCAGGACTCAAAGTCCTGTGGAAAGTGTCTGTGCAGATTTCCCTGAGTAAGTTTCTTGATTAGGTTTTCCTGAGGTCCAGATTTGGCAGAAGCAATAGAATATTTCCAACACAGTAAGATAGACAATAGTGATCCTCAGTGAGTTAATAATGAGAAAAAACTGAGTGTAACCCTTGAGGCCCACAGGTTGATACTATGGGTTTGAATTTAAATATATAAAGAAGGCTAAGGTTAGAACTTCAGAACTGGGTAGAGACCTTCAAAGAAACCTTGAGTTCCTTTCTAAGAAAGGTGCCAGATTAGGCACATCTCTCCTACAGAGGCCATACAAGGCAGCCATGAAGACTGAGGTGCCTGTCAGCTGGTGTATGCTCTTTGGTTGGTGGCTCAGACTCTGAGAGCTCCCAGGGGTAGATATCCAGGGGCAGTACCCTCTCAAAGGAGAAGAGGTGGGATTAGGGGAGGGATTCTCTGAGGAAGGGACCAGGAGGAGAAGTAAGTAAATAAATAAATAAATAACTTAATTCATTAGAAAAAGAAATAGAAAGTGTAAGAAAGACACCTTGTAACCCCAAGTACCTATGTCTGATCACTAGTATCCTTATTAAAAAAGTTAAAAAACAAAAACAAAAAAGAAAGGTGCCATTTGATTTTTATTGCATTTATGAAGTTCATATTCCCTTCCTTCTTTCTTTTTGTTTAACATCCTTCTTCCAGTTCAAAGGGGAATGCTCAGCAACTACCACTCTAGGAAAAGTGAAGTAAAGCAAAAGAAACCTATGACCAAAGAACAAGAGCTTTCCAGTATTTGCCAACACTGATGGAGTGATGTTCAGATACCAAGTTAAAAGGTAGGTATAAATATATGCAGACGGAGGTTGGTTTTGGATGCTGGATGTAGGTATGATGCATAGACATATAAAAACATAGATTAATGGGCATGGTATGGATACTTCACATGCAAGTGGGCAGGTGGAACCAGAGCAGTGTATGGAAGTAGAAGTAAGAAGATTGATTGGGTAGATGCTTGGAAACTCCCTGGATATTGTTCAACAAATGATAAGCTGGCTAATTTTAAGCATCACCCCTGAATCTGAAAGTGGAACAGATATATACACATCTCTCACAAATTGCACTGGTCAGCTCCAGCCCTTCATTAACCATGAACAAATAAAGAAGATACCTTTTTAGTGCAAAGATTTGTAAACACAAATCCAGACTATTGGCAGTTTGTGTGATGGGTGCAGACTATTTCTTAAGCAAAGCACAAGTCTAGTCTAAAAAGTTAATTTTTAGTGGGCTAGCACTTTGTATATGGAGGAAGACCAGGACCTTTATTTTACCTCACTCTTATGATTTCAATCTTCTACATTCAGTACCTTTATACATATAGATTCAGGAAAACAAGTGAAAGAAATGAGCGTTGGTGAGGTCTGTAGTCACAGTCAACGGAAACAGAATGTGCATCAAATTAAAAACAATGGTGATGGCTGTGATGTTTAAAGAAAATGATATTGTTTCCATTCTAAGATCTTCAAAGTCTTTTTATGTAGAGTTCTCACTGCTAAGTTGTTTATTACAACACATAGAACACACAGACCATTCATCATTTATGACCTTTTCAGCTGTTTTATTTATACTAGCAAAGGAATTTTGACAACATACTAAGAGACTGATACTGTTATTCTTGCTGTGTGCTAGTGATGAAGAATCCACCTTAAGAGAGGGGTTCAGTAACTTTCCCAGGGATCACAGACATCTACATCTTTCTGAGACACAGTAGAGCAGCCCTTCAGCAACAGAACAACAGTGCTTGACCACCTGGCTCTGAAGACCTATTTCAACAATAGCACATAGTTTGCTGCTCAGTTTACTTGGGGTATGAGTGAGCTTATTGATGTGTTCTGGCTTGGTCCATTTTAATGATTATTGTAGGTTTTTGTCATTTACTATTTTTATTTGCTGTTCGACAAGTAGCAGTCTTGTCAATATTTATTAAATTAATACACAGATCTGTTTAAAATAAAAGCAGATTAAAATTTAATTTTTTAAAATGTTTTAATTGAATAGAATTTTATCACTTTCCCTCTTTCCTTTCCTCTTCTCCTTTCCCAGCTACTCACCCTTGAACTCTTTCCATGTCCCCTGTTTTCAAGTTAATAATCTCCTTAGCTTTGGTTCTCATTGTTACACCGTCTGTCTATCTATCTATCTATCTATCTATCTATCTATCTATCTATCTATCCGTCTATCTATCTATCCATCTATCTATCTATCTATCTATCTATCTATCTATCTATCTATCTATCCGTCTATCCGTCTATCTGTCCATCTATCCATCTATCCATCTATCTGTCCATCTATCCATCTATCTATCTATCTATCTATCTATCTATCTATCTATCTATCTATCCGTCTATCTATCTATCTATCTATCTGTCTGTCTGTCTGTCTGTCTGTCCGTCCGTCCGTCCGTCCATCCATCCATCCATCCATCCATCCATCCATCTATCTATCTATCTATCTATCTATCTATCTATCTATCTATCTATGCATATGTATATGTACACACACATATGTGTGTACATATTGTACATGTATGGATTTAGAACTGAGTACTCTACATTTAACCAATAAAGGGGATCTTCTCTGGAAGAGACTAACTCTCCTACAGCAGTCATTAGTTGCTTGTAGTTCTTTTTCTGTGGGTGAGACCCCTTGAAGTTTCCCTCCTTCCTTGCTAACATGTCAACTGCTATTGCTATTGTTCTAGTCTTGTCTGTTCAGTCTCTTCTAAAAAAGGCTGTTTCATAACAGATTTCTTGTTATTCTGGCTTTTACAATCTTTTCACCCTTTTCTATAGTGTTCTCTGAGCCATAGATGCAGGAGATGTGATGTAGATAAATTTACTGGGGCTGGGATCCTGATGATTTTGTTTGATAAAACATGAATGAATAATATTATTTTATATTTGCATAAAATTATACATAAGATACAGAGAGAGAGAGAGAGAGAGAGAGAGAGAGAGAGAGAGAGAGAGATATTTAGCCCCCTATGGGCAGATAGTACTCCCCACAAGAACCATAAATTAACACACCCCCATGTACCAGTCCTGAGAAGCCCTCCTTTAGAATCACTGGTTAGGGTAGTCCAAGTGGTTCCCAAAAACAATGTAGAGGGAGGTCATTGAGTCCCATGCCCACCAGGGCAAATTTCCACTGTAGTTAGATATGACTGTATGGCCAAATATGGCAGATAACAGTTAAAATATTCTTTCTTTAGCAAACAAGGTCTGTAGTATGACCTTACCTGGGAAACTCTGGTAATTATTCATTAACTCAAGTTATTGCAGGTTGTTGCAGGAAATATTAAAAAATGAACCCACCAACTCTCTGCGCTCCTGCTTCTCTCAACTCACCAAATCTCTGGTGGAACCCCCTTCTCCCCAATTCCCCCAGTGTTCCACGCCACACCCCACACACCACATAGTCAGCCATCTCAACCCCCAAAGATCGGGTAGAATTAAAACTCTTAAGCTAACAGTTAACCAATCAGATTTATGTATCAATAAAATCACAATTTACAAGATGTCAATACAGTAATTTCAGAGCCAAATGATAATGATAAAAGTGTTCTGCCAGTTATTCTAACCTTGTGATCTCATAACTGGTTGTGTCTGGTTACCGCTACACTGGTTCACCTCCTGTCTCTGCAACTCTTAGCTCCACCTCCCTTTTCCCTGTCCCATCACAGGCTTCCCTCTGCCCTAATGTGATTGGACAGGGAACATCCTGCAACACAGGTGTTTGGCCTCTTATGTTAAGAGGAACACATTCTTACAAGTCAGCAGAACTTAGTCAAATATTATCTCATCCTGTCAATACTTAATCCTATAGCCTCAGGTAGAAACCATGAAGCTAAGACAATGCACATAAGAGCTAGTCTATGTTTGATGCATATTCAAATACTATTTAGCATGTTTTTGTTTTTCCTCTGTAAAAGAAAACTATGTTACAAGTTTAATTCAAGGTCTTCAGGATATTTGAAAATGTAAAAGCATGCATAAACTATAGTTTCTAGGGACTGTATTTCTCATTTTCTTTTCTTTCATGAGAATTTTATACATTATATTTTACTTACTTTTTCAAAATATCTTCTTCTCTCATATTCCATATCCTGACCACAGTTTCTCTTTGTTCTACTACTCTTAGTCCCCCCACCTCTCCTTTCTTCCCCCATCCCCAGAAAAGAGCAGGTCTTCCAGGATCATAAGCTGAACATGACCCAACAAGATACAATGAGATCAGGAACAAACCTTCACATAAAGGCTCGGTGAGGCAACCTAAGCAGGAGGAAAGTGGCTCAAGAGAAGGCAAAAAAAAAAAAAAAAACAAACCCAAAAACCAGAGACATCTGTATCCCCACTGTCAGTAGTCCCCCCAAAACACCAAGCCAACAATCACAATGTATATGCAGAGGACCTAGCACAGATTCATGCAGGCTCTGTGATGGCCACATTAGTCTCATGAGACCCCATGAGACTTACTTAGTTGTTTCCATAGGCTCTTCTCTCCTGTGTCACTGAGACCTCTGACTCCCACAATTTCTCCTCCCCAACTTCTGCAGGCTTCCCTGAGCTTGGAGTCCAGGGACCCAGTGGAGAATATCGACCTGGGCTCTCTCTGTCTGTCTACTATTTGGCTGTGGATCTCTGCATCTGCTCCTATCAGCTGCCAGAGGAAACCTATGATTGGACTAGGCATAGATCTATGAGTATAGCAGAACATCATTAGGAATCATCTCATTGAATTTTGTTTTGTAGTTTTCATTGATTCTACCCTAGGCCTCTGGGCAATCCAGTCTCTGGTCTTACACATTTCTACCTCTAATGATATAGTATCAGCTATTCCTGTCTTCTTCCCACATGCTAGTTGGTAGGTGAGGCTGTAATGTAAAGGATACTTTCTTTTATTCTTTTCCTGGACTCTCCATGGCCTTTTCCTGGAAGTTTAGTCCTTGATTGACCTATCTTCACTCCACTTCAGATATTTGGCATATGATTAACTACCAAATTCTATTTTCAGAAACCTTTGTGTTTGTGCTGACATGTCTTGTGCCCTCGGTGAAAGCCATGTTGCTCAAATGGGAAAATTACTGAGGAAATGAATGACTGAGAGAGTAACTCAGACGATGAAATTAATGGAACTTTAATTCTTTTCAAATGGGGAAAAACCCATCAGACAGTTTAATGGTTCGAATGACAGTTCTGTGACATCATCCCTGACTTATTTCTTGGGGTGACTGAGGCCAAGGTAACTGGATCATGCAGCTTTCATATCATCACCCTTCCTGTCATGGTGTCATGTAAACATAACATCACTCATATCAGCTATATAGTTCCAGAAAATACTGCAAGAAAGACCCCTTTAAAATCTCCCTATGACAATGTGACAAACTGGGTCAATGGCAAGTACCAATTTTCTTCACATTAGAATTAATACAAAGAAATACCTCAAAAACAGGAATACTTAAACTACTTTTATTTTAGGAAGATAAATGATGACTCTATTAGCTAAGACCAATTAGAAAGGCTTTAAATAGGAACCTATACTTCTGTTGTCTCTACAATTCAGATAAACAATATCTTTTATGTAAGTATGCATGGGCTTTGCATTTAAAAACTGTTTGACCTGTACATTGCTGAATTAAATATGACCAGGTTAAAGATGCAAGTGTTAGCTAGTCCCATTTCTCAGGCAAGAAAACTGAACTTCACAAAATCTTCCACTCTTCAGGGTCACAAAATTAGAAGCCACTGGTCAAACAGCCTACAAAATATGGGCAAACCCATGTTTTCTGGTTCTTAAGTGTTGGGCTAGAGAATGGCTCAGTCACTAGAGGGTTTGTCTTAAAAGCACAAAGAACACAGTTTAACCATCAGAACTGGCTATGAAATAAAACTGAAAGCTTGTCAGGGAGGACCACATCTGTAATTCCAGCTCTAAGGAGGTAGATACAGGGAGATCTCCGAGGCTCACGGGCCAGACACTGTAATCTTGGTGATGCCCAGGTCAGGGAAAGATCCTGTCTCAAGGGAAAGGAGGATGAAATATGAGGATTTACACTTGAAGTTGTGCTCTGGTCACCACATGTATGTCCCCATACACACACACACACACATGTGCAGCTTCTCTGGTAACATAGACTAGAGGTATTAAAGACAGTAGATTATCAGATGTAGTGATAATCATCTGAATGATTATGTACTCATACATAACTATAAATTGCTAAATAGACCTAAGGTCTTACTTAAATTTATGATATTGAAATGCAAATTTTAGTTAGCTACTGTATATTTACTTTGTCTGGCCCTTGATAAGTCTAGTGGATTCTTGCCATTGTGAATTCTTTTATGAAAGGATAAAGCTTTAAAATGAGAACTCAAATGAGAAATGCACTTTAAAGTATCCATATACTTAAAAAATTAACTCGCCCTACTGAGGTATATTGACACACAATAAATTGCACACATTTAAACCATAGAACATGATAAAATTTAACAACTATATACCATAAAGCCATCTCTGCCATCACAGTAGGGAACATACTTTTTTCCTTCCCACACCTCTGTGGTCCTTCTGTCTTGTTCTTTTTTATTCCATCTTTACTTACTGGCAGGTGCTGGGAACCCAACTCCTGTCCCCTGCAAGAGCAGCAGGTGCTCTTAACAGCTAAGCCAATAGATGGCATTATGAGTCTTAAGAAGGTCTGCGTATTACTAGTTTTCTGTGAGCTTTTATTTTTTCTTTTCTCTTGTTAGATTTTCATCAAAAGCCTTTTCTGAGTCAGTTGATACATGTGTATACAGTTTTGTTTTTTAGTTTGTTGGTACAATTTTCATCTGTTAATAGTGATATGATATCGTTACATTCAATTTTTAAATCTTAAGCCAACTTTGCATATCTAGAATAAAGTCCCATGGTATATATTTGTTAACATTTAATTTTTTTTTTTAAAAAAACTTAGAATATTATGACATTACTTCCCCTTCCCACTTTCTCTTCAGTCCTTCTCGTGTACCCTCTCAAAATCATGGCCTCCTTTTTAAAAAATTGTACTTAATTTGCTAACATTTTGTAGAAGATGGTTCATAAGAAATTAATCTATACTTTTAATTAAACAACTTTGTCTTGTTTTAATAGTAGACTAATTCTAGCCTCAATGATAAATTGGAAAATATTCTGCTTCTGTGGCTGTGAGATGTCATTAAAAAAAACTGGTGTGTTTTTTCCTTAAATGTTTAGTATATAATTCACTAGAGAACCAATTTGGGGTGAGTGCTTTCCATTTTAAAATGGTTATTGTTTAATGATGGCTTTAAAAATCAATACATAATGAACTTAGTAAGATTATGAATTTCTTCTTGTGTGTTCGAGTTTTATTTCCTGTTCCATGACCAAAAGCCACTATGGAAGAGAAAGGTTTGTTTTAGTTTACACTTCCAGATCAAAGTCCATTGTTGAGGGAGGTCAGGTTAGGAACACAAACAGGAATGGGAACAGAAACCACAGAGAAATGGTGCTTATTGTCTTTTCCCCTGGCTCAAGCTCAGTTAGCTTTCTTGTATATATCAGGCCCACCTTCCTAAGAATAGTGTTCCCCACAGGGGGATCACATTTAAAAATCAAAGTATGGGGCACACCACATCAATCATCAGTCAAGATAATTTCACATTACCATACCAAAAGCTAGTCTTCCCTGAACAATTCCTCAACTGAGGTTCACCCTTCCCTGGTTACTCTATTTTCTATTAAGTTGAAAAAAAAAAAACAAAAATAAAGGCATCAAGAACAAGAACAACAACAACAACAAATGTATTATTCAGCACATTGGATAAGTTTTGATAGATTATGTTTCTCCAAAATTGTTCCAGTTCTTTTATGCTGTCACACTTGTAAGTATAGAATGCATAATATTCTTTTATCATACTGTTAATTTTGGGTGGATCTTTCATAATGTGCATCCTCTCTTTCTAAGACTAGAAATCCATGTCTTCTCTTTTTTTCTCAGCTTGAGTAGAAGTACCGATTTGACTGACCTCTTCAAAGAGCTAGCTTTTGTTTTCTGTATCATTTCATCAATTTTCTATATTTTCTTCTTATTTATAATGACATGAATTTCTTTTCTTTTTCTTTTTCTTTTTTTTACCTTTGCACATGTTTGTTTTGAAATGCATTTACTCTTTCCTTCCAGTTTCTATGACAGGGTTAGATTTCTGAACTTATGTCTGTGTTCACTTATGAACACATGAGTATGTCTGTGTGAACTTATGTCTGGTTTTCACTGTAATTGAGCTTGACATATGGTTCCCCTTGCCCCCTCTTTTCACCTAGCAGAGCAGTTACATTTTGGAAATATTTTTCTTTTATTTTTAAATGGTTGTCCTAGAATTTGTAAAAGACATATACACTAATGGGCAGTATAATACCTGATAAAATGCCATTCCTCTATCATATCCTGTCATCATTTGCTGTAATGTATTTATGGAGAATCATACATAAATATGCACATATACACATACATGTGAGGGCACATAATCTAAAGATAAAAACATATTATTCTATGCATTTTGTTTTTATTGTTGTTGTTGTTGTTACCTGTTTTTTGAGACAGTTTCTCTACATGGCCCTGGATGTCCCGGGACAGTATGCACATCAAACTGGCTTGGAACTCACAGAGGTATGCCTGCCTCTGTCATCATAGTGCTGGGATTAAACGTGTGTGCCACCATCCTTGACTTGTTATTATTTGGAACAAGCCATTATTTCTTAGGGTTACTAAGAATAAGAAAAAATAAAGTTAAAAATTTTAAACTTTCAGTTATATTGTTTTAATCATCTTTATGTGAATCAGAGCATTTTATTTACTTTTCTTTACTCTAGAACTTGTGTGCATCTCTCTGTATATCTCTATATCTCTATATCTCTATATCTATGTATCTGTATCTCTGTATCTCTATCTATCTATCTATCTATCTATCTATCTATCTATCTATACATATACCTCTGTGTGTGTGTGTGTGTGTGTGTTGATGCTGGGGATAAAGTGGAAGGCTTTGTGTAAATTAGAAATTATACAACCCCTTCTATGTGTGACCTACCGGATTGACTTAGAGTTGTTTATCTAAGGATTGGCAGGCTATTTCACAGAAAAAAAATGATACTCTTCCCCAAAGTGCCAGAAATTATCAATTTACTCTGTGGTGGTTTGAATAAAAGTGGCCCAATAAGCTCAATAGAACGAGGCACTATTATGAGGTAGTCTTTTTGGAGGAAGTGTGTCATGATCATGTTTCTTCACAGCAATAGAAGCTAAGACAGACCTTGAGAGATACCAAACCCCAAGAGAAGTGTAGGGACTCATAGACCCTCATCCATAATGAAATCTCTACACGATAGGTCATCTATAGATAGCCACAGCTTCAGCGAGCTTAAAGATGCTATGTCGATGTCTCTTCACTGTACACCTCTACATCACTTACCTTTATTGCAGAAGTGATATTATTTCCCCTCTCACTTCTGCAATAGTCTTTGAGCCTTAGAGGAAGTGCTACAGATATTCTATTCAGAGTCCTGCACTTCCTATGACCCACTTTCAGCTATTTGACCAGTTTCTGCACAAGAGAACTTAGACTATTTTTTGTAAAGAAAGTCTACATTATCTTAAATTTTGTTTTCTGAGAATATAATTCTCTTTCATTTTCCCCAATTAATTAATTAGTTAATTAATTTACTTTATATCCAGATAACCAACCCTCATTTCTTCCTCGCACAGTACCCCCACTTCCCTCCTCTTCCTCTCTGAGAGGGTGGAGGCCCTCTCTGGGTACCCCCCAACCCTGGGACATCAAGTCTCTACAGGACTAGGTGCATCCTAGAGGCAAGGCAGCCCAATTGGAGGAAGAGACTCCATAAAAAGGCAGCAGAATCAGGGACAGCCACCACTTCAGTTGTTGTGGGACCCTCACAAGGATGAAACTGTATGTTTGCTGCATATATGCAGGGGGAGGGGCTAGGTCCATCTCATGCTACCTCTTTTGTTGGTGCTTCAGTCTCTGGGAGCCCCGAAGGGTCCAGGTTAGTTGACTCTGTTGATCTTCCTGTCAAGTTCCTCTCCCTTTTGGGGCCTTAGCTCCATCTAATGTTTGCTGTGGGTCTCTGCATCTGTTTTTGACAGCTAGTGGGTAGAGCTTCTCAGAAGACAGTTAAGCTAGGCTCCTGTCGGCAAGCATAACAGAGTATCATTAGTAATGCCAGGGATTGGTGCTTGCCCATGGGATAGGTTTCAAGTTGGGCAAGTTATTACTTGGCCATTCCCTCAGTCTCTGCTCCATCTTTGTCCCTGCATTTCCTGTAGACAAGATAAATTAGGGGATGAAAGCTTTGTGGGTTGGTTGGTGTTTTTATCCCTCTCCTACCTATCTACAGGAGGTGGCCTCTTCAGGTTTCATATCACCAATTCTGAGTCTCAGCTAAGGTCACCTCCATAGACTCCTGGGAACCTCCCCCATCCTAGGTCTATGAGACATCCTAGAGATGCTCCCAGCCCCCACTCTCCTCCCACCCAGTTCCCTTCCTCCATTTGCCTCCTATGACTATCTTATTTCCCCTTCTAAGTGAGATTCAAGCACCTGAAATTAGGCCTTCCTTCT
The DNA here is from genome assembly GCA_019843965.1 of Rhynchomys soricoides. Lineage (NCBI taxonomy): Eukaryota > Metazoa > Chordata > Mammalia > Rodentia > Muridae > Rhynchomys > Rhynchomys soricoides. The sequence goes on from JADRCH010000052.1 coordinate 2,383,412, forward strand.
TGTTTAGCTTCTTTAGGTCTGTGGAGTGTATCCTGTTTCACAGAATAAAGACCGAGAGTGGGAGAGTAAATCTTCCCTAAGATGAGTTCTTTTGTTAATTTTTAGTGCCAGTGGTCAGCCCAGAAACATATACATACAAACAACACAAAGTGGACTCAGCAAGTTATTTATATTTGTGTGTGTGTGTGTGTGTGTGTGTGTGTGTGTGTGTATCAATTCATGAGAGACATGAATTTGTGAGGAAGGAGCATGGGGGAATTTGGAAGGATGTCAGGGAACGATGAAATGATGTAATTATATCTTTATTTTATAAACTTAGAAAAATATATGTATATGACATCTTTTGTAGTTTTGCTGTCATTCCTGGAGGTCTGGCCATTCACTCACTACATTTTTCTCAGGGTTATTTTTCTTTCTCTAATCTTCAATTTAAAGTTTCTGTTGACATGTTTTCAAGCTCAAGATAACTTTCTCACTTATGTACAGTTTTTTTTTTAATTTTATTTTTTACCATATATAAATGTTGATCATTTCTCCTGTTGGGAACACACCGGCGCTGTGGAACTAAGCCTCACGTTCCTATCTGGGGTGCTGCGGCTCTGAGTGGGACAGGACACGTGGAAAGTGGCCCCGCATTTTCCCACACAGTTGGGGGGCTGTGGGACGCCTCTGTGGGCCCTACCCCTGGGTGGGGTAGGGGGCCATTCCTAGGGAACTTGAGGCAGGTGTCCATGGGTTCTCTAGCCCTGGGCACCACAGTCACCACAGGGTACCGCAGACGGGTTAGCTGGAGAGCTGGGTCCTGCCTCAGGGACCCGGTCTCGGCTGCTTTGGGCACTGGGCTAACTGCTTAGGCTTGGGTGAATGGGTACCATCTAGGAGCGCTGTAGTTCCTACGGTGAGAGATTAGCTGCGGATCATTAATTGAGGGCTGGATCCCTCGATTCCCACGGAGGGTCCAGATGAAGAGACAGTCCATAATTCTAAGGCATTTATTTTCATCATGTGGAAAGTGGCATGGATGGAACTGTGCCTCCTATCTCTCCCAGAGAGGCAGGGCAGATATAGTAACTGGGAAGGGGCTAAGCCTCTAGGTGTCTCACTAACATGGGGACAGCTTGGGACTGTGTGGCCACGCCTCTACTAGGGTGTGATATGTGACCATGGCTGGAGCCAAAAAGCCTCCCGGGAGCTTTGGCATGACATTTCCGGTCCCTTGTGAATTACTTCACCGGGTCCCCCAGAGTTTGCCTGTGCGCAACCGGTGTGCCAGACTGCCTGCCAGATCACTGCCCACATTCTCCCATCACCCTTATTTTTTAAAATCTCCTTTCCCTTCCCCGATTTTCTTCTCAACAAAACCATGTACAAAGTTCTCATGAGCCCATGAGAAAAAATATTCATTTTTTAAAATTGTATATTCTCTTTATTTACATTTCACATGTTTTCCTGTTTTCAGGTCTCCCCTTCAGAAACCCTCATTCCATCCCCCTCCCCTTCCTCTATGAGAGTGCTCTCCCCCCCACCCCCTCCTGTATTCCCTCCCTAGTATTCCCCTACATTGAGGATCTAACACCTTCAGGCCCAAGGGCCTCTCCTCCCACTGATGTCCAACAAGGCCATCTTCTGCCACATATGTGGCCAGTACCATGGGTCCCTCCATGTGTATACTTTGGTTGGTGATCCAGTCTCTGGGAGCTCCAGGGAGGGGGGAGTCTGGTCAGTTGACACTGTTACTCCCTCCATGGGGCTGCAAACCCCTCAGGTTCTCTTCAACTCCTCCATCGGGGACCCCACACTCAGTCCAGTGGTTGGCTGCCAATATTAATTTCTATTACAGTGTTTTGATCCCTAGAATTTGTGTGTGTGTGTGTGTGTCTGTGTCCGTGTATATATGTGTTGTGATGAGGACTGAATTTAGGATTAAACAAGTCCTCTCTTACCAAGCTGCATTTTTAGTTTTTGGTTTGTTTTTTGCTTAATTTTGTTATTATTATTATTATTATTATTATTATTATTATTATTATTATTTTAGGCATGATCTCACTATGCCCATTTAGCTGGCTTTGAACTCACTATGTAGTCTAGGTTATCCTTAAATTTGCCTCTGGCTCCTGAGTGCTGGCATTGGTTGTGTGCACCATCAGACCTGGCTCTTGCGAAATTTTCTGTCAGAACGTGTAGCACATCATGTATCATTGTGTGGTATTCATTTACTGTGAATTTCAACATTTCCATCACAGGTGATCTTGTTCAGATGCTTGCCTCTTCAAACGGTAGTGTGTGTTTGTGTGTGTGTGTGTGTGTGTGTGTGTGTGTGTGTGTGTGTATAAGTGTCCGGTGCACATGTGGAGGTCGTAGAGCAACCTCAGGCTTTGATCTACAGGTGGCTTCTAACTTTTGTTTGAGACAGGATCTCTCACTGGCTTGGGACATCACTACATAGGCCAGGCTAACTTGCCAGTCAGATTCCAAAGATCTGCCTATCTCCCACTTTGCCATATGTGGAATTACACGTATACACTACTGCTCTCAGCTTTTCACGTAGGTGTTGGTGATATGAACACAGGTCCTCATGCTTGTGAGGTAAGTGCTTTACCAACTGAGCCATCTCCCTCCCCCCCTTTTTTTTTTAACTTTTAGAATGTCTTGTAACTTTTTCTTTAAAGGAAATTGTACCAAACGGGTCATTTTAGTGATGTGGCACTGCATGGTGGGGGCAGAGACCATTCTGTAGTCTTCTAGTGTTAAGGTGTTAGGTTTTTAGTGTGCTTCTGCCATGGATGTTGAGCTTCAGAAGCACTTCTCAGTTTCATCCTTGATCAGTGTACCTTAAAGCTTCTTCATTGTTTTATGGGTAGTTGTCTTTTCCATGGTGGCACGAGTGCCTGCGATCATGACCTTGGCCTGAGAGGAAGGACAAGGGGGAAATGGCTGGGGAATGATGGATACCTCAGGCCTCTGTGAGCACAAAATCTGACTCTCAGAAGGCAGGCTTCTTTGAGCAGCTCCTTTTAGTCGCAGAGAACAAAGAAGACTTTGATTTAAACCTTTGTGGAATGGGAAGAGGCTGTGGAGTGAGTGAGTGTATATCATTGGCCCATGGCCAGGGTGCTGGGGTGCCTCATTTGCATAAAGAGGAATTCCAGGCACTGCTGGACATGACCTTATGAGTGGAAAGGAAGTTTAACCTGGCTACTGGCTCCCTGTGACCTCCTCTGGAGGGGCAAAGGTGCAGGCCTGGAGTTTGGGTGCCAGTGGAGATTCTATTCCTGCTGATATCAGGACAAGATTTCCAGAGTCTGGACATGCCTCCACCCGACTCTTGCTCCAAGTCTGCTCCCTACTCCTTCTTCTACTCCCTACCCGCACAGGCTGTGTTGTTTTTACTGGATATCTGCAGTTGCCAATAGTTTCTTTCTACCCATTCTCTAAAACTGAGTGTCCTGGAGCTTGTCCGGTCTAACACTGATGTGCGGTTCTTTTCCCATTCTTGGGGCTTTCTTCACCTCTATGTACCGCTCAGTGCTCAGCTTAATTTTCAGTCCCCAGAAATCTCTAACACTTTCCTGTCTGATCCTCCTCTCTGTTAATCAAGGTGGCTTTTGACTTCCCTGAGTTTCTTTTTAAGATGTCTTTGTTTATATTCATGTGAGTATTTGTGTATATGTGCACTAAATGGGCGCAATGTCTGTGGAGGCCAGATGAAGGTGTCAGAACAGGCGTTACAGACAATTGTTAGTCACCATGTGAATGCTGGGAACAAGATTCAGATTCTCTGCAAGGACGGCAAATTCTTTTAACCACAGAGCAATCCGCTTATCACCAACTTCCTTGAATTTATATCATCTCTCTTCTACTCACCAGAGACTGCTGCCTACCTGAGTCTTACTTCAGTCTGAAGACTCTAGGCAACGGCTTGTGGTACTTTTATGCTACTATCATTTTTCCCTAAACACTCTTGTGTTTACCTTTCTTTTCCAATGTATAATTTCTTTCTTTTTAATAAAAGAAAGAAGAAAGATGCAGTAAAAAGAAATGCAGCAATTAAATAGTTGTCCATGGATATGTCTATGGATATATAACTTCAATTATTCTCTATACTCTACTAGGCATTCACAAGTATAATAAGTTAAAATGAAAGATAAGGCACAGTAGGCCAAGAGAAAACAGTGTTTTGATGATAATGAACCATTTTGGCAAGCTTACTTTGTGACCTCCTTGCCAAGATGATTCAGAGCGTTAGACTCCATGATGGTGAGAGAAGGCACAGCACCAGGAACAGCTGAGAGCTCCAGTCCCTGTGGAGGCAGGGAGCGTAAGTTTTTTTTTTTTTTAATTTTTTTTTTCATACTTTATTTACATTTCAAATGTTTCCCCCTTTCCAGATCTCCCCTTTGGGACCTCCCCATTCCCTCTGCCCTCCCCCTGCCACTATGGAGGTATTCTCCAACCCACCCACTCTTAATAACGATTGTTTTCCACATTTTAGTTGTCTAAATAAGGGTTATACTGTTCTTCAAAATTAGCCAAAATTTCTTATTTATATTTAGCAAACAACCTTTTTAGCTTAACTGATTAATCGGCACCCAGCTTCAGGACACTCAGAGTTATGTGGAGAAGAGAAGATATATTTTAAAATAGATCTTTCATAGAAAATTAGGAAGTGAATCTTGGCAGGCTAGACTGTGCTGACTCTGCTCTTTCGCTCATGTGTATCACTGTGGATTTACCTTCTGTGTTAGTTGAGATTTGTCACTATTTGATACCGACTACTTATAAAACAATTACTTCTGTTACAGTTCAGCGATGTGGATGTATCCACAGTGGCTCAGTTCTGGTGATGTTCATCCCACGTTACTGGCAGAGAGCAGGGGTGAGAATTCAGGTAGGAGAAAATAATGGATTCCATTTCAAGCCAGGCGCATAGAGATCAGTACCTTTTAACCCCTTCTGATGGCATGGGCATTGTGTCCTGTCTTCCAACAAACCCTTCTGAGGATCAGTGTTTAACCATCATACGTATTTCAAGCACTCTCACACACAGAATGCAGCAGAGTTTAAATAATCATCTAAGGGCATGTTGTTAAGGTAACTTTAATTATCCTTTATTAAATACCAGGCATTTATAAGTATAACAAATTCAAAAGGGAAAATAAGACAAGAGAAAACTGAATTTTGATGATAAATGAACCTTTTTAGGCAAGCTTACTTTGTTAACACTTTGCCAAAATGATTTTAAAATGGCTTATGAATGAGATTATTTCTACATCATAAAGAGTAGGTGTGCATGTTGAAAAGAGATCCAGCTAGGTGTTAGTGAAATTGTGTGTGTAATAGAGAACACCAAAGTACCATAACTTACCTGCAAGATGGTGCAAAAGGTCAAAGTACTTTTGATGTGGCAAACCTGAAGACCTGAGTTCAATTCTTGGAACTCACAGTGGAAGAATAGAGTTGACTCACTCAGACATATCATGCATACATACACAGGATGATAATAACTAAAATAAAAATAAAAACATATCCCAAAATAGTCACCTAGAAAAATAACTTAAAATTCATCAAAAATTTTTTTGGGGGGAGATTAGATATTAAGGTATTTAAATGTAATATCATACATTTTCTTTCTTTCTTTTAATAAAAATCTCACAGCTGTCTTACAGAAACTGTAACAGAAAAACAGGATTTGCAGAATTCTTTCAAAGCAAACACCGTACCAAACTAACAGAAAGTCATCTTCACTGTTAGCTTACTGCAGCATTCTCTCAGGATAGTTTAGAGATAAGTATGCATTTTTCTTAGATTTATCATTGGAAACTTCTACTTATAAGCCTGTGGTTTCAGAGAGAAAAAATTTTTTTGATTGATTATTCAGAAAAGAAGTTAATAAACTAAATGTTCAGACCATGGAAACAAGTACAAAATAAAGGCAGGAGTGGAAAAACTGAACTGGACTTTGTAAGTACTCACATAAGGAGTGATGGCTGGACTTCTACACCTCTACTTGTGTATCAAAGTTGAGGCAGGACATTTTACTCAGAGCAGCACGAAGATGGGAATGCCTCCCTTCCACACACGAATGAATTCATGGTAAGCATTCAATCTTTGAACAGGTACAACCTCATCCTCCTCCCTCGCAAAAGACCTTCCCCAGAGAATCAGATCCAGCCAAACAATCAAAGAAAATAAGGACAGAGCATTTATTGTTCCCATGGCCTTCTGAGCCTATTCAAAATCAATACATACAGCAGATACATATCAAATCATCATAATAATGAATGTTGGAATCTCTCATGAGGAAAAGCTATCTTAGCTTGAACATGTGAAGGAAATGAGATTTTAGGATTTTGGTTGGTACAAGGAATAAATAGAGGGTACCCTCACACAGCAAGCACATTGCTTGCAAGTGGAGGATGGCAGGAAGAAGCAAACGGAGGAAGTAAGAGAAAGTTGGGCATGTGCAGGACTGCATATGGACAAAAACACTTCCTGAACTTAAGCACAGGGAACCCAAATATATGATATTTTTCCTATGTTTGAAAATCAGGATATATTGGTAGAGGCTCATGTTTGTAGCTCCATTATGTGGGAGGCTAAGACAAGGCACTAGTCATGAGCTTGAGATGAGGATGGGCTTCATAGTGAACTCCTGGGTAGGTTGGGCTACAAGAGAACATGTACATACATACAAAACAAAGATTATGCTATTTACTTATTCATTAGAACCCTGACTTTTCAGTTAATTCTGCCACTATTATGGTTTCTACCAGCTAAAAGTCAGGGAGAATGAAGAAAGGAGGCTGTATTTATTCTCTGAGAGAGATGGTGTGTGCTCATTTTATGTCCACTTGATACAGGCTAAAGTCACTGGAGAGGAGGAAGTCCCAAATGAGAAGATGTCTCCATATAAGATTGGGCTGTATGGCATTTATTTAATTAGTAATCGATGGGGAGGACCTAGCCCATTTTGTGTGGCACAATCCCTGGGTCTCAAAAGAAAGCAGGTTGAGCCAGCCATGTGAAACAAACCAGTAAGCAGCACTTCTCCATGGCCTCTTCATCAGCTCCTGCTTCCAAGTTTCTACTTTGCTTAAGTTCCTTGTCCTGACTTTCTTTGATGATGAACAGTGATTTGGATATGTAAGCCAAATAAACCCTTTCTTTTCCAAGTTGCTTTGGTCATGATGTTTTATCAAAGCAATAGAAATCTTAAGGCATGGTGGAACACATCTCTAACAAGGATACAGCATGTAGACAACCATATATTTGTAGGATTAAATCTAAATTATACTTTAGTAGAAAACCATGGTAGTGCATCCTTTAAACTCGGCTCCAAATTTAAAGAAAATCTTGGATTTTTATATATTGGAAAAAAGTTTGTTTGATTTTATTTGAATTTTAAAAAAAGCACCTATAGGTTTTAGTGAAGAGAAGGTATGTTTCTTCTACTTATTAAGTGATCAGCCTTAGGTAATTCATATAACTTTGTTAGTGCCCTGGTTTTTTTATCGGCTGAAATATAAGCAGTGATACAATTACTATAAAAGATTATTAAAAGAAATAATGTAATGCACTGGACATTTCTGGCATAATGCTGATGGCTGAATAGATGGTGGAAATATAATTTTTATAAGGAAGGATCTAGGAATGGAAACTAAATTAGAAACACAGCATTCCTAATATGAAGGATAGTTTTAGAATTTCTCTTAGGATTGTTCAAGACATTGAAGAAAGTACTTACAAAAGCCCTTATGTATGTAAGATGTTTGATATTTAGGTCAATTAACATGCTAAAATGATTATTTTAAAGTAAATTGCATAATTAAATATACAATATTCATGACTTTTCTTTCTAAATTGTGGTGGGCGAAAATATATTGAAATCGTCTCCAGTGGCTTCTCAGTCATGATGGTGTAACTCACCAAGCTAAATCTCTTATAGAAGACAGATGTAAATTACAGATAAATTAAGAAAGCAAAACAAACAAATGCTCCAAGAGTATGCATTGCAATAGAGGCAACCAGGGCTTTGATTATCATGACTACAAAAAAGAGGGAGCAACAATGACATGGATCCTATAGTTATGAGCACATTTTAACCCCCCTATCCCCAGGCTGATAATAGGTTCTCAGTGCAGGACACAGATTTCTAGACAAATACGTACAGACTGTGTATCTGTTCAACATGGATGAAGAAAAAAGTACTGGAGTTTCCTAAACTCCAGTTTAGGAATGCCATGAAAACCAAGAACAAATGTTTAAGAGCTTGAAAACAAGAGAATTTTAGAATAACATATAATTTTCTATCAAAGCAATTCTTGGCTCTACTAAATGTAGAAGTATAGGGAGAGAATTGAGGGTTAGGATTCTTCAAGAAAGCAGGACCATATTTCTGAAATAACTAGAGTCTAGGAGTAACTAATACCTAAGAGAAACCTTAAGGTATCTACAAATGAAAATAGATACATCTCAAGTAGTTGTGGGTGGTTTGTCATTATTTGGGAGAAAGTAGAGGCTTGTCCAGAATGAATATACATATATATATATATATATATGTAATTGTGTTGTTCTGAAAATGCTTGGCCCAGGGAGTGGCACTATTAGAAGGTGTGGCCTTGTTGGAGGAAGTGTGTCATTGTGGGGTAGGTTTTGAGAGAGCTTTCTCCTAGCTGCCTAAGGATGTGAATCTTCTCCTGTTTGCCGTCAGAACAAGATGTAGAACTCTCAGCTCTTCCAGTGCCATGCCTGCCTTCATGCTACCATGCTTTCTGCCATGATGATAATAGACTGTACCTCAGAAGCTATAAGCGAGCCCCAATTAAATGCTGTTCTTTATAAAGAGTTGCCTCGGTCATGGTGTCTGTTAACAGCAATAGAAACCCTATCTAAGACATACATTTATGACTTATGGTCTATATCAATGAATAGAGTATGATATCTAGTGTATATATAGGATGGCATGCAGTATTCAATATAAATTTATTAGACATACCATGAAACAGCATCAAGTGACTAAAAATTAAAACTAGTCATTAATCAGAGATATATAGATTCTCTAGGTGTTCAATTTGTAAGACATAGATGTAAAATGTTTACAATTTATTTTAAAGAATCATCATGGAACTAGAATTGTTTAAGAAAATTAAAGGAAAGAATTGACTAGCACTAAAAGGAAAGAGCCAAGATTAAAAAAATCTGATTGATAGAGTTAGCAGCGTAGTGTATAGAGCAGAAGAGAGAATCCCTCAACCAGAACATAGATAAAGACAAAACAAGCTAAACCTTCTCCAGATTAAATAAAAAGATGCTGAAAAGTACATAAAATATAGAAAAGAGATATGCTACACACAGTTAAGTACCTATAAGATATGTAATTGGAGATAGAACACTGAGATACAATATCTCAAGAGGAATAATATTTGAGGATTTGTTAAGTGACATAATCAAGAATTTTGGAAGCTCAGTTTGCAAAAATCAAATCAAGAGAAAAATTTCAATATCAGGTAAATACAAACACATATTAATTTAGATAGGAACAGTATGAGGCTCTAGTCATGTTGATATTTTCAGTTAAGAGGAAAGAAATACTTAGTTTTCTATATTTAGTAAAAATACCACTCAAAATTGAAGATGAAGAGGTGGTTATGAAGTTCTACAACTCGCAATAACCCTAATGGTTGTTGCTGACCCAGGGAAACCAGTTCTGAACCAGGATAAGACCTCCTGATGTTTGGACAGTTCCAGATCGTGTAACAGCCTCTGATAAAGACTCAGGGAAGGGATAGGATTTAACTCTTGGGTAGCCTCAACAGGATTGGGAACCAGATCTGACTCTGGGTAGGACCGACTAATATGTGGAGAGTTTCACAAAGCCTAGGGAAAGCTTCACACCCAGGTAGGAGACTGACATCTACACAAGTCAACACCTGACTCTCAGAGGAAGACTTGAAAGAGAACATTTGGTCTTAAATAACAGTCTCATAGAAGGAAAGGATAGTTCAACCCTTCTCCACTCAGTCCTCCACTGATCACTGCAAATGCCACCGATCAAGAAAAATAAGCAACTAAAATTAAAAAGAAAATACAAAAGTAAGAAGGAATGACCAAATCAAAAAACTAAACTAGTCAAAGAACTAGCAACACTTGTGATAGTCAGCGTACAGAAACAAACAACATGAAAATCAGGACTACATGTCTCTTCTCCACACATTAGTAATACCTCAATAACTGTACCCAATAAAAATGACTTAAAGAGGGCTGGAGAGATAGATCAGCAGTTAAAGGCACTGACTGCTCTTCCAGAGGTCCAAAGTTCAATCCCCAGCAACCATATGGTGGCTCACAACCACCTGAAATGGGATTCGATGGCATCTTCTGGTATGTCTGAAGACAGCAACAGTCTACTCATATACATTAAATTAATAAATAAATCTTAAAAATGACTTAAAGAACTACCAGACAAAGAATCAATATGAATGATTACAAACACGTTAGAACAAGTCAAAAAACATATGAGCAAACTTCAAGAGATCAATGAGATGAGGAGGATTCAAATCCAGGATACAAAGATAGATATAGAGTTGATGAAGAAGACACAAGCTAAAATAATGTTGGAAATGAAAATCTTAATAAGCCAAATACAAACCTCACTGAAAGCCTCACATGCCGTTTAACAATTCAAAGCATTTTCTCATTTCTACTCTGACTTTTATTTTCTGTTGGTGTTTTAAAAGATTTAAATTCTAGATAGTCTTAAATGCTTCAAACACTAAATCAAATGTGATGCATTAAAAACTGTAGAGATAAAATGTTTGGCAAATGATTATCTATCTATCTATCTATCTATCTATCTATCTATATCATGTGATATGATGTCTGTCCAGGCATACATATGGTACACACACACACACACACACACACACACACATTCACACAGGCAAAATACTCACATCCATAAAACAAATGAAAGAAAAAAACAATAGAAAGAAGAAAGTGAAAACAAAGTCAGAAAAATCATAAAATAGAGGGTGGAGATGTAGCTCAGTGGTAGACTGTTAGCCTACTATGTGGGTTTGATTCCCCCAAAATATACTTAGTTTAATATGCACACATGTGCACATATTCCTTATGAAGGAAACCAGCACAGGCAAACAGAAAAGGTCATTACGACCTGGCTTCTTTGTGTCTGTCCAAACCTGATAGCAGATAAATGATTGAAGAAGCCACTGAGGAAATGACCTCTGCCTCATCCAGAATCTGACTACATATGACTGAAAATTGGAACAAGAGTATTCCAGCTGAGTTCAGCCAATTCTCAGATACATCAGGAAAAGAAACAATTATTATTAAGTTATCGTCTCAGGGTGATTTGTATACAGAAACATATAACAGAACCAGTTAAAAGAGATAATACTATATAGATGTAAATTTCCCCCACATTGACTCACATATTTAAAACAATGCCAATAAAACTCTTTCAAGATACTTCAAGAAAAATTGGTGAAACAGTTCTACAATGCAAGTTGAATTGCAGTGAGTAGAGACAAAGAACATAAGTAAATCAACAAATTGTAGAAGACCAAGAATATCCAAGAAAAATTAAAGATGAAGAACAAAAGTTAAAACTGAATTTCTAAATTAAATATTTACTTTAAAATTATGGCAATCAAGACATTGTATAACTAAGAATAAATATGGAGCAGGGAGTATAGAAGCAGATCCATCTAAACATCTGCTTTGCAATAATAATTGTACCAACACAAAACAACAGATTCAAAGCTATAACAAGAGATTATCAGCGTGCTTTTAGGAATAGGCATTGAGTTCTTAAGGATTACATGAATCAGCAAAAGAAAAACATGAGAGAAAGTGGTACATTAGACTTTGCTAAAATGATCACTTGTTGGTCACCAAGTAATACTGTTAAGAGCATAAAAATCATGGAATTAGAAAGCACATGCATATACATGACAATAGGTTTATTTCCTTTATGTATATGACTCTTCCATAAATCAGTATTAGAAAAGACATAAGATCCAGAACACTCACTGTACGATTCAAAATATCCCATTAGAAATGACTTCAAGTGTTGAACAAAACTAGAACGTACAATGATATATCCCATGCCACGGTGTAATACCATGGTGAAAGATAATCAATTTATGGACATGTAACAACAAAGATAAATTATACTAATTCTGTTCAAAATGAAATCCAAAAGCAAGTATTCTTATTTAATTGGTGTGGGCCACAACTGAGGTGCAGGATGTAGGTTCTAGGGCCTGGGGGGGGGGGCAAGATTTAGTTTTTAATAATGCTGTGTTTTTTATGTAATAGCAAGTCACACAGGTGTTATCACTTTATAAAATTGTCCGCATCTGTATATTTCGAAGTTGTATATTTTAGAGTACATGTGTATGTTATACTTCAATATAAAAAGCAAATCTTGGGAAATATGGTTCTGAGGCTTGCCAAAGGGGTCATTTTAGAAATAAACTTTCCGGTTTTTAAAACAGGATAGTGAAAAAAGTTTCCATAATTAGTTCTTCCAGAGAAGGATCCTGTTATATATTCTCTTTATGTTTTTTTTTTTCTACTTGCAAGACCATTTTGAGAAATCCTGGTGATTTATATTTGAATAGATGATTCATCACATAAATGGTCTATTTTAGTTTCAGAGCGGCAAAATAAATCAAACCCTGTACTTAAGAAAGTCAGAGAGATCTCAAGTGACACAGTAACTACTAAATAGTGGCTTCATTAATTAGTGCATGCTCAGCACTGTCTGTATAGCCATGAGAAAAATTATTCACTCTTGGTGTTTTTAAATCCTGCAAGGATAACTGGGTTGTCCTTAAGGGCCCATTGTTTTTTCAGTTCCTCAAAGTACTTTCTGAAAGTCAAGCCCCGTGTGAAAGAAGCCAGGCACCATGAGCATACTCACTGCAATTACTTTAGGTGGTAAAGCCTTCCATTCAAAAGCATTTATCAAGATTGCCGACACAGGATTTATAAAAGGGAGAAACCTGTGCCATGAGTTTATTGTCCATGGGGAAATTCGGAGGCGTGAACTGAAGACCATCTCTCTAGCTACTCATAAAGCTATCAGGATTCAAGGCCATTTAAAAAAGTATTTGTACTTACACAATTTCTAACATCCATTTTGTTGACGTACAGTGTTATGTCATGTGGTCAAAGAAAGTGCTTGATATGATTTTTGACTTTTTGGGTTTCTAAGTCTTGATTTATAGTTATTTTTGTCAAATTGAAAGAAATTAGAGCCACTTGGCAAACGGGATCCTCAATTGAGGAATTTCCTCCATCACATTGGCCTGTGGTCATGTCTGTGCAATATTTTCTTGATTAGTGATTGATGTGGGAAAGCCTATACCACTGTGTGTGGTGTCACTCCTGGGAAGGTGATACTGCCTTGTATAAGAAAGAAAACTGCACAGGCCATGGATGACAGCCAGTATTCCTTCATGTGCCTCTTCACAGACCTCCAGGTTCCTGTCTTCAGACCCTGCTGTGTCTTCCCTTGATGACTGTCACCCGTAAACTGAAATAAGCCCTATTTTCCCCCAAGTTACATTTGGTCAATATTTTATCATATCAATAAAAAGAAAGACAGGACATGGTATAGCACTATAATGGACCTGACCATGTTGTTTTGAGGGAGGATTGTAAGGGATTTTGGAGTTTCAGGCTGCAAAAGCCAGTGGGTGTTCTGAGTTTAATGAGATACTGTGGAGGCGTTGGAGATAATGCTGAAATCAAGGCAGCCTACGTGCTGATGGATGAAACGTTTATCTCTTAGGTGGTTGGTGAGCTCCATTGGCCTATAACATAGCTGCAGGATTTCTTTGATCATTTCTTATCTGAATGATAAAAGTAAAGTATCAACACCCCTGATTATTATAGTACTGGGGGCTACCACTGCCTTTACATCTAATCGTGTTTGCCTTATATAATTATGTGTTTTAGTGTTGGGAGCATATATTTTTATAGTTGCTTTTCACTATTGTTGAACCAATCACTTTATCACGATACAGTTATCTTCTCTATTTTCCTTCATTGAATTCATCCCCTTTATTATATATTCATATTCTTTGCCTCTGACTACAGTTTATGACTTACTGTATTTTATGTGATATAATTGCTCCTGGATGTTTTATTGCTGTTGTTGTTGTTGCTGCTGCTGCTGCTGTTGTTGTGGAATCTCTATTTCTTCCTGTCTTTGTGTGTGTGTGTGTGTGTGTGTGTGTGTGTATGAAAGTACAAGCACATGTGGAGGCCAGCGTTTGATATTGGCTGTCTTTTTCTACCCCTTTCCTCCTTACGATTTTGATGCAGGGTCCATCACCAAAACTTGAACTTACCCATTGGCTAGAGTATTTGGCCATTTGAATCCTGAATATCTTTCTGCCTCAGTCTCCTGGCATTGGAGTTTATAGGCACATGCCATTGTGTCTGATTCTCAGTAAATGCTGGAGATACAAACCCAGATTCTATGCATGTAAGGCAAGAATTTTACCTCCCTGAACCATCTACCCATACTGGATTTTTTCTATATTTATTTATATTAGTTACTCTACGTTTCTACCGTTAAAATGAGTTTTCTTCAAGCCAGTATTTCACAGGATCTGCCTTTTTCTCCACCCAACCCTTCTGTGGTGGTTCAAATAGGAATTACTCCCATAGGCTCATGTGTTTGAATGCTTGGACCACAGGGAGCATTAGCAGGAGCCCTTGCTGGAGGAAGTGTATCACTGTGCAGGTAGTCTTTGAGGTCTCTTATGTTCAAGCTAGGCCTAGTGTGGTAGTTTCCTTTGGCTGCCTGCAGATCAAGATGTAGAAGTCTCAGCTCTTTCTCCAGTACCATGTCCGCCTGCATGCTGCGATGCTTCCTACCATGATGATAAGGAAATAAACCTCTGAAACTGTAAGCCAGTCCCAATTAAAAGTTTTTCTTTATAAGAGTTGCCACTGCCATGGTGTCTCTTCTCAGCAAATAGAAACCCAAACTAAGACATCTTTTAAATTTTTTAGTTAGAGATTCAGTTGACTAATATTCAAAATTATTATTTATAAGTTATAATCCAGTAAATATTTTATTATGGGTAAGCTTTGTATATCTCTTTCTTTTTACTTCCATGTATTGATAGTTTTCTGTACTAATAAATCGAAATCTGAATTTTTCCATTTTATTTATCTTTCCTACTATCAAGTTTTATAGTTTTGTGTGTTTTTAATGGCAGTTAATGATTAATGTTCATTTTCTTTCAGTATAGACTTTTCTAAAGTATTTCTTTAAAGTAGTTAGTCTCTTGGATTTTCGTGTCTCTTCATTTCTGAAGGATAGTTTTATTGGATATCACAGTCTTGGCTGCAGTTTTCCTCCTTCAGAGATTGGAGTACATCAGTCTATTATATTCATCCCTGGTTTTTGATGAGATATATGATGCCAGTGTAATGAGAATCTTATTTGTGATTTGAAACTTTTGTTGTTTTCAGAGTCGTTTGTCTTGGATTTTTTCTGTACTATGTCTTGGAAAGAATTTTTCAATTTTTTCTTCACTTACCTTTGTTCCTTTATAAATATTTGCCCTAATTATATGTTTTTTTTCAATATTTATGCCTTTTCAGTTGTTATTTAATAGGTTTATGCCTTCTTCCTGTGAAACAGTTATAAACTAATATCAAAAGTTATATAATGTGGACCTCTGTCTTCCTGATGATGTCCCACAATTATCACAGGCCATCTTCATTCTCCTTTTAAATTCTTCTTTGGCTCCTGACTGGATTGATTCAGATTTGATTTTTAAGCTCAAAATTCTTCCTTCTAATTGATTTTGTCAGTTATCAAGGCTTTTAAGAGCATTTTTATTCTATTTAGTGTTTTAGTTATGAAATCTGTGTTTGGGTGTTTTTTAATTATCTCTATCTTGGCTAACGTTTTATTCAGATCACCAATCATATCCTCAGATTTACTGCATAGTTTGTATTTTATCTTTGTTTCTTGTTGATTCTTTAAGTCTTTGCTACAGTTATGCTCTTGTGATGTCATGCTACCTTGGTTTTCTATGTTTTTGATGTTCCTACATTGCCAGTGTACAACTGGTAGATCAGTCATCTACCTAAATTTGCAAAGTATGTTTTGGAGTTAAAGACTTCTGCCTGGAGATGTGTTTTAGGGTATCAATAACTGACTAGGTTACAGGTGAGGCATAATAACATACTGTATATGTAACTTCTGCTATTGTCAATGTCATTGATACTGGTGGCTATCCCAGGAACTTACAGAACTGGGATGGACTTCTCTTAGGCAGTTTTATGGGTATTCCATGTATGAATATGAATATGGAGTGCATTTTAGATTTTAAAGACTCTATAAGGCCTTGGCTACCTCAGCATTCCTGGTAGGTATGCTGTTCTCTGTTTGGTAGTGAACATAGAGTGCTTGTTAGTATCTGTAGCTATGCTGATTAGTTTTAACTAATTAGCACAACCTAGAATCACCTGGGAAGAGAGTATTAATGTGCAATTATCTAAGTCAGTTTGGCCTATGGACATGTCTATGGGGTACTGTCTTTATTGTTAATTGACATAGGAAGATCTAGCCCACTATGGGTGACATCATTCCTTAGGTGGTTTGTTCTTAACAGGTTGATAGTGGAGAAAGCTAGCTGAGAACAAGCAAGCTAATCCACATGTTTGTTCTCTCTCTGCTCTTGGCTGTGGATGTAATGCTTCTGATATCTGCATTGACTTTCCCACCGTGATGAGTTACAACCTGGAACTGTAAAAAACAAACTCTTTTTTCCCTAAATTGCTTCTTGTAGGTTACTTTATCACAGTAACTGTGATAAAAATAGAATAGAGGGTCATTTTGAGGTTGGGATGTATCAAAGGCATGCAAGATATACTTGTCAATGTCTGTGGGAGTCACACATGTTTTCTCATGGTCCTGGTACATTGCATTGCACAGCCAAGGCTATATAGATGTTCTGGGGTCCAATGATGAGTGGGAGATGCCACCTAACAGCTTTCAGAGATCAAGAAAGGTTAAAAGTCCCTCATGTTGGATTATCTGGGGCTTCTTGGGACTCTAAGAACATAGGAACTCTTACAGGGTGGGCAAGTTCATGTAGCAGCTTCCTGTGCTTTTGGAAAAGTAGATGGGTTCAATCAACCCAAAACTCTGGGTGTCCAAGCTGCTCAGGACAGACCCCTGATCCTTCCTAGGCCTAGAGTATGTGGTGGTGGATTCACTAGATGCTAGATGGGCAAAGTATCTTGATAACACTGCAGGAAGACTTGGACAGGAGAAGGAATAATGTGGGCAAGACTCTTTTGCTATAGTAATGCCATAGTGTAGAGATTGGCAACACTCAACACAGTTTCTATGTCTGAGAACTTGCAGGTTCCTCCAGTAGGAAATGCTTCAGTTGTCCTTCATGTTAATGATGACTGTTGGGTGCTTCTTGTGCTTCACTCCCCACTGTGCAAAGTTGGTCTCTTTTCATGGCTCACTTTGACTAGAGAGATGAAATGTTGAGTATGGTGTGCTTGCTTCTCTTATTCATAAGGGAGTCAGTACTTAACATATCCCATTCTTTTTCCCACTGCCCTCTGGCACTCTACCCCAAACATTCCAGTGGTGAAGTAGTTATTTCTTTTTTTTTTTTTCCTTTTATTTTTTTTTTCTTTTTTGTGGAGGGAAGCACTCCAGGCACCTCCAGTCAGCATTTCACTCCTATTACCCCCTATTTAGTAGAGTTTTTGATGCTTGCCTTAACAGAAACTTGTACTTGCCCAGAGGACTGTTCAAAATCAAATTTCCTTTGAAAAACAGTAACTTAAAATAGAAGAGAACTAAAGAAGTCAGTGTGAAGAGGCTCCACATTCTCTGATTACAGTTATAAGATATTTCAGAAAAGGTGCAATTGTACAGACAGGAAAAAGGTCAGTAGTTGCAAGGGCTTTGAAGATGGGAGAGGGATCAGTATTCAGAGCAGGACTGATTTCAAGGGTGGTGGAATGTGCTTTGAATCCACAGTCATGGTAGAAGCAGGTTGTTAGACATTTGTGCAAACTCATAAAGTACATACCACCAAAAGTGAATCTTAATGCAAACAATGGCTTTTGCCTTTGATGTGTCAGTTGCAATGTGTCATTCTGCTGGGGGTGTTGGTAGTGGGGGATTAGGGAGCATATGTGCTGTGAACCTCAGACTGCTATACAATAGTCTTTTAAAGCCTAGAAGCAGAAAAAAGCCTTTATTGCTTCAAGACTTGAAGAAAGGTCTTAAAAGATTTGCAACACAGACGCTCCCTGAAGTTACTTCCAATGCTGATGTTGGAATAAATTCAATTTGATTAAGGTGATTTAATTTGAAGTGGACACCTATCTTCTTATTAGAGTTATCATGCTGTTGACCAATGTTAATACTTGAGGGCATAGATTTAAACATTCTGGCTCTGGAAAGAGGATGGTCTGTTCATTCTGTAAAATGACATTCTGATAAAAATCACTCGACTTCTAAATTATAGGTCTTCTCTACACCTTATATGATATCCTGCAGGACACTTTAAAGGTTTGTTTTTAGATTTTTGACTTGGTAATCAAGTGGGGAAATTCTGTGAAATTTAAATTGAATAGTAGTATGAAAATGACCTTTTACACCAGTATGGGGATTTCTTTATGGATAATGAACAAAAAGCAGAAATTAGTCTTTTATTAAATTAGTTAAATGATAAGAAGTACTGGATTCATTGGGTTCAGTAAAATGTTTTAAATTATGAGAATTTCTTTATGGTAGAGAATGGATGTTCATGTTGAAATTACTTAAAATGCTAGTATAGAGACAGAGAGATGGCTCAGTCAGTCAGTAAAGTGCCTGCTACACAAGCACGAGGTCTTGAGTTTAGATTACCAGCACCCATGTAAAATCCAGGCACCCAAAGACTCTGGTGCTGGGAGTTATGTGGTAGATATAGGCAGATTCCTAGAGATCATTCGTCAGCCAAAATTGGTTAACTTTGCATTCTGTAAGAGACAAGTAAGGTGGGAGTGATCTAGGAAGACACCCCATGACAACCTCGGGAAATACATGCACCTGCAAAGATGCATGTATCCACCTACACACATCTTTATGTGCTCTCTCCCAGGAACAGAAGCACATGCATGATTATAATGATGTGTTAATTTTAGATGGTGATTTTACAAATACATAAAATCTGTTTTTCATGTTTCTATTTTTAAGTTCCAAAGACAAAGAAGATATTTTAAGATTACCCTTACTAAGTACATGGCTTTTCTAAAGTTATGCAGAACAATTATAATTGAATAATGAAGATCAGGAAGCATGGAAGGCCATAGAGGAAGGAGACAAGTAAGAACAGAATATGCAATGAATATATAAAACTCCTCCATTCAAATCCATTGTTTGTATGCTAACTTAAAATACTAATAATTATAAAAATTATCCCTATTATTTTAAGTTAGCATTAAACTAACCTGGATCCTTGGGGGCTCCCAGAGAATAAACCACCAACCAAAGAGCAAGACCTAGACCTCCCACACATCTGTAGCAGATGTGCAGCTTGGGATTCATGCAGGTCCTTCAACAACTGGAGCAGGGGCTGTCCCTGAAGCTGTTGCCTGCCTATGGATCCCATTCCCCTAACTGGGCTGCCTTGTCTGGCCTCAGTGGGAGAGGATGTGCCTGTCCTGCAGTGACTTGATACTTGGGGAGGGCTTCTGAGAAGGGGATGGGGGCGGGCAGGACTGTGTGACTGGGAGATGGGTGTGTGTGTGTGTGTGTGCTGTGATCAGGATGTAAAGTGAATAAATGAAAAGAAAATTATCTAGACCATCAATGACAAGAAAAAAGATCCAGGCTCATGAGTATGTGGAGAGAAAATGAGAGAGAAAGAGGAGCTGGGACTTACCCTGCAACTATCTTTTCCTCACAGAGAAATTTTCATGGTGTGGGAAGCAAAGTGCTGTGTGTTACATGCTGTGTGGCTTTGAGGTTTCAGGGAATATCTCCTCCCCTCCCCTCCCCTCCCCTTCCCCTCCCCTCCCCTTCCCCTCCCCTCCCCTCCCCTCCCCTCCCCTTTGTTTTTCTCTTTTCTTTTCTTTTTGTTTCTTCTCTTCTTTCTCTCTCTCTCTCTCTCTCTCTCTCTCTCTCATTTTTATTGCATAATAGTGATCAGTATGAATCACTTAACAGTGAAAATATTTGTCACCAGTTTTGCACAGTTCCTAGAAGTACATTCTTATCTTGTTCTGAAAGGCCTTTAAGGAACTGATGTCTTCATTTCTTTCTCTATTGGTGTGACAAAATACACTGACAAAGAAAAACAAGGGAAAAGAGATTATGTGGTTTACAGTTTACAGGTACATCCATCACAGTCAGGAAGCCAAGGGGCGGGGCCTTGAAGCTGGTCGCAATGCACTCACAGTCTGAAAGCAGAGACTAGGAAATGCTTGCTCCTAACCAACTCCTTTCTCTCCTTACACAGTTCCAGGTCCCAGCCAGGACTGTTGACACACAATGGATGCATCTTCCTACCTCAGTAAACACACTCAAAATAATCCCCCCCAGCCTGCCCAGAAGTTCTAGTCAAGGGGATTCTAAACTCTGTCAAGTTGACAGTTAGTACTAAGAGTCATCACATCCCAGAGTCTTTCTACACTACTTCACCAATAATTATATTTCTCTTGAATAGTATGTAACACATTTACTTTAAAGTATTATTACTTACTTGTCTTATACTAGACACACACACATATGTATATAAAATATGTCTCTATATAATATATAAGTCTATATCTATATATCTATGTCTATATCTATATATAGACTTATATATCTTGTCATACTAGAGACTCTTTAAGGGCAGAGTCAGTATGAAAAATGATATTCGAAATTCCCAGAACTTAGTGTCTCTGTCCAAGTTATCTTTGTCCACCAACACGGAGCCTCGTGCAGAGTACATCTTGCCAAATACATCTTTGCTCTTAGTTCAGGGGCAATTCTGCTTCAAATGTTCACTTGAAAGTGCTGTTCAGAAATCTGATTATTACATTTCCAGGCTGGCCTCTAAATGCTCACTTAACGCTTTGTCTGAAATACTTCTGATTACAAAGGAAAAAAAAAGTAAAAACAATAGCCGTGAAAAAGTCATGATGAAAGTATGGAAAGCAAAATTTAATAAGAAAGTGTGTTTTAATATGAAGCAGTTGCATTTGAGAAATTGTATGTTTAATCTGAGAAAAATAAAATGGAAAAGAAACTTTGAAAACTTCTCAACATTATGCTTTGAGAGATTCATGAAACTGCCCCTTTATGGTGTTTAACGTGACATCAAAGTGTATAGAATTTTCATTGTTCTGGTGTCTGGGTTAGATGATTCCCAGCTGTGTGACCTTGGACTTTTTCCTTAATCTCTGTACTTTTCTTTTCTCTAAGTAGTAACTCTCTCTGTGGATAATTGTGAACCACATACATTAGAGGGACTGAACTTAAAACAAATAACATTATACACATAGTACATTCTCCTTAAAGGTAGATACTTTTTGTTATTGTCATTTTGTGAATGCTCCTAAACTTGAAAATATCGAATGTATTTCATCTAATTTCTAGTTACTTGTCTATATTCTCTTTATTTTATGAAATCTCAATAACTTAGGAGGTGATATAGCTTATAGAGAACAAAGTCTATAAGCTGTGAAGCAATAAGGTGTCTGCAGCCAATAACTATTTTTCCAACTTCTTTTGTGATCTTTTGAAGTAAAGCTAAGAAGAGAAGGTGGGGAGAACAGGTTTAGCTTTTTTGAGTGATGGACATGTGGCCTAAAGAGAGAGAGCTATGGAAGGCCTGCCCAAGAGTCTACAGTGGAGAGGGAATGATAAGCATCTTGGTGTTAAGAAGCTTAGCACAGGGAGACTGTATAGACCAGATGGCATGGTTGACTATTTCCCCTTTTTGGAGTATATCACACAAAATACTCTGAACTCAGCAAAAACTGTGTTTCTATGAATCTATTTTTACCCCATTTCTTACAAATTGAACACAAAGGTTAAATAGGCTTTGGTGCTTAGACATTTCTGTTTTCTGGTCCTGATGATTGAGCCCAAGGCCTGTCACATGCTAGGCAAGCTATGTTGTTTTAAATGCAGACTTGGTTTATAATGTTTGCTGACCCTTGAGGTGCTAGAGATGAAGGGTATTGTGACAAAGATCATAGGGATCATCTCCTCCTAGATTGTTCTCTGGTAATGGCTATGCCAAAACATTGTAGTAGCAAAGTGTATTACAGAGGATTTTCAATGAAGGTAGTACTTTCTGTTCGCAAGCCATTTTGTTGTTGTTTTTTTCTGCTATAGAATCTAATGAGGTATAGGCTGGCCTCAAACAAGATACAGCTTTATGTTGATAGCCAGATTAACAAATGCAATACATCTATGCCATCAAATAATATATCACAAAGGAATGAAGAAAGAACAAACAATGTGAACGCATATTGAAAATATTATGAGAGAAATGGATACAGGCATGACAAAGTCCAGTGGAAGCACACTCTTTATCAACCATTTAAGTGTATTTATTTTTCCTTCTGAATGTGTATTCTACCCACACGTATGCATGTGTTCCACATACGTGCAGTGCTCATGGAGGACAGAGTTGGGTACCAGATCCCAAGAGCCATCATGTGATTGTTAAAACCCAATCTGGGTTATCTGCAAGAGAAACAAGTATTCTTTGCCAATGAACTATCTCTTCAACACCACAACGTACATTTATGTGAACCACAGGAAATGTCACAATTAATCCACTGTGATAGAAATCCAAACCAAGAGGTCCCTAGACAGATAGGGAAAGATCCTGAGAAAGTGTCTGTGATGGTAAAAATAGCTTTCTCCTTAAATTTCTTCTAGTATAGTATAATAGATATATGTATTTTTCAAAAGCCATCAAATTAGAAGTTTTGCATTTCACTATAGGTAAATAAACTCTTAATGAGTAAAAATAGTTTGACAAATTCTAAAAATTAAAGCACTATTGCATGTAAATTATATTAAAAGTATGACATTAAAATAAATTAATTATAATTTAAATAATTAATTATAATATAAATAAATTATATTTAGAAGCATTTGGGGTTTCAACAGCCCATGCCATGCCAGGCTTTCTCTCTCTGCCTGCAGATCAGGTTGTAACACTCAGTTACTGCTTCAGCACCTGCCTGCCTACTGGCCATGCTCCCTACCATTGTAGTAATGGACTAAACCTATCAAACTGTAAGTAAGCTCCTAATTAAATGCTTTCCTTCATTTGGTCATGGTATCACTTTATAGTATCAGGACAGTAATACAATAATAGTAATAATTTATGTCAGTAAATACAAAATATTATATCTCCATGAATGTCATCTACAGAAAGGAGCTGATTTTGCTTTTTAGGAATTCAGCATAAATGTATTTTTAGCTGAAAATGTATAAGGATCATTTGCATGCAAATTTTGTCAGCTTATAATTAGAAAGAAAGAATAGATACAGGCTTATTACATACATGGTAAATTTTTAAAAATAAATTTTAGTATTTATAAGTGAGGCTGATGTAAAATTAAGGAGACAGGGTAAATGCACAAAGTCTTTTACGTTAGCTTAAAGGGTATATTTTTTATGTGTGTATATATGTAGCTTGTATACGTATGTGCTTAAATTTGATGGTTCATGTGTATGAACAGGTGCATATGTGCCATGGCATGAATGTGGAGACAATCACAGGTGTCTGTCATTTTCTTCAATCTTGTTTTGAGGGACTCTGGTTATTCATCACTGTAGTGATTTGAATAATAATGACTCTACTAGTTTTACGTATTTGAATGGTTAGCTACCAATGATTGGCACTATTTGAAAAGATTAGAATGATTAGGAAATATGGCTTTGTTGGAGTAGATGTGGTCTTGTTGGAGGGCGTGTGTCACTGGGGGTGCGATTTGAGGTTTCAACAGCCCATGCCATGCCAGGCTTTCTCTCTCTGCCTGCAGATCAGGTTGTAACACTCAGCTGCTGCTTCAGCACCTGCCTGCCTACTGGCCATGCTCCCTACCATTGTAGTAACGGACTAAACCTATCAAACTGTAAGTAAGATCCTAACTAAATGCTTTCCTTCATTTGGTCATGGTATCACTTTATAGTATCAGGACAGTAATTAAGGTAATGGCTTTTATGCCAAAGTAGTTGGCCAGTGAGCTTTAGGGGTCTTTCCTGGCTCTCTCTCCCATCTTGCTTGTAGGTATGTTGGGATTACAGCTGTGGACTACCATATTGAGCTTTGTATAGGTTCTAGGGATTTGTACTTTGCAATAAACTCACATTTATGCAGTAAGCATTTATCTATTGAGCAATCTTCCCAGACCCTGAAAGGATTTATTCTTGTATGATAAAGTTGAAAAATCTTGTTTCGTTAAATTTGTATGTGTGTGTGTGTGTGTGTGTGTGTGTGTGTGTGTGAGTGTGAGTGTGTGTGTGTGTGTGCGTGTGTGTGTGTGTATTGTAAATGCTTGATAAGTACTGTATACGGAGTTCTGTCCCCATCCTTAATTTGGGATTTGTTGAACGAATTGAATTTTATCTGTCTTTATTTTAAGTTTTATCTATTATGTGCTAACTACTGGTAGAGGTATTTTTGCATAGCTATGAGAAAATTTAGGATTGATAGAATTTATTTCCCTATAGGTGAATGTCTGAAAGAACATCTGTTTCTTAGATTTAGAGGACAGGTGGTATTGTAACTCTGGCCAGTGTTTATCTAGGACTCTCTTTCACTCCATCTCTTTTTCCTTCTCTTCTCCCCCCCTCCCCCATCTCATTTCCTAAGGTAAGCACAACACACATTTTATGCAATAGTTACTCTTTGTATAACTTTTGCCAGCACCATATATCTGATTGGATTAATGAAATATTTCACAAGCTAAATTGTAGAAGCCCAGATAGAACCAATGTAGTTTAAATTATGTATCTGTAGAGTATTGTAGTTTATCTAGAACATATTGTTTTTAATAATAAAAGTTTAAGTTAGCTAATAAGTTGAAACTTATGAAAGAAGCAAAACACTTTCAAGTTTAGTCATAGACGAAAATTTGTTCTTTCACATTTTATTCAATAATTATGCAAAGATGAATATGACATAACAGGCTCGTGTAACACATCTCATGGTGCAACATCAGTAGACCTTTGCCAAGTTGGAAGACTTTTGAAGGATCATCTATTGACTGCCCATCATGTGTAGGTACTGATGATACAAAAGTATAACAGGAACAAATAACATGCTTTCTTTTCCTAAGTGCTCACAATCTGAATGGGGAGAAGCTACCCAGACAGATGCAACACAGCACATAACCTGGTTTTGGTAAGTGAGTTTTATATGTATTCTTGTATAACATCTGACATAAATTTTGAGAAACCAAAGGAAGTGCCCTAGGAATTCAAGAGATAGAAAAGAGAGTGGAAGGCCAAAAAGGAAAAAAAGAATCCACTGTAATATTATGAAGCACGAAAGGATACCAGAACTGTCAGGAAGCAGTGATTATTTTCACTGTGGCTAGGATACAGGGTATTTGGAAGGGATGTGGAGGGACTGAGGCCAGCAACTCATTTAGGGACACGAAGGTTTTTGCATGTCATGCTACAAAGCTTTGATTTGGTTCCTTAGGATGCACGGAGCCAACTGAAATCTTCAACCACAGGACAGACATCATCGAAATTTGTTCTTTAGAAAAAAATCGTGTGACTAATAAGCTACGGGGAGGGTGGTGTTAGGAGCTGCATGTAGGAATCACAGAGGTAGCGGGGAGGTGATGAGGGCTAGAGGAAGATGGAGAGCGAGGCCGGATTCAGTAATGAGTAGGTAGAATCTATTAGAATTCATGATCAATTGAATGTGATTGAAAAGGAGGATTGAGAAGAAATCAAAAAATGGCTCATAGTGCGTCTTACTTACCACTGCCAATCCCGAAGAGTTATCATTAACAAGCTGCAAGGGGCCCAAGAGACTGTGTCGGAATCCTCTCAATCAATGCCAAGGTTCTGGAAAACATTCAGCATGTAGGAAATCCGCCCTTTGCAAACGCTTCTTTGTGAACCCCAATCCCTCCCAGACCTTTTGATTTGAACTTTTAATCTTTTCTGTTTCTTTTCTCTCATTTCTTTCCAATTTTCCTTATCCTTTACTTTCTGGACCTCAAACTGGATTGAGGATGCTCACAGATTCCTGACCAATGCTCAGGGGGCAGTTGCTTCATGGCTGGACCTCAAACTGGATTGAGGATGCTCACAGATTCCTGACCAATGCTCAGGGGGCAGTTGCTTCATGGCTCTGGCTATATGCGTTCGTTAGTGTGTTCCTCCATCTTGCTGGCTGTAAAATAATATTGACACATTGCTGACTCACGTTCAGCTCGTAACTCATGGCAGAGCCCCTGCACCTCCCTGGCAAACCTGGGCTCCATGTCCTCCATCCTGAGATCATGATAGGTATTTGTTTTTCTCTACCATTGCTTTCCTGGCAAGCATTCATTATTGTTTTGATTTGTCAAAACCATTTGTCTTTAAAGGAACTTGGTAACTTTTTTTCATTTTTGTGTGTTAGCAAAATTCCAAAACACAGTGGAGTATGATTTATAAGCCATTCTAAGGTCTATACACCTACTTTGGATGCTAGTGACTAGTGAGGAATGTTAAGGCTCAGTGGAATCATTTTTTCTGTGCCTTGTAGGGATAACTTTACTCATTTTCTTGTATACCTAGCAACAAACAATAATCAGATCTAATCGAATGTTAACAAAATGTTACTGTACTAGGCTGTGTAAAAACTTTTGTCCTTTCCATTTAAATGAGATTTATTTAATCTCTGCTAGAAATACATGACTGCCTTCTAAATCAGAAAATTAAAATATCCTGAATAGCTGAATATAGAGGCTCAGAAAAAAATTTATTTTTACCTATAAATAAATTTATTCTACTGAGAAGGAAACACTTTCCTATTCTATTGGGAAGTCATCAATTGATAAAATTAGAATGCATTCAAAGTCAGTGAGATACAGGAAGATGCCACATTATTGTGAACTTTTGAGGTCAAAAGCATCTTCACCATTTTAAGAATATTGAAATGGCTTTCAGAATCATTTCAGCATAAGTATATGCATATATTTATGCATATATATATGTATGCACACACACACACACACACACACACACACACACACTTACTTCCCCTGTGCTGACACAGATATGGAAATACAGTAACTCCAGAACGTGCAATAGCTTCTTCTTTGCTGTTTAGATGATTTATAGTTTCTGATGATCATAAAAGTATGGTTCAGCAGTTAACAGAACTTACTGGACTTGCAGAAGACCCGGGTTTAGTTCGCAGAGCCCATAAAAAGCAGCTCACAATAGCCTGTAATTTCAGTTTCAGGGGATGTGATGCCCTCTGGCCTTTGGCCTATTGGAAAGTGGTGTACTCACACAGGTACACACAAACATAAATAGAAATAATAAATAAATAAATGTTAACAAATCATATTTAAAAGGAAGTGAGGATTTAGACAAAGATACATCAAACTATATATTTTGCTTATTTAGTAATCATTTCCCTCATATGCTTTTCTGTAAGTAATAATTCATATATGCACTGATGTATCACAGAAAATTTTATAATGAAATTTTGTTTTAAAAACCCACCAGATATTGAGGTTATTCATCCAAGAGTCATCTAGGGAGCACATTCTATGCTTTAGGTGTTTGTAAAAATGGCATAGGCATGACACTGAGAAGGAATGGCTGCCCGCTCTGCGGTGCATTGCGTTCTGTCTCATAAAGTACCTCATGGGTGACTGTTACAATCAAGAAATGTACGGAGCAGCATGGGAAGTCTTTTGTGAATCCCCACACACCTACACCTTGGCCGCCAAGAGCACACCCATATCAGGGTCAGGTGCAGCTGCTCTCATGTTGACACGCCAAGCTTCTACTTATGTGCCTCCTCCTTCCCTTCTGTACTTCCTCAACATGTATTTATAATTAATTTTGGTCTAAGGGCTTTACACATCACTAAAACAGAAAAAGAAACAAAGCAGGCCAATGTCTGCCTTTCTGCAGCTTCAATTGTATAAATAAAACAATGAAATAATTATGATCTGGAAGAAGGCTCCTGGCCTTGTGCTCTAGAAATAAAATTATGCCACAAACTTATACTCACTCTGCTCTTTTATGTGAGTATTAATTTGGAAACTCCTATATTAAACTATGCTATTCCTTTACAAATATATTGTATTTCAGATATTTACATTTTATAATTTATATTCTGTATTTTAAAGTAAATTACAATATAGTTAAATAGGTATATTATTATATCTATATATAATATAGATATTATACATTATGTATAACATACATGGAAGTATAAAGAGAAAACAGTTTCCATTTATTTTGTCTGGTGTTTGTGGAGAGTCCAGTGTACTCAGTCATAATGTCAATGTGCTCACACAACACTCTGAAATTTATTTCCCCTTTATTTTACTACTGAAATTCAAGTCATTTCAAGAGAGCTAAGCTTGTTAGGATCAGTGTTGCACGGTTTTCACACGGATGTGGCGTCTTGACCCTTGCGCCTACACTGAAGTCTCAGCAGCTTCTTATGGATGAACTGCTGATCTCTTAATCGAGAACTCAGAAATGTAGAGAGAAGGAATTAATGATTGTTTGTTATTCAACTACACGCCAGCGATGTTATGCACTTTCCTATCTGTTTCCCCTTTTATTCTGCATGAACAGTACTAGTGAATTAATTCCTAGAGTTGAGTTTGGATGGAGTATTCCACATAAATGATTTCTGAGATGAAGATGCCTCACGTTCTTGAAGTATCCCTATGAACATCCTCTCATATCTCCATTGCCGGATAAGTTGCAATGTATCTACTCTCTAATATTTGTAAAGCTTCTTCCTTCTTTTCATTTAATATCATTATTTCTCTTTCTAGTTTCCCTTTACAATATTTATGCCTACATGTATGTCTATAGTAGGGTACAGGTATCAGAGGAAGCCAGAAGCACGTGAGGGGTTGAGCTGAAGTTATAGGGAGTTGAGTTGTGAGCCACCTGAAATGGAGACTGGGATCTGAACTTGGATCCTCTTCAGAAACACCACATATTCTTAATCTCAAGCTGTCTCTCTATCTGCTGAGTTTCCCTTCTTGAATCTAGCAATTTCCTTGTATTAAAGATGAAACTGTTCAGAATGTCATGGGGTAGATCTACTGGCTTATGTGAATTATTTTGAAAAGTGTGACATACGTTAAACGGTGTATACACATCTCTGAACCCCACCCCAGGCACTTAAAAGCCAGCATGAAGAGTTGAGTTTCTCCTGCATGCTGTAGACAAGGTGAGAAAGGAATCTTTAGAGGACCACTACTGTAAATTCTCAGCACTTGCATTGAAAGGAAGTTAGTGTTCCAAAATGCTTTGCAATTTGTTAATTTGCTTTGTTAATTAGTTAATCTTATCTTCACCCTCAAGGGCTCTGAGGAACATTTTGATTTTCATTATAGCGATGTTTATTTTGAGCTCCTGATCTTGGTTTTATTGGGATATGTTTCTCTTGGAAGTGTTTGCAGTTACATTTCATTGATTGTAATTTTGCTAGGATGCCCAAGGGGCTTGGGACAAGGCTGCCTATAAATTAATACAAGAATGAACTACAGTTGTGTTCTTTGTCATGTGCCAGAACACCATTTGGAATCCTCTCCTGGAATATGAATCTCCCCAATACTCACCACAGTGGTATTCGGGTGCAAAGCACAGTGATTCTGGTATCAGCATCCACTTAGCTGGGGGAAAAGAGGGCCTTTAATGCCTGTTGTTATTGCTAACACATCGTTCTCTGTACTCTTCTACATAAAGAGGGGATGAGTGATTTAAGAATCATATTTTAACTAATTAAATAACTTAGTAACACAGTTGACAGCTTGGCTCCTTCAAGATTGTGAAATCATAGCCCAAACAGAAATGAAATGTCTGCTATGCCAAACCATGATTCGAATAACAAAGGATGGTTTTAAAATTTGTTTATTTGCAACTCATCAATATCTTTCTACTGTGATTATTACCTGCAAAAATGAGAAAACACTTGATAACTATTTGGTTGCTACTTGAAAGCAAAACTTCCACTTTGTTAACACGCATGACCCATTTAGCACTAATCAGTGCTATAGATGCCCAGGTGGCCTGCAGATCTCTCAGAAGAGAGTCATCATGAGTCTTCTTCATCTCCTGGCCTGCACTGTAGATCTGGCTAGAAGAGCACATCCACATCTGCTCCATTCACACACATGATCCATGTTCAACAAAGATCTCGTCCCATAACTGAGCCTGGATGTTAAAAATATGTATATTAACTCAAGGGGGGTTTGTTCCAGCTGGCAATGACTGGTTGGTTTCCAAATGTAGGATTTCATATGAGCTGAGACTCACATGATCTGAAGCACATTTATGTTGGTGCAAGAAAAGCTGGAGTTACAACAGATAAATTGAAATATCATTTCATGATGGATTATATAAGACACCATTTTCTCAAAAACTGCTTTCTATCACACAAAGGCCAGAGATCACATAACTCCCATTCAGGACCATCCATCAAGCTGGCTTCCTCTCACCAAAAAGTGACATTGCCAGAACTCAAGAGTGTCAGAAGGATTTCAGCATCTGGGATTATGTGTAATACTTACCCTAATCTGAAAACTTTGAGAATGGCTGGGTGCCCTGTGCTTCAGGTTGAGATCTTGTCTTATTGAAATCATGCATAAGATATCAGGAAAAAAATTGGCCAGATTCACAAGTTGCTTAATTATAATCTTCATTACCTTCCATGACAAGCCCTCAAAGGTCTCAAGACCTTACTAGGCTCATGCTCTTAGAACACTGGTTCTCAGCCTTCCTAACGCTGCCCCTGTTTCATACAGTTCCTCATGTTGTGGTGGCCCCAGTCATAACAATATTTTTGTTGCTACTCCATAACTTCAATTTTGCTACTGTTATGCAGGATGGTCTTAGGTGACCCCTGGAAAAGTGTTGTTTAGCCCCTAAAGGGGTTTGAAGTTGAGAAACACTGTCTTAGTGATTCCTTCATTGTCTAATAGAATCATACTGCTGATCAAGCCTCTAACAATCTAAATGCAACAAACATCATCTTAAATACTCTCCGCTATTCTATACTGAGAAGGAAATTATTTCACATTTGAATAAATATGTATTCAAGCATAGAATACCAAAAAATACTTTGTCCTAAGAGATACAAATAATTATGAGTTATAAAATGTTTTGTTTGATCACGAGATATATTTTGTTGGTTTGCCTCTGGATGGCAACCTCATTTTCTCCTGACTGTAGGCACTTGCTTCAGTTTAGGCTTAGTGAATGGAAATGTAAATTTTTTTTGTATCTCCAATAAATATGTAAAGGAAGCTACTAACTGTCTTCTCAAAAGTTCAATTCTTTTTATTGGATGTTTTTATTGGTTCTTAGTATTACTAAGAACCAGCATTATCCCCAGAGTCTCACAAAAGCCCTGAGAACTCTTGTCTCAACAAAAGGCCTCATTTCTCATTCCCATACTCCGGTTCCCTCTCACTGAGAAAGATCTTATTTCGGGTTCTGGGACATTCTGCATGATTCCACCTAGGGGACTTGAGGCAAGATAAAGAGAGTCCAATATTTATAAGCCAAATCATTAGTGGATTCCATGTGTTAGAAAAACATTTTTTAACAGCTAGTTTTAGAAATTATTATTGTCTCAAATTAATCTTCTTAATTAACCTATTGCAGCTTTCACACTTTTTTACATGGAGACTGAATAACTTAGGTGGAAGCTGGGGCATCTTTTAATAGGACAGGGAAGGTGTGGGTTAGTTCATGCTTTTGTTAAAAAAGCTATATTTGCTTAGAACCTTTCCAAGACTCCATTTTGTTATATAAGCAAGAATATCATTCCCTGTGCAATCAGCTATTTGTATGTTTAGTCATACAACGTGTTTACAATGAAATGCTAAACAATTGCAAAATATCATTGGTCTTGTACAATAAACGATAAACAAAGCTACAGACCCAAGTTAGAGAGAAAGCAGTCGTTAGATGTGGTTTCTTTAGCCTCCAACTGCACATTTCAGATCAGCAGAGTGTGTAATTTCTACCTGAGTTTTGACGTTAGTATGTTTCTGTCACTTCTGAACTTACATTTGCTGCCCACATTTATAAATAAAAAGGTTGTGCTGCTGGGTGATCTGATATATCGTATATCTTTATGCAGCCAGGGATGAAAAATGAACTGTGTAAAGACTGGAACAAAGGCTTTTGACCTCTGGTTCTCAATCTCCTTCCTTTACTGCACCAGCCTTCCAGGCAGGAGCTTCTGAGACGGATGAGGAGGAGAAAAGGCGGCAGCTTCCGTATTTCACTCAGACGCTTTTACTCAATGGCCGCAGTCAGGAGTTTACTGAAGCCAGATAAGACTTGTACAGGGGTCGTCAACAGATGCAGCTCTCCCTTTAGAAAATGCACTATGCCCTTCTCAAGGCCCGAGAGCACTTGGTAGCATTTGTCCGAATATTTATTGTAGGAGAAGAGCTCTTGTGTTAGAAAAAAGAATGGGATTTCTGAATGAACGATTGTGGGCTAACTGACAGAAAATCAGATAGACTAGAGCACAGCATCTTAAATGAAGGATGCAGCTCCCTTTTCACTGAAGTTCCTTGACAAGACTGTCAACCCTTACTGTCACCTTTGCGGGTGCATGTTAGGCAGCCCCCTTTGTTCATTCTGGCCAGTTAAAACTCAGAATCTGGGCTCCCATATACTTTTAAAGCATAGTGCATTTGGAAACCTCGTATGTTCCCTCTTTGGACTTGCATTGTCTTGACTGTGGGCCCAAAACTCTGCCGCCCATCCCAGGACTATCCAGATAATACGTCTACGGTTGTGTTATGCCTGCTCAGGTCAATGTGTTTGACTGAATTCACAGAACACGAAGAGCAGACTGGTTTTGTCAACGTAGGAAAGCATTGTTTTATGCTCTCCTAGACTTTTGTAGATGCACTCTATACAGAGAAGCCACAGATAATTCACCTCATTTCAGTGCACACAAAGCAATTCCATGACAACCCAGCTGCTGACTGGCTTACAATTTATCTCCATGTTTTAATAACAGGTTGTAGAGTCCTCTGGGCACATTTTAGTTTACTAAATGCAATTTAATATGGAGGAAAAATATACTTTCTCCTTTGGAATTTTGGGGAAACAAAATTTCTAAACGAGAGGAAAGTTAATAAGTCAGATGTTTGCGGGGTCATGCATGGTTGTGAGACTCTACAGATGCGATTCCAACATTCTTTTCTTGGTGTCAGGAAACCATAATCATGAAAATTTTCTCTAACATCATGTGAAACCTTTGTCTTCTGGCTTCTTGTTGTTGTTGTTGTTGTTTTCAGGTCTGGCCTCAGCTAAAGAGCAGACCCTGGGAAGTTTTTCAATAGGTATGCATGTCCTCACATACAATAAATTTATTTTTGTAGTTTGAAAGAATGTAAATTATTGTGCAATCTTAGTGATTCTTTCCTTTTTTCCTTTCCCCCTTTACCAATTCTCATCAGTAATTCCTTTTGTCTTGGAGCACACCAAAGGAGGATGAGTTGACAGCTGCCATTTCTTCCTCTTTTAGAGAAGAGCTGTATGATTCATGCCGCTCTTGCTTAATTTTGCTGTAGATTTTGAAAGAAAACTCCATATCTGTTCTGTGCTCTGTTTCCAACATACTATCCAAACCTGGAGACATCATGAACCATTATGAATGAATCCATTATCTAGTATGAATGCATTATCTAATATGAATGTATTGTCTAATATTACTCCATTATCTAATATGAATGTATTTCTAATATGTATCCATTATCTAATATGAGTGTATTATCTAATATGAATGTATATCTAATATGAATGTATTATCTAATATGAATGTATTGTCTATTACTCCATTATCTAATATGAATGTATTTCTAATATGTATCCATTATCTAATAATCTAATATGAGTATATTATCTAATATGAATGTATTATTTAATATGAATGTATTATCTAATATGAATGTATTGTCTAATATTACTCCATTATCTAATATGAATGTATTATATAATATGAGTGTATTATCTAACATGAATGTATTATCTAATATGAATCTATTATCTAACATGAATGCATTATCTAAAATTAATAATTAATATGGATCTATTATCAATATGAATACATTATCTTATAGTCACTATAGTCCAATTCACTATGCATTCCACCCTTACCATTCTCTTAGAAAAATTTCTAAGATGCAGGTTTAAGTTGCACTCATTTGTGGTACCCACTCTGCCATGTGATCATGATGTCTTCTAAAAATCCTTGCAATGCTACTGTCTGCATACTGCATTAATGTCACTAATAAATCTCTCATGAAAAAAGTAAGTCTCATGGAGACTGTTTTTGCACAGATTAAGTGATTTATAGGCATGCTTGGCTGTCATCTATTTATGCTATAGAAAATGTGCCTATTAATTTTACTATATAGTGTGGTTTGAATGTTTTCTTCCTCCAATTTGTGTTTTGAAATCTGAACTCTTGAGCTGATGGTATTAGCAGGCCCTTTGGGAAGTGACTAGGTAGCGAAGCTAAAGACCCCATGAGTGGAATCAGTACCGTTTTTATTGACTTGTTTTTACTAATATATTATTACTTGTCTTTCATCAGAGAGAATCTTTCTTATTATTTTCTCCATGAGAGGAAGCAGTGAAGGGATACAAGTTACAAACAAGGAAACAGGGTCCACCCAGCCACCACACCTGCCAGCATCTTGATTTTAAACCTCCCGTCACCTGAAGTGTGGGAAATGAATGTTTGTGGCTCATAAATTACTGGGTTTGTGGTGTTTCATTGTAGCAATAGGAATGGACTCAGACTTTCTCTATTAGTGTGTACAAATGTGCTGGCTGTAGTATAGGAGATAGGTAACCTTCCTCTATTGTTTATTGTTAACACCTATTACTTGTTATTACTTCTTAATGAAAATAAGAAGTCATATGTTCTGGTTGGTTATATATATTTTCCTCTTGGTAATGGGAATTTCTGTGGTTTTGCTTTGGTTGATTATCTCAGTTGGAGTGTCAGTAAAACTGTTCTCAGATGATGTCAGCTGAGGCCAGGAGCTGGCGTGTCTCATTCTTTCCAGCTCTCCAGACGTTGCCATCTCTAAGAGGTTGCTATGGCTCCCACCATGTCTAGCAGGCTGCTATGGCCTCCACCATGTCTAGGAGGCTGCTATGGCCTCCATCATGTCTAGCAGGCTTCTATGGCCTCCACCATGTCTAGCAGGCTGCTATGGCCTCCACCATGTCTAGCAGGCTGCTATGGCCTCTATCATGTCTAGCGGGCTGCTATGGCTCCCATCATGTCTAGCAGGCTGCTATGGCCTCCACCATGTCTAGCAGGCTGCTAAAGCCTCCACCATGTCTAGCAGGCTGCTAGTCTCCCCACCTTGTTTCTGAGGTGGTTGTTTATATCTACCGGACATACCCATGGAGAATTTCTGCTGCCTTTCTAGAGAATTTTACAGTTTTAACCAGAAAACAAATGGACTTATCTTTGCACACACCCAAGCAAAGAGAGCTAAAGTCTGAGAAGCCACAGGATAGTGAGTTCTACAGTGAGCTCAACTAGTCTGAGGATCTAGAGCCACTGTAAGAACAGATTGTCATAGACAGACATCTTAGAAATAACTTGTGTGAAAAGCCCATTTGAAATGTGATTTTTAAGTGATTTGATGGTTTTGAAAATGAGTGTCTTATATATTTTATATTAACCTGTGTTATGCATCCACTAGTTACACCCTAATTTTTCATGTTTAATAACTAGAAAGGTAGGTAATTTGATGAAATTAGGCAGTTATAAGTAGTAGCTGGGGCACAATCTTTCATTGCTTTTATTAATCTGTTTGGCAAAGACCTCTATGTCTGTTTGTATTTCTTTTCCTTAGGAAGGTTTTCTCACTGAGTTTGAAAGTGAGAAGGTTGTAGAGCCCTGTATATTTTCCTGAAACTTAAACTTGTTGTGGCAGGAGGTCTTACAGATTTAGCAGATGGCTGCTAAATATGAGTGCAGTTGATCAAAGACTTTGGGGCCATTTGCATGGTTTAATGGAACATGTACACTATTGAGATGGTAGCCTGAGTTCTGAAGAATCAAGCTGAATCGTATTTACTTGCTGCTCCTCCTAAGACAGCAGTTTATGTGATTTGGAGGTCTTGCATCAAGCTATAGGTCCATATGAAAACATTTCTGTAAAAGACAGAAATGAAGAAAAGCTTGTGTTTTCTTATAGCATCAGAGGTATGATGCAAGGAACAAAGGAGAAGAGGAATCTGCAAAACGTTCATATTTTCTGCACTCAAAGATTTGGGTGTCTTCAGAGGCCTTGAAAGAAATACAAATCTTCTTTATTTCTAGAAATTGCATAAGTTCATTAAATGCTTGAAAGTTTGCCTGAGTGTGGGAAGTAGCACACACTCTAGAAGAGAGGAATGAATGCATTCTGTGGGGCAGAGTGAGGGGTTTGTGTGTTTCTGACTTTCCTGATTTGGCTGAAAGTTCATCTTTATTTTATTTTTGGATAGTAGAATATGCCAGCCTAGACAGAACTGAGCCTAGGCACAAACTGAGAGTTGTCTACTTGACCATGTTTACTGGTGGGTATCCTTTGACATTTAAGTAAGTCTACTACAATGATGTACCAAACAAGTATCCATCTGTGAAAACCAATGATTAATCCTTGTTGGAAAACTTTTTATGTCACTTTAAAAGTGTTTCTTTGTTTTATGAATACTTTGAGGATGACTCCCACTCCGTTCTGTTTTAATTCTTTCTAAGCCACTTGCCATCCATGGGGTTTCGAATTACCAATGAACAAAACCAAGTATGAGGCTTTCAAGTTTCTGGGTAGGTTTTGAAATAATAAGGGTTGGGTCTCTCTGATATTGACTGACTCTATGACTTTCTGTGACTTATTTATACATCTGTAAACTCATGGCAAAGTTACTATTTAAAGGCAACTCCAGGCTTTAGAGATAATCACCTAATTTGAAAATATATTTTTTTTCCTTTTAAGTTGATTAATTTGGTACATTTATTTAATTTATACCATGATGGATCATATAAGAAGTAGCATCTTGTCAAAAACTCAGAAAGCTGTGTTTTCTGTTGATTCACGTCTAGGGCAGACTTGGTTGAAATGTGAGCTCCTTCCTTTGACCTCCATGTAACCCTGACCTGGGAGGACAGCATATCTCTAGGGTGGAAGATAATTTAATTTCCATGCATGTCAGGTCCCCCAGTTCTTCTGTGTGGAGGCTGCAAAAAAGTGTCAAATTCTGCAGAATCAGGTGTTCTGTGTTGGAGATGTGGAATACATTCTCTGGGGATTAGAGTTGAGACCACCAAGTAGACTTCATTTTAAGGTCTTAAGGGAACCTTGAAACCATAGATTGTGAAGATGGAAAATATTTCTTTACCCTGTAAACTATTCATCTTCCATTTCACTTTTAATATGTGTGCTCATGATAGCATCAACACAGAAAGTTCCAAAGGCCACATTTCGAACATCTAAGTTTATTATTTTACGCTTTTGCAGTTAGAAACAATGGTTGAAAATTCCAGTGTGTCAAACAGGGCTTGGATTTCTAATGAGTTCCCTGTGTTTTGTAATTGCCAAAGAATTGTAGCAGACTGCTCCCAAAGGTTACATGTGGGAAATTCTGTAATAGCTACAAGATAAGACTAATTCCACTTGGCTACTTGAGTTTCCGTCCCCCCCCCCCCCCCGCACATCTCTGGTGAACGTTGTATACTTCTATGAAGACCTAAAGTTATGGCCTAACTTGATTGAACACTTTGATGATTCTGAAGTCATAGTTATGTAAGTTCCACACAAAGTGATCTCATCTCCCTTTCATCCCGAAGCCTCTCTGTGGATCTCCAAGGTCAACATCCTGCTGTAAGAACATTTCAGTTCTTACATGTAAGTTACAGTAGCAAAGGAGGAAATTGCTTTAGGATGGCTATGGGATGAGTCATGAATGGGGAAGATGCAAAGAGGAACTCCAGCTGAGAGACACTTTGTAAAAGTTCCTACTGGCTTGGCCATGGCTGACACTTTGATAGTGAAACAAAATATTTTAGACATTCAAAGAGTAACAGGTTTCTTGGCTGTGGTGTGACTTGATGGGTAGTAACAGCATCTTGGATATTTAAGCACCACCAAATGAGCACTGAGGATATTTGTTTATAGATAGCATTTTCATATAACTTTATACAGAGTCCAGTTCCTAGCTGTACTTTTAGTTTGGTATTAGATAGAAATTTTGTGTATGGTAAAGCAAAGAGAAATTTGAAGCAAGAGAAAAGAAGGGTAGTTTACTAGTATTACAGCATACACTGTGACAAACAAATGGAAACACCAGAAACAACATAAAAATCTTTTTCTTCTGTATAAATCCAGTGCAGCTCATAAGAACAGGGACTCTATGTTGAGTTATGCAGAGACCTAAGATTCTTCCAGGCTGTGGTTGGGTAGCTTGGTCTCATCTATTTGAAGTTAAAAAAAAAAAGAGGGCACAAGGAAAACAGGTAGCTATTGTAACAACCTCCATGCAGAAGTAGAAACTACGTCATCAGCAACAAACTTAACAAGTACAATAGCACAAGAAGTGTAGAAAATGCAGTACAGCTTGGTCCTTAGCAAGAGGGAAAGCAGTAGGCAAGCATCTGGCCATTCTAGGACCAAATGTAGCACAGATTGGGAGTGGTATTGTTTGTATCTGAAATTTCTCCTATTAGCCACATGAAAAATGATTTGTTTCTAGTCGATGGCATTATTGGGAAGTGATAGGGAT
Source organism: Rhynchomys soricoides (assembly GCA_019843965.1). Lineage (NCBI taxonomy): Eukaryota > Metazoa > Chordata > Mammalia > Rodentia > Muridae > Rhynchomys > Rhynchomys soricoides. The sequence goes on from JADRCH010000052.1 coordinate 2,422,467, forward strand.
TTTAGGAGATGGAGGGACTTTTCCAGGTTGGAGAAGATAGTTAATCGGAAGATGGCTGGGGATGCCCCTTTTCTAAGTCTCCCACTCATTCATGTTTGTCAGGGGTAATGAGGAAGACAACTCCTCATCCATAGTGTCCTTTGTACCGCCATGATGTTCTACCTTCACTTAAACCTCAAACAGTACAGCCAGCCATGAACTCGATTTACCAGCCAAAGTAAATCTTTCTTCCTTTAAGTTATTTTTCTCAAGTATCTTAATCACAACAACACAAAGAAAATCTGATTAACACAGGAAGGGTGAGCTTTATCCTGTGGGTGAGATAAGGAAGAGAGACAGAGTCTACTGGGGGGTAAATGGGAAAGATTGCACGGTTCTTATTCTCTCCTAGATGATGTCAGCAGTACTTTTATCTTTGTTAATTCTCCCAATTTGAAATGTCAGTGTCTGTGTTTGTGGGACAAATATTTTCTTTTCAAATTCATGTAAATGTATTCCCACGTTTGTGGTCCCTGGATGGAAACTGAAGACTTTGCCATGTGTTTGACAAGCTTTTCCTTCAAAATATCCCTAAGGTATTGATTTTTAAGACTGAGATCCAGGGAAGAATGGCAAGCGAGCCTTTGCAAGCGTGCCATGAGTTGATGTGGTTAGCAGTGCAATCTTCCTTGGAATGTGACATATACAAGGTAAGCCTGAGGTTGAACTGAGGCTTTTCCAAGAACCAAGAGAGATGGAGATACTTACTAAGGGCTTTCAAAAAAAATGGCACCATCCCCAGATGAGAAGGGTCTGGATCCAACCTGCCGCCTTTAAAGGATCCCAAAGGAATTTTAGTTTCAGGAATGGAAAATGTTACCATATATTCTGATTTCAAGTAGAAATAAAACTTTCTCTTCATGGAAGTCAGCCACATCGTTAACTTTACATGTATTTGTTCTCTGATTTTTTTTTTTTTATTTATATAGTTCTAGAAAATTCTTAGTGACTCATGTCACTCGAGAGATGTCTTCATCTTTGCTTTTTGTTTGCCAGAAGTTATTGGCATTTTACTGTAGAAATTAAGAATTAGAATTATTTAGTTGCAAGGTATGGGAAACATTAGAATATGTTTAGAGGCAACAGAAAATCAACTGGCCTGGCTTTAATTGTGTTTAAGCACAAGGGTAAATGTCCTGAGGTGCTTGTTTTTCTGGGAAAAGGTATTTTTGTGACAAGTGCTTAGGATTTAGAAAATTAAGCCGGCTGCTCTATTTTCACCATATGATTGACCAGGCACTAGTGCTTCTGTTTGGTCTTTGGCTCATGCTTTTTATTGGTGTACCTTTTCTTTCATAGGTATGATATCGCATCAGTAATGCATGTTACATGAAAAACAATATTTGGGGGCTGGGGAGATGGCTCAGTTGGTACAGCGCTTTCTATGACTACTTGAAGACCTGAATCTGGGTCTTAAGCACCCAAATACAAATCAAGTGGTACACTCCGGTAATACAAGAGCCGAAGCAGTGGAGACAGGATCCCTGGGCCTTGCTGGCTAGCCATAAGTTAACCAGTGAGTTCCAAGTTCAATGTCTCAAAAATATGGTAGAAAAGCAATTGAGGAAGAAACCTGACATTGACCTCTGGCCACTACATGCACAAATGTATACATGCATCCACACATACATTTCCCCAAATACATAAATACATACAGAGAGCATACACATATGTATATACACACGTTTGTTTATTAAGATGTGATTTTATTTTCTCTGGGGGAGTCTTAATGTAAAGCCTATTTCTCTCAATTGGAAGGGAAGGCTTCCAATTAGTTATAAGCCTTAATAGCAGAAGCCAAGATATCTTGCATAAGCAACTCTACCTTAAGAAATGTAGAAACTCTATCTGAGGGATCTTATCCTATCCTATGTATATCTCTGTGTGTTTTTGCACGCCTCTCTCTGTGTGTACAGGTGCATGTGTGTGCATGTGCACACACATGTGGGTAGTCACAGAGCTATCTGGTCTCTGTTCCTCAGGTACTATTCACGTGTTTCTTTGAGACAGAATCTCTAACTGCTCTTGAGTTCACAGAGTAGGCTAGGTAGTTTTTTTTTTTTCAGTGAGCCTCAGGGATTTGCCTGACTCAGTCTGCCTATATCGAAATGTCAAGTGTGCCACTATGTTTGACTTTTTTGTGTGGCCTATGGGAATTGAATGCAGACTATTATGTTTGTGTGGCAAACACTTTGCTGCCTGGCCTATCTCTCCAGCTCCAAACACTATTTTGTAAGTGTGCCTTTATCCCAGAAGCTGCATATGTTATAGTCTTAAGTGCACTTTTAGTAATTAATTGCATAAATCATAAGATTAAATATTTTTAAACAATTAACAAAAGACATAGAAGGCAGTTATATCTAGAATATCATTTTCATGTACAAGAATTGCATAATATTCTCTATGTGAGTATAGAAAGCAATATAATTTAATATAGTCAATGGAAAACATTAATTCTCATATAGTATAATAGTATTTTATAGCTCTACAGTATTTTATATTGAGTGACAATTACTGTTTAAGTTGTTACACTTGGCATATAAACAGTAGTAGTAATGGTTGTATCTATGACATTAGGATACTTCACTTGCTGGGATCTGTGAATATGTAGCTAAGGTAAATATTATCCAGCATGTGTGTTATTTCAGAAAACAGATCTTGTAAAAATAAATATCAGATGTCTGGAATGTGATTTCAAGAAATGGAATTAGAGATATAATTTCAGGATAGACTTCCTGATCCTCTAGCTCTTAAATCTTCATGCCATGGCTTCCATGATGTTGCCTGGGTCTTAGGTGCAGGAGTAGTTGAGAATGTGTTTTCTGGGGTTAGGGTCCACATGGCTACTAACCTCTGCATTATGACCACTTGTGGTTTTCTGTAATGGTCTCCATTTATTGCAAACAGAAACTTCTTTGATGTAGGGTGAAAGCTATACTTATTTATGGGTTTAAGTTTTAGATTGCAATTAAGAAATATGCTGGAGGCTAGAGAGATGGCTCAGTGGTTAAGAGCACTGACTGCTCTTCCAGAGGTCCTGAGTTAATTCCCAGCAACCACATGGTGGTTCACAGCCATCTGTAATGGGATTTGATGCCCTCTGAAGACAGTAACAGTGTACTCATATACATAAAATAAAGAATTCTTTAAAAAAAGGTAACATGCTTGTCTATTAAAATGTTAGTAGAAGGTTATCTTTAAGATATGTGGTATCACTAGTTCTGGGTAATTGGCTAGGTTTCTAGTACTAGGCCAATTTCTTATATGGTGAGCAGACTTAACAAGTAGAGAACTGCTGGTTAGCGCTGAGATCTGAGTGCCACTATAACACATTTAGGGATATTTTGCCATACTGGCTACACCCATGATCCCTCAACAACATGGCTTCCAAACCAAGACAGGACCAATTATAATAACAATAGATCCACTAATGTAGAAAGGGAAGATCTCCCGGGTCCAACCCTACTCAAAGAGATAACAGGCAACTAATGACTTCTGAGGAGGAAGAATTAGTCTGTGCCAGAGATGAACCCTTGATTTGCTTATCTGTTACAAAATCATCAGCCTTGAAGTCATATGCACATGAGGCATACTAATGACTCAGCAGGCTGTCTTTATGTGTTTATATTTATTATATATTATGTGTAAAAGGAATAATCAAAGAACAAAATGCCATGAACTTTAGAGGGGATTGTGTGGCAGATGTAACATGAAAGGGGCTGGAGCAAGGAAAGAAAAGTGGGAAGTGATGTAATAATATTTTAATTAAAATAAACAAACAAAAATATAAATGGAATTTGACTTTCATTCAGTAATACTCTAACAACCTCCCTTGATTCGCATTCAAAGTTATTCCCTAATACAGATGCAAATTATCTAAATTGCTCTTTTTATTGTTGTCATTAGTTCTAATTGAGAGAAGTCTAGATTTACATGAGAACAGATTCAGAGAAAGCATAATGCACATTTTGTCAAATAATTAACTTTAAAACAATAATGCCACTTTTTTTGTATAACTCTTAGAGATGGGCTTCTACATACAGTTGGGCTTTCTCAACAGAAGTACATTAAATTTGAATACACAGGAGACATTGTCTAAACCAAAGACAGCCAGGGTATTAACTGTCTGGAGGCTTCTTACATTTAGCTTATTAAATCCAATGTGATTATTTTAAAATGCAATATTATAACACCAAAATCTCCCAATAAAGCTAAATATATTGTCACTGAGAAAACTTTATTCATAAAATTCAGATACCAAACAAGAACCGAAACTGTGTTGAAACACTTTTGAAGAGTGTCGTTGTCTCATTTCAGTCAGTTCCCCAAAGCATTAATGACTTAGGTGTAGAAATAAGCCCCTTATCCAGCCTTTTATAATTGCTTTATAAGTCTTCAGAAGCCCCATAGTTCTATAAATTACATGAAATACACTCACTCATGTGGGATAGGAAACAAGAAACTGTTTGATTTTTGAGTTGCTATTTGGAAAACTCTTCAGAACACATCTCTACATGGACTTAAAGGTTCAGTTTAATATGGCATATGAACTGTGTAGTATTTAGTTATAATTAACTCTTTAGTTTTTATTTATGTGTATGTCTGTGTATTTGCCATATGTGTATTAAGAGGTGACTGTGTAGGTCAGAAAAGGGTATCTGATCTCCTGAGCTGGAGTTACTTGTAGCTATGAACGACTTGATTTGGGTGCTGGGTATTGAACTCTGGTCCCCTGAAGGTGACAAGTGCTCTTAGCCACTGAGCCATTTCTACAACCCACATGATATGTTGATGGAAATATTTCCATGATTTACAGTCATAAAAATGTGACACCACAGTGACACCCGGCATGCAGGAACGTGCCTAAGAGCACAGGGTTATGAAAATATCCCGAACTTCATGGCAACGTTCTACCGCTGGCTACAGCCGCAAACAATGAGAGCATGCTGCCAAGGGCCATTTTCTAAACAGCAAAAGGAAACATTGATTTACACAGTGCAAGTTCCTCTGCTTCGCGTGCTGTCCGTCGCCGCTGTGCCTCCTGACACTCTTCTGGCAGAGGCAGATGTTTCATTCCAGGTTTCCAGGCTTTCTTCCTGAAGCAGATGCCTTGTAAAAGCTGGAAGACTCATTATTTTCTGTGGAAAGCATTCACCATCAAGGCCTGTGCCATGCTCATCCAAACACTTGCAGATTTACAAGGACCATCCAGAGGCCCAGAAGTGCAGGTTAATGCAGTACAGTGACTCTGCTGGCCCCTTAACAGGCCAGGGGAAGAAGTAACTGTTTTACATTACTTGGTATATGCTATTGCAAGGCCTGTTGTCCTTGTGAGGTTCATTAAATTTAAAGTCCTAAAACTATCCAGAAAGACATTCTAGCGTCTCTCCAGACTCTATCTATATGTAAAGAGAGCGTGCCTAAGTAAATTACTGTATTGTCTAAAACTATCAGAAAAATAAGTTTCTTTGACTTGTATACTACAGATATTTTTTAAAAATTGGCTTCCTTTGTTGTTGTTGTTGTTTTGTTATTGTTGTTGTTGTTGGTAGTGGTATATTTTTGTTTTTAGATACAAGATCTTCCCTGTGGCCCAGTATAGCTCAATTTTCAGTATGTAGCACAGGCTGGCCTCAAATACATTGCTACCCCCCCTGCCTTAACTTCTTGAGACCATAGCTAGTTTAATTGACTCAATTGTACTTAGGTTATTCTAGTCCTTCCTTAAAGTATATTCAGGTGTTAGCATGTATTCTATTTCAGGGTGCAAAAGGGAAGGGTTCAAGTTTTCAAGGGCCACACATGGTTAGAGCTTCTTGGTACAGGTTCTGTACGAGGCTGGAGAAGTTGATCTTGAGATCTAAGAAGGGAGGCTCCCATTTCAGTAACTGCCGAGGGCAATATTGATGCTGATGCTGCTTTGGGTTGATGTAGAGCAGAAGCAGCTGTCTCTCTGAGAGTTGAGGTGCAGAGGGGTGGAGGACTAAGAATGTTTGCTTAACACATGCAAGGTCCTGCTTCCAATCTGCAGCACTCTCACAAAAGAGCTGAGGTAAAACTTTAGAAGCCACTAAAGAAGAGGCCTTTGATCTAGTCCTCCGCTGCTCACCTACTTTACAGACTGGCATTGTGAGGGAGATGCAAATGAAGAGCCCTCTGGCTGGAATCTCCTCTCCTGAGAGAACTGGACAGCTTCACAGGTCCCCAGCACAGCCCCTCTCTGGTTAGAGTCTAGCAGCACGCCTTAGGTAAGATGACTTGTTCTCTTCAGCCCTCTGAAGTTCGGCGGAATCAGATGCTTGCTATGGAGTTGTCCAATTACAGGCCACAGAACATCAAGATCAGGGTAATCGGCTTTCCCCAGTCAAAGTTTCCCAGCACCAAAATGTAGTGCTTACAGACAAACAGAAATAAACAGCTGATTCTAAGTATTTTTCTGTGTTTTTAAAATATTAAGTTTCGGCCTATCATGTGTCTGCTGAAGTCCCATTGAAATAAAATGAATGCAGATGTCTTTGTCTAGCAGAGTTTGACAGTTTGGCTAACTCTCTCTTTTTTTCTTCTTCTGAAAGTACTCAAAAGTATTTCCTTCTTTTTTATATATATTTGGTTACATACATACTTTCCATTATTTAGTCAAAGTATTGTAAAACTCATGAGAGTTTAATTGGATAATAGAGACGTACTGCTCAGCAGCTACGTACACTAAGTCCCAGAGGTTATGTGCAGGACAGGTGGTGTTCCTGTTTTCCCAAAGTCTTGTAGCTTAAACCTTAGTCTACTACTGAAAAATAACAAAACCAGGTGGCTGGGGCTAGTCTATTTGTAGGTAGAGATGGTTTGCCTAGCATCATGAGGCTGTGTTGAATCCCTAGCCCAGCCATCAACAAGGTTAATAACAGTTACTGCCAAACGAGCAGGAGAACTCTCTTGTTCTCTCCCTTTTCCATTCCCTCCTCTCTTTCTGTTTGTACAATTACACACACCCCACCCGTGCAAAGCTCTGAGCTGGAGCTGGTGGGCTGAAGAATGACGCGTATGAATCTTTGCTGACTATAGATTTCTCTCTCTCTTTTTTAAAAGATGTATTTATTTATTATATGTAAGTACACTGTAGCTGTCTTCAGACGCTTTTTCTTCTCTCTCCAGCCCCGCTTGCTCAGGCCCTGCTCACTATAGCTGTCTTCAGACACCCCAGAAGAGGGCATCAGATCTCATTACAGATGGTTGTGAGCCACCATGTGGTTGCTGGGATTTAAACTAATGACCTTCGGAAGAGCAGTTAGTGCTCTTAACCTCTGAGCCATCTCTCCAGCCCCCAATTATAGACTATAGATGTCTAACTAGCTTTTAGATCAACCTTCCTGAAAGGACCAATGCTTGGTTTCATAGGAATTTCTGAGTCCTACAATCCTTCTGTGGATCCACAGAGGCCCAGATTGAACCCAAGGCACATATGACACTTTGCTCTTGGGTTCTGAAACAGGATCCCGAGCCTCCCTGGAGCCACTGCTCCACTCTGTCACACGCTGTCATCTACCCACTCCCTAGCAAATGATTTATTCTGAAGATTTGATTTTAATTTTCCCCTCTTGCTTCAGTTGTAGATTGATAGTCTTTTGCTCTTGCCATCTGTGTTGCCTCACAGAGAAACTGTCCAAACCTAACACGTTACAATGTTTCTTTATTATCTACAGAGAGCAACAGGGTGTAGATGTGTGGCCATAACTCAAGCAGCTCGTGGCAGAAGGCTAGGAAGTTGTGGAGAAAGTGCAGTACTTTGAGGACTCTGGAAAGCAAGCTATATATTCTCTCTCTCTCTCTCTCTGTCTCTCTGTCTCTGCCTCTCTGTCTCTCTGTCTGTCTCTCTGTATGTCTGTCTCTCTGTCTCTATCTCTCTCTGTCTGTCTCTCTGTCTCTCTGTCTGTCTCTCTCTGTCTCTGTCTCTGTCTCTGTCTCTCCAATATACTTAGCTCACATTTCCCAGTAAATCTCCACAGTTCTGTGCTACTACAGTGGAGACCTGTTCTGAATCTTTTTTCCAGACAAAGTAAGAAGTTTCTTAACGTAATCATGATGGGCATATCCAGCTGAGATCAAAGCTCTTGTTCAGACATTTTCTTATGATTGTTCTATTGGCTACTGCTGTCTCATCTGTGCTTGCTGGTTAAGACTTCAATGTCATCCTGTTTTGTTTGGGATAGTTTAATAGATTGGTATAAACTGTTTTACTTTATTTTATTTTTCGAGAAAGTGAGGGTTGTGGGTGTGTACATAGTGTCCAAAATCAGGTTCCAGACTGGCAGGTTCCACTGAAAGGTAACTCAGAGATGTGCCAGTCCTCCTGGTAAGCCTAGAACGAGATTGCCGGATAGTGTGGTGAAGTATTTCTCTGGTTATTGTTTTTGATCTATCTTTCTGATAAGAATGACCTTGTGGGAGGATTGAGATCATGTTAATATGACTTAAAACAAACCATGTGTCAGGTATTGTAAATTACCATTTTGAAAACAGAACCAAAATTGGTGTGAGTGTGTGTGTGTGTGTGCGTGTGTGTGTGCACATTGATTTCTATTATTACTGCTTTTAGAAACTTTAAAAAAAACCAAAAGTCTTTTTATTTTCTTCCCCTAATCTAAATGATGCCACCTCAGATTTTGGTTCAAGCAGATGAAGAGTTTATAGAAACTCAATAGAGCTTTGCCTATGTTCCAGCCACTACTTCACCTCTGAGCATAATGCATCATATTTTATAAAACATGAGGCTGAGAGCTGGTAGCTTGGATACCCATAACAGTCACTGACAAAGCCTGGGTCTATTTGTCAGTAACCAACCTCCACAAGCCTGTGATGTGACACAATTTTTGTTGATGACCAGGTCCCCAATATAAGCCTCCCAGACTTGGACTTTATAGGGATTTCACTATGGCACAGGATGCGACATGTATCCATCAGTTCACTTCAGATGTGTGCAGGCTTCCAGGTTTTTATTTCATTTAATGGAATAAAATAAATAAAGCAGACAATGTTCCAGTAAAATTTTGTGAAATTATTAAGGGCATATTTTTAACCCATACCTTTAATCATTCTTAATAAATTTAAGCTTTCAAGCTGAAATTATGATCCACATACAAAATTACACATAGACTGTATTTTAGTGCCCATATTCCACATCTCAGAAATACATCTCAACTCTTCAACCAAGAAGACCATTTGCATGATGCCATGGGATTATTAGACCTTCATACTTTAATATAAGGGAAATCACATCGGAGTTTGAATTAGAAAATTTGGTTTCTGATTCGACTTCATAGATTTACCAACTGCATGATCCAGAAACTTATTTAACTTCAGTAATTTTCTCATCTATGCGATATTAACTGCAGAATGAATTATGTACTGAAAAAATGTATTTCACAATGTCAAACATCATAAAATACATTATTACAATATACATTGACTGAACAAAATTTAATATTTATCAAAACCCAAGAAAGCACTTTTGCAAGTGAGATGGTATCAACACATACAAGAAAAATGAGAAGAGAATTTCCAATATAAAAGTTGTTTGTAGCCTGACAAAGGAGCCGATACAGAAAATGTATATTCCAGATGAGCCACACATTGCCTCGTCTGTTTCAACACTGTGTTCAAGAAATAGCCATGAGTACTCAGGAGAACTGCCTACTCAAATGCAGATGGACAGTGTGGTTCATGAGTCTGCAGCACTAGGAGCGAGACTCAGAAATGAAACTGCACTTCTGATTTCCATTATCATGTATTATGTCCCCTGGAGTTCTTTGGAGCTTAAGTTAAGAAAGGGAAAGAATTTATGGGAAGCATATGGGTTACTTCAGAGAATCTAAGACAACTTGAGCAACCAAGCTTTAGATGTATAGTCCAGGTATCTCTCACTGGAGCAGCAACGGCAAAAGGCAGGAGGAATTTGAATTATTATTTCACCAAAATAATTTTAATTAAGAGTATAGGTTAGCAAAGATTAGCTAGAGTACTATTTCATCCAGAAATAAAAGGAGACTGGCAAACCAGAAGTATGCATTTTCAACTTTCCATGATTGATAAAGCCGACTATAGGGACTGGCAAAATGGCTCAGCAGTTAGAAACACTTGCTATTATGGCAGAGGACCAGAGATGAGTTTCCAGCATCCAGGTTAGGTGGCTCACAACTGCCTATAACACCAGCTCTGGGGATCTGACACCTTCTGTGCAATGGCATAGAGAGACTCATACACTTATGTGCATGCACACACAAATTTCTAAAAAGAAAAACAAAAACAAAATAATAATGACTTTTAAGTATTTTCCATTGAGACTCTCCTCAAAGTTATCTAGTCATGTGTCACATTTGTTTCCAAGATTACACAGTTGGTATTGGATTCTCCAATGTTTTCTTCAGGAATTGAGGAACTTAGGAGTAATAGGAACTCTAAATCACATACACATTAAATGCCAACAAGCATCATATATAATCATGGAAATAATGTTGGGTTTTATTTATGAGTCTTCTGTTGAATTGCAGAATCCTGAACTTTACTGCCACCATGTATTTTAACAGGTAACTCTCCTGAGTTCTAATGACTATTGCTTAAACAATGTATTCAAAGAAACTGATGTGTAATTCATCTGCAATGTACATTGTATCTGATATTTTACACACCATGAACAAGTTTTATAGCTTCTTCAGATAAATGAGATAATATCTACTTGCTGTTGATTTTGGAATTATCCTACAGTTGTAGTAAGCAACTGTATAGACCATAAAAGTCCCATGAACGTGACACCAGACTTGTATAAGATTCTGAAAAAGTATACTTTGGGTTTTCCTTTCCTTAAATTTAACATTTACTTTTTGTGTGTTTTTGTGCATACATATGCCTGTGCCTCAACATACATAGGTGGTCACAGGACAACCTTCATGAGTCAATCCTCTCCTTGTGTCATATGTCTAGGGACAAAACTCAGGTTGTCTTGCCTGGTAGCAAGTGCTTTCACCCAGTGATCCACCATCTTTCTGACCCCACTTCTACTTTCTTTATAAAAATAAAAAAAGGCCTGTGAAAGATTGGTCATTCCAAAGGTGACTGCTGATATTCTATAGACTGACAGAAAATAACCTCTCACTGGAACTGTTTTTATGTGAAATTCTTCACTTTGAAAGGTCTGCTGTCCTTGAAATTTTTTATTATCTTTTGGAAAAACTGGTTTAAGATTCTATCTTTGATAGACTAGAAGTGGGAAATGGTATCAACACAGGATGAGCTCACAAGGTAATAGCAAACTCATGAATTGATTTCAGGTAGACCCAATCATTTGGAACAAGAAAGTAATTGGAAAAAGAGAGCTAAGAGAAGCTGCATTTTATAATTGCTATCACTTTAGGTTATTATTTGAGCAAGTCATAATTTTGGGTATTTTATATGTAGTGTAATTCTGTCATATTTTAGGCTAAAGATTACAAGACAGTGATTTATAATTGTGGATACCCAAAGTAATAAAAAAATCAATAAAAAGAGAGTATTAAAATTTGTAATCTCATGAGATAACTAAATCAATGAGAAATAACCAAACATACATTAAGCATCTGTGGTTATATTGCTTGCTGTAGAATGAATATTTTTAAAAAAATCTTCAAGTATTTTAGGTACTGCTAGCATCTAAGAACATTTGTCTTAGAGATTAGCATTGATTCTCAGTTCCAATGGGAGTTAGTGAAACTCTGGTTCAATGCAGAGGACTACATCTGTGTAGCTTTCACCAACTTAAGCTATAGCTATTCTTTTCCTGACTCATCCAAATTCATGTAAATTTTCTCTAGAGTAGGATTTCTATTCCCTTTAATTTCTGGATATTGGGTAGCAGCAGAGTGAGATTGAGTAGCCTCATTCTTTTCTATTGAGACCTTTGCACAAGGTTTTACTGTTTTCTCACAAACAACTGATGTATTGACTCCTGTCAACATTATCAAAGATTGAGAGTCTCATTCTTCTGAGTGGCACTATCGCCATCACCATCACTATCACCATCAGCATCACCATCACCATCACCATCACCATCATCTTTGGGTGCAGGTAAATGATTTTGCTGTCCTAAAGCAACATCACGCTATGAGTGATACTGTGGGCTGACTACATCAAGTTTGCTTGCTCAGACAATAGAAGCCATTTCCCCTGCTCTGTCATGCTGGACAGGAAGAACCCCAGGCTCCATTTAGAAATGGAAAGCAAAAATCCTCTCCTGTTTACTTGCTGAAACACATTCTGTTGTTGGCATCCTCCAGCTCATAAATGGCAGTGTTGTGCCATTGTACATCACACCCTGTCACGCAGACCAGAAGCTCAGACTGTCTCTAGATTATTTTCTCTCAAGTCCTCTTTGGAAGTTAATAAGTCCTCTCAACTCTACCTTTCTATTATACTTATAAACCATTCTTTTCATCCTTACAGAAGCTAGCATATGGTCTTATCTGGCTCATAGCAAGAAATCCTTGACTAGTTTCTAGTCATCCCTTCACTTAATTCCTTGTGTCTATGAGAGTTGTTTCTCTTTTACTGACTTCACACAATATTGTTCTTCTCCAAGTGCTTTTAGTGACTTAGTGTCATGTTTAGACAGAAACCCAGATGTTTTACCCAAGCCCGTGAAGACGCACTTCCCCTCTTCCAACCCCCACGTTCCCTGGCTCTGATTTTTTTCTTTAATATGTTGTACTTATTCCTTACTAAAGACTTCACAGTTTTAATTCTCTTCCTTCCCCATGTGGTTTCTTCTAGTGATATTTCAGACATTCTCTCAAACGATACTTTCTCAGGGAAGCCTATCTTTTCCTACTCCTACACATGGCTTACTCTGTATAACATTTCTTAATATTGTAAGTTAGCATCTGTTAAGGTGCTTGTTGATTAACTTCAGCACTGAGCTTGGTACTGTGCCTGCCAAATTGTATCCATATAGTATGCTGAATCATCTGGCCCATAGGAGGCCACCAAAACCTATTGTGTTTTGTGGATGTATGTACTTGATGTTGGAAAAAGTGACATTCTCTATCCTTTGCATTTGTTATTGAAAATGAGGACAAGTTCAAAATAAATATGAACTCAAAGGAAATTTCTATCACCTGGTAGAAAAGATAGATGGAGACCCTTCTTATGTATAGCCATAAAATTTAACCTATAGCTTTATTTGTTTTATTTATAATTTAGTTATGTCATGCCTAATATTATATAATCTTCCAGAGTCAAGAAGATATGGATCCTCACACATCCCAAACCCACAGTCCCAAGTATTTAAAATAGCAGAAATATTAAGATATTAGTGGCTTAGAAATTCTTCAACAAACTATGATAACTCTTATGTTCATGACCTAGATTGATTATGTGTAAGTATACTGGCATGGGCCAGTGCAGATTTCTGGAAAATATGAGCAACATACATTAGTCATTTATCATTAAGCCACAGAGGCACTGTATTAGTTTCAGCTGTGTTCCCGTTAATAGTCTTTGACATTTATATACCCCAGGGCTCTCTCAGTTGTAAGTGACTGAAACCCAATTTAAACTAGCTTAAGCTAAGTGCAGTATTTATTGGCTGGTGTTGCTGGCAGATCAAGGATGGAATCTGGACTCAAACGATGTGTCTGTGGCTAGAGCTCTGTCTCTATCTCTAGGTTCTGCTTCTCCCTGCTTGTACATGTGTGTTAGCAGTTTTACATGGATGGGCTCTCATGATCTAGCAGAGAGTGAGTCCAAACCTTAATCACTGTCACTTGTGAGCCACATAGAGCCCTCAGTGCTGAAAACATCATGCTGAGGATTCAGGTTGACCAGGCTCAGGTCAAAGACTTGAAGTGTCCTTGTGTTGAGAGGAGACTAGTGTATATTAATTGGATCAGACTTGGTCATGTGCCCACTCTTTTACCACAGGGAGTAATTACATGACTGACAGTTCTTCCTGGAACCACCAGGAACATGAGAAATATTCTTAGAAAGCAAGAAAGAGTTGGGGATCATATGGTTGACTGAAACATTGCAATTGTTTCATTGATATACCAAAGAAAGACAGTGCATTATAAAAAGGAGTAAGTCAAGAGTGGCGCCATGCTTAGTACATCATGTTACTTGAAAATAAAATACTAGAACTGTTAAATATGCTATATTAGCTATGTATTGAATTATAGCATTAAAGATATTAACTGGAATTAGTTATACAAAAAAAATAAAAAGAAAAGAAAAGAAAACGGCTGTAGAAGATAAAGGATAATGAGACATAGACTCAAGGTAAGAGGAAGGTGTGAGTATACGGGAGGGAAAGAATAACCATGGATGTAGGAGAGGAAGAAACCGGAGTTCTTAAATTTACTAAGCACACGTGTATCATAGTTTATTTAATAGACAGCTTAGTTTCTACTGTTCAGTGTTCCTCATGACAGGCCTCTCCATGCCTAGATGGTCTCACACATGCTCACCATGTCTCCTTATGGTTCTCTGTAAAACTCATGTCTCCCTGCTACTCATGTAGAATAGAGGGACCTGTATTTTGCTCATTTCTTTCCGTGTCCTGGATCTTGACTCTGCTGCCCCCCTCCCTCCCTTGTGACCATCCTTGTGACCATCCTTCTAAGAAAAGACAAAGCTTATCCCATTAACAAAATCTTGACTAGCTCCTGGGATATTCTTTTCTCTTTGCTCACTAGAATAACTTTGAGGCATACACTTAGAATCTGTCTTGCTGACCCAGCTTCCTTACAAATCTCTCTAGTTACTTATCTTTTCTGCCCAAGACAAATGCTGTTAAAGCAGCTCTTAGGACACAAGCAAGGTGTAGCCCTTTACACAGTTCTTTCTACTTACAGCCCCTAGCGAGTTCTAGGCCACTTAATTTGTTTTTTTTTTTTTCTTTTTACTCCTGTTGGCATTATTTGATAATGCTTAGAATACTTTGTAAACTAATGTGGTCACTATTAGTTATACTCAGCCCCCTTTTGTCTCTGGAAAATAGGAGAGCATTTACCATTTGGTAAAATTGTCTTCTGACTTGGCAGCAACAGTGTGGTTAGTAGATTGCATCCCAGTGGGTCAGTCCTGCTGTACCAACACAGAGGCTAAAAAGGGAGCTGAGAGCAAGCCCTAGGGGTATCCTCTCTTGGAATCCAGGTTGGGTCTCTTTGCTCTGGTTCATTCAGTAAGTGATAAGCAAGGCCTGGAATGGAAATGAACCCCTAAGGATGAATTTGGTTTTACCTCATATTTTCCAAAGCTTGATTATCTCACAAAGGGTTTGGAAAATATTTGCTAACTTTTGGCATGTTTTTAGTTGTTTACTGTTGAAGAGACTCACAAAATATCTTACTGAAGAAGTCATGGTAAATCTCATTGCTGAACAATTAATCAAAAGATATCCGCTAAGTCAGAGTGTTCTTCACATCACCCATTGAGGATATCCTTCCCTTTTTTGCTAATGAATGGGCCTCCATAATCACACATTTCACATACGGCCTTCTTAGATCCACTGCCTACATTTTCCTTAAGGCTTTAAGAGTAATTTACAGTGAACCAATTTTGATGGTTGTGAGTACATGGGAGCAAGGAGCAGGCTAGGCTTGCCTTTCCTCAGGACACTGGAAACACACCATGTGTTTGACAAGATTTTGAAAATTTTTCCCCAAAGGGTAAATTCCAACAGACATGAGGTAATGAGCCATGACTGAATACAGACAGCACAGTTAATCTCATATAGGCAGCATGCAGTTGAAACTTAGGACTCTTGGCTTTACATCTTGCCCTTTTCTGTTTAATTTTTTTTAAGTGCATCATTTTGAAAGGGAGAAGCCTCCTACATGTCCACAGGGTCTATTTCTTCCTTTAAAGCAAATAAATGGGACATGGATCACTCTACAAATTCAGTTACACATATGAAATAGGACTGTCGTGAGTACAGTCTCCATAAAAGTTTATATACAACAACATATGACTTTAACATTGTGAAGTCAAAATTATAGTCTTATCTTGCATTATGAAGACTCCTTTATTTCCTTTTAAAAGGTAATTTTATTTTTATTTATGCAGTATATATACACTGTTTATACACACACATATGTACTGTATACATATGTATATATATATGTGTGTGTGCGAGTGTGTGTGTGTGTTTATACTCATGGAGGCCAGAACTGTATCAGCTCTCTTGGATCTGGATGTAAGAGAAGTTGACAATGATGCTAGGAACTATATTTGGGTCCTCCCTGTGATCAGGAAGTGCTTTTAACTCCTGAGCCATCTCTCCAACCCTCTTAACTCTTATTTTGTTAATTTCATGTTTCTCTTAGTTCTCTTTCTAAAACTTGACCTGGAGAATTGGAGTGTTAATGAGATATAGTACAGGGATATATATATTACATAGTATTATTTATAACAATATAATTATATGTGTAAGTAATATATTATGTGATACACACACACACTCATACACATACATAACTAAAACATTCTGTATTTAACAGGTTACAACACTAACAGTTATATTGCATAAATCTCAGCATAATGCCAGAGAATAGAACTCTGAATGAGCATTTCAGAGTGAAGATCATACATTCAATTAAATCCACACTGGCCATTTTGCCTTCATCCCATATAACAAAATAACAGAATAAGAAAGGCGATCTGATACTTACTATGGCTGCTTTCCTTCTGTGTGCTCAGCTGTTAACTGAGCTCTTACTTCAGACACTTCTCTGGTTATGTATCTTCTAGCAGCCTTTATGAAAAGAAAGTCAAGTTCAAGGAGGGTGAAGTGAAGGTAGTTACAAGTAGTAAACATTCAATTCACGAGTCCATTTTGATTTTGATAGGTCATGCAATGGATGCTAAAATGGTTCTCTGCGGATATTTTTTTATGATGCTTATAACATTGTACCATGCTTGGATAACCATAAATGACCAACACTGGACGGTGAGGCTAGCAGAAGAGCAAAAGCTAACTTTTACCTAGGATTTCATGAGAACAATAATTGGAGCATCACATATTTCGTAGTGATGGCCAAATAATATGCATCGGGCAGAAATGCTTTTCTGCTCGCTCTTCCAAAACAACCTGAAATACAGATGTTACCATTACATTTACAATGAAAAAAATTCTTTCCTTGAAAACTAAATTAAAGCTGGACCACAGAGAACCATGAAGTTCATGTTCTTTGTGGCTCGATTGCTTTGAGAAAGTTTTACAAATACTCCCTAAACGTTTTATGAGCTATGAGAAGAGTTGAGGGAAACTGTAGCCACATAAAGGTTATATTTTAAGTACATTGCTGGAAACCATTCAGTAAAAAAAAGAAGAAAAAAACAAAAAGCTCAACCAGCCACGTTCCCTGAGCTGCTGTGGTCCTGAGGCGGTTGTGCCTCGAATCGCATTAGTCAACCAGCTGGGATGCTTTTGAATCTCCCGTCACTTGCAAAAATTACGTTTCTCAAATGTACAGATATATAGGCCAAAGACTTTATTTCACATCATTCTGTCACTTTGTAAGAAAGGATGTAAGTTGTTTCTTTGGTGGAGAATATTTTCAGCTTCTAAAGTATTGATCAAATTAGTTTCATCTCACAGACTACATTTCAGAGAGTTCATATTAAAGCCAAAGCTTTTTTTCCTTTCACTATCTGTGATTTATGTTCAGAAATTGTTTATGTTGAGACTCGGAGTTAGTTGGTCTGGTTTTGCAGTATTTTCTTCTCTTCAGCATCTGTGTATCTCTCCTTCTGTTATCTCCAGATTAGTAGTTATCTTGGAATGGAGGAGTTTTGGTTAAGTTAAATAACTGGAAGTATGTATGGAATGTTGATTTTAATGACGGAAAACAGCTCATATTTCAAGTTGGCTTAGGATCTCCAACATGCCCAACTATGTTTTCTGACTTAGATGACAGTGGTCAGTTAAGTGACAGCATTGTTTACATAGGAGAGCACACCAATGGTCAACCTTGAAAACATAACACAAGTAACATTATACAGACTGAGCAGGATATATATTAAATCCTAAAATATAGGCTGTGAATTGGAAAGAACCAATGGTTCAGAGGGTGGAAAGGGATCAGAGAAACAATGTAATTATTGTATAACATCAAAATATATGTAAAAAATTTTTTTAAAAGTATAGTTAAGGATTCTAATTTAACTCCTATGGATGGATTTGTAGAATTCAGGAATTGTAGGAGAAAAATAGCAATTCAGTAAACTTTTAAAGTGTTCCTTTTTAAAGAGGGAACTTTAGAAATAAACTACTTAAATAACTACTTAAAGTGTTTCATATATCCAGACCAGAGAATGGTCTAAGCAGGTAATGCCTTCAACTGTCACCTCTCACAGGTTTCACCTCTCAGCCTTTTACACAGAACAGAAACATTTCTCAGACAATAAAATAAAGACACAATTTTAGTAAATAAAGGGCATATATATATATATCTTTTAAAAATTAAAAATATTTACCTATGTTTATTTTATTTATGAGACAGTACTTCACCAGTATGGCTTCTGATCCACTATTCAGCTCCAGCTGGCTTCCAGTATCTTGTCTCAGCTTTCTGTGTGCCTGGTGCCAGAGCACATGGTTCCTAGGAAATTCTTCAGGTCAATCTGTAGTTGTCCTACAGTAAAACTAACTTCAGCTTTACAAGTCCTGGATCATAGTCCCTTTGTGCATTTTTACACTGAGGTATTCCAAGTCTCTGTCACACTGAGATAATGGCAGTCTCTGCACAAGGTATCACTGCTTCAAGACTGGTTCTTCTATAACAATTTAAGAAGAAGAGAATATTAAGGGTTTTAGTTTTTATAAATTTTAAGTGAAAGTCATTCTTTTTTTTTCTTTTTTTAAAGATTAGAACTTATATTTTTAAATTTAAATTATTTTATTTATTTACAATTCCAGTCATCTACCACCCTCAGTCCCCCTCCCACAGTATCTCATCCCATTCTTCCTCCCCCTTGCCTCTGAGAGCATGCTCTCCCCAACTATACCTCCTCCTTTCCCTGGGGCCTCAAGGTTCTTGAGGATTAAGCACATCTTCTCCCACTGAGGCCAGACCAGGTAGACCTCTGGTACATATGTTGGGGGAAGGGTGGCTTAGACCAGCCAGTGTATGCTCCTTATTGGTAGGTCAGTCTCTGGGAGCTCCCTGGGGTCTGGGTTAGTTGAGACTGCTGGTCTACCTATGGGGTCTTCCTCCCCTTAAGCTTCTTCAGTCCTTCCCCTAACTCAGCCATAGGTCCAATGGTTGGGAGTAAGTATCTGCTTCTGTCTCAGTCAGCTGCTGGTAGGGACCCTCAGAGGACAGCCATAACAGGCTCCTGTCTATAAGCACATCTTAGCATAGTAGTGTCAGGCTTTGGTATCCCCACTCCCATGAGATGGGTCCCAAATTGGTCCATCATTGACTTCCTTTTCTTCAGTCTCTTCTTCAGTTTTTGTCCTTGCAGTTCTTTTAGACAGGAACAATTCTGGGTCAGGAATTTTGACTGTGGGTTAGTAACTCTGTCCCTCCACATGAGACCCTGTTTATTTACTGGAGGTGGACTCTTTGAGTGCCCTTTCCCCAATGTTGGGCATTTTGGCTAAGGTCACTCCTAATGAGTCCTGAGAGTCTCTCACTTCCCAGGTCTCTGGTACTCTCTAGAGGGTCCCCTACCTCTTGGTGCATATTTATAAGGTTTACTGGTTCTTAATACATGTGCTACTTTAAATGTCCTTAGGTCTTTAATCTTTACTTCTACATAGGTTTTGGCATAACAGTATCCATTTTTTAAAAATAGTGTTTTGGTTTTTTTAAACATTCTTTTTCTTTTCTTTTTTAAGATTTATTTATTTTATTCATATGAGTACACTGTAGTTGTCTTTAGACACACCAGAAGAGGGCATCAGATCCTATTACAGATGGTTTTGAGCCACGGTGTGGTTGCTGGGAATTGAACTCAGAACCTCTGGAAGAGCAGTCAGTGCTCTTAACCACTAAGCCATCTTTCCAGCCCAACAGTATCCATTTTTAATAAAATAAAAGCTCAGTGTTTCAACATAATATGAAAAATTACATACTTTATGTTCATTTAAAACCAAGTCAGTATGCTTGTTTTTCATTATACTCCATGCATTTTGTTCTTTCTTGTGTTGGGCTGTGGAACTAATGTAGTACCAGAGTGACAGAATTAGCTAACCTGTCAATCATTCACTTGTTTATCTCTTCTATGCCAGATACATGGAACATATAAGTATGTAGTACTGAACGAGATACCCAAGTCTTGCCCTCACAGGGTTTAGTGATCTTGGCTGAGTTTCACAAACTCTCTGGACATCTGAAAACAGGGAAACTGAACCAAATGGTTTGGAACATGCTGTCAAACCCCAAGTTCCTAATCTCCACCATGAGCACAGATGGTAGACAGGCTTCTACATGGTCCTTGCTCTCATTCCTTCCTTTCTCTGAGAACACTAGATGCTCAGGAAAAGACTTAAATGAAAGCACTTCTTTGGAGACAGAAAAGATATATTAGAAAGAGAATGAGAGAAAATAGAACAAAAGAAAATATCCCAACTTACAGGATTTTAATGCCTGTGGTTTCAATTTGGAAAGCTTTTGAAATTGGGAACATTTTTCTTGGTGCGCCCTTCACGCTCTCTCCAACCCATATTAATTCCATGCCCTATTTGCATAACTTTGTTTTTCTCCAAACCATGATTAAGAAGCCCATGAATAATCTATAGCACTTCCTGAATGCTTCGTTCAGGCACAGCTGAAGAGTTTTACGTGCATTATTCCCCTAATGAGGACGTTATGAATGCCTTCAGTATCCAGTCAAAGAGTTTAAACAGCTCATCCATGTTCCACAGTTAGAAAGTGGCAGAGAAGATCAAGTGCCTTGCTACCTCCCATTGACCCGGGCGAGCTCATTCTCTAAGTGAGTAGCTTCCTCCACTGCTTTATGGCTTTCCACCATCACCTTTAGAAACCATGACTAATGAAAGCTTCTGATATTGTCTTTCTCCAGCACACACAATCGCAAAGCCAATTAGAATGTTGCCTTCTTTTATTTTATGCCACTATATTAGAAAAAATAAATAAAGTAATAATGATTTCAGTTTATGTTTGTATTAGTTTTCTTGGGCTGATGCAACAAATTATCCAAAACCTAGTGGCTTTAAATGACAGAAATGTTTTATTTCCTCATTCTGGAGGTTGGAATTCCAAGGCCAAATTATTGGCATGGTGAACGCATTCTGAAGACTCTAAGGAAGAATCTCATTTGTTCTCTCTCCTAGATTCTGGTGGCTGAATAATCCTTTGCCCGACTTGATCTGTAGATGTGTCCTATGGTTTCTACCTATACCTTCATATGGCTTTCCCTCAGATGTCACTGTGTCTCTAAACTATCTATATGAATATAAGGCATTGACTTAATGGCCCTTCTTAAATAGTTATTGGATTTTGAAATTCTACATGGGGTCATAGAAGCAAATATTGGAATTTAAAACTTATTCTTGGAGAGGACTCTATTCAAATCCACTATATTCTTATCCTGTAAAATAGTTAAGATAACCTCTCCATGTTTCAATCAATAACTTTTATTTTACTGTTATTAATTAAAAAACTGATTTAAGATCTTCAACTGTTAACCACCCAGGGATATGCAAATAAAATAAGTGTGAAATTCCATCTTAAGCCCACAAGATTGAAAACTCAAGCGACAGCTCATACTAGTAAGGGTGCAGAGCAAGGGGAGCACTCCTCCATTGTTGGTGGAAGTACAAACTGGCACAGCCACTTTGGAAATCAACTTGGTGGTTCCCTATAAATTTGGGAATAGTTCTACCTCAAGATCCAGCTATATCACTCCTGGGCATATACCCAAATGATGCTCCACTATATCACAAGGACACATGCTCCACTATGTTCATAGCAGCCTTATTCACAATAGCCAGAAGCTGGAAACAACCCAGATGTCTCTCCACCAAAGAATGGATGCCAAAAATGTGGTTCATTTTCACACTTAGCCATTAAAACAATGACATCATAAAATTTTCATGCAAATGGATGGAACTAGAAAATATCATCCCAAGTGAGGTAACCCAGACCCAGAAAGACAAACATGGTGTGAACGATATCATAAGTAGATATGAGCCATAAGGTGCAGGATAGCCATCATGGGTAGATGGGAGGGGCTGGATAGGGTAGAGGGTATGGGTAAGAACAAGAGGGACCAAATAGGAGGGAGAGGGAATTGAGAGAGACAACTGGGTCATCTCTTGAACAAGCTAGAAATCTAGGGCAATATCCACTTATATGAGAGTATTAATTACAGTACTGGTACCATAAACTCTGGTCAAAAGTCCCTGGATGAGAAGAACATAGGCTCTGTGAGTTTAGTTAGAGTTACTTACTCCAACCTATAATACACACACACATGCACACACATACACACATGTGTGCGTGCACACACACGCTCCAAAAATAAACAAAAATAAAACAAAACAATAACATGAAGAACTAGATGGAAAGAAGAAAGGAGACAAGAGAGGCAACAGAGGTGTTACTAGAAACTTAAGATTGTTTTGCCTGAGTCACTACATGTTACCAGGGGAATTGGGGTACCTTCTTGAAGCCTTACTCTCATTAATAAAAGAATTTAAGGACAGACTCAAGAGAAGGTTGAAGACAATTTTTTAAAGAGTGTAAAAGAAACTCTTTAGGCAGGCAAGCTATAAATTTCAACAACAACCCAAAGGTAGAAGATGAGGAGCAGAAAGATAAAAGGACATTGCCTTTCAATTTCTCAAGCATGACATGGCAGGGAAGCAAATATTAGACAGAATGAACTTAGAATAGAGATAAAAAGAAGAACAGATGGCTTTTTTGAGAGGTATTTTCCTGCCTAGATGATTAACAGGCTCATTGGGGTGGACTTTTACAAGAAACAATGGTCAGTTCTTTCCTTTATCAGAAACTCTCAGGCTATATGGTAATCATATAAGGCTTGAAGCTCCTTAAACAAAGCAGTTCTCTTTTTTATTTTTTATATTCTATTTATTTATTATTTTTATTGATTATTTTATTAATTTACATTTCAAATGTCCCCGTTCCCTGTCTCCCTTCTGCAGCCTCTCCATCCCATTCCTCCTCCTCTGTGCTTAATAGGGTACCCCCCACTCTCCCACCCATTCCTGGTTTACATGTATAGCATCCCCCTTCACTGAGGAAACAAGCCTCCACAGGACCAAGTGCCTCCCCTTCCATTGGTGCTAGATAAGGTTATCCTCTATTACATATGTAGCAGGAGCCATGGACTCACCTATGTGTACTCTGGTTGGTAATTTGGTCCCTGGGAACTCTGAAGGGTCCAGGTTAGTTGATATTGTTGATCTTGCTATGCGGTTGCAATCCCCTTCAGCTCCCTCAGTCCTTCCCCTAACTCTTCCATTGGGCTCCACGGGCTTAGTCCATTGGTGAGTATCTGCATCTGTCTCAGAGGACAGCCATGCCAGGATACTGTCTTCAAGTATTTCTTGGCATCAGCAATAGTGTTGGGGTTTGGTGTCTGTGGATGGGATGGGTCCTAAGGTGAGGTGGTCTCTTGATGACCTTTCTTTCAGCCTTGGCTGCATTTTTTTTTTGTCCCCACATTGCCTTTAGACAGGAGCAACCCAAAAGAAGCAGTCGTCGTTTATGACTTTCTAGGAAGTTTAGGATGTCGTGTCTTTTCCAAGGTCAGAGGTATAACTCAGCCTCAGATCCTATCCCAGTGACCAGAAGTTAGAGTTCTGCAGTACCAGTGTTTAGATTCACAATCTGTTGATTATGATGGAGGACCCCAGCTCCAATGTTCTCTAACAATGCAAATATCTGACTAATAACATCACTCAGGGAAACATCACATACTCACCTGTTAATGCTTCTCAGAATTATGTCACCTGTCTGTCACTTCTATGTATGTTCCCAGAATTCTGTCCATTGGAGTTTATGTGGCAGTTTCATTACTTAGGTATGATTGGTCATAGGTGATTAGCTTACCTCAGACCCTCTTCTCTTCCCAGAGGCTGGAGGAGGGAACAAACTTCCTAACCCTCCAGTGACTGGTCCCTATCCCGAAGCCTCCAATTATACAATATCCAGGAGTAAGCATTGGAGAATTATGGACATTAACTTGGAAGGCCTACTTAGCTAAAGTGTTGAAGGGATACGTTATAGAGAAGGGGGAAATCAAGAAAAAACTTAGAAAGCCAAGTTCCAACTCAATGTAAACATTGGAAGGGCAATTGGATTTCTTATGTCCAGTCAGGAATAAGACTGTATAAATGTTACTGGAGGGAGTCTCAGAGTGCGTCATGATAGATGTCTAGATTCTTTGTGTTTCTAAAGACCAATTAGATAAGGAACAGAGAAATTAATAGTCGTGAAAGTAGATTGATTAAAAGTGAGAGTAAAAGAAAGAATACTCCCATAATGGAAGCTGGCTTGAGGAAGCAGTGTGACAGAAAAGCCTCGAGTCCTTTTTAGTTTTCCTTCTCTGAGTTGAAAAGGAGGGAGAGTATAGTTCTTTGGGAAGAATGGAAAGGTCCTTATCCCAATCATCAAATGGGCTAGTATAGAGCTCCGAGTGATCTCATCATGGTTAGGTATACATCTGTCTTAGTCAGGGTTTCTATTCCTGTGCAAACATCATGACCAAGAAGCAGGTTGAGGAGGAAAGGGTTTATTCAGCTTACTGTTTTACATAGATGTTCATCACTAAAAGAAATCAGGACTGGAACTCAAGCAGGTCAGGAAGCAGGAGCTGATGCAGAGGCCATGGAGGGATGTTTCTTACTGGCTTGCTTCTCCTGGCTTGCTCAGCTTGCTTTCTTATAGAGCCCATGACTACCAGCACAGGGATGGCACCACCCACAAGTCCCCCCACCCCTTGATCAGTAATTGAGAAAATGCCTTACACCTGGATCTCATGGAGGCATTTTCTCAACAGAAACTCCTTTCTCCGTGATAACTCCAGCTGGTGTCAAGTTGACCCACAAAACCAGCCAGTACAATGTCCCATAAATTAATCATATGTATGCCTATGCAAACAAATGATATGCATGGGATCATAACTGAGTTTTTTCCTTAACAAGTCTTTTTCAAGGACAAATTCTCCCTCACTGTGCTCATTTCCAGTATCGTTGTTAGGTGGCCTTGTTTCTCCATCCTTCTACAAGCAAGTCCTTGGCTGGAAATTACCCCCAAGAAGAGAAGTGTTTTGTGCTAGTCTTGCCCTACCAGGGAAGAGAAAATACTTCTTCAAAAGGAGTTGCTCCAACCTATGGGCTGTTCCTATGCTTGCCTAACTGACTGACTAACAGACCAACCAACAATCTGGAAGGCAAACATGCTGCAGCAAGACTGAGTGTTTGGTTCTTCTTTTCTTCGGCCATTGAATTGTCACACTCTGAATAGATTCTAAATGTGTTAGAATAGATTCCAGTTGAGCTGGCTCAGGTGGTCCTCTCCCACCCCCCTTTTTTTCTTTTTGATAAGTAGGATTTCAGCAGCTGACCTGAAAGATGGTCTTCAGAATTCGTCTATCAATATAGATGTTTCATCACACTAGTCTGATTAAATCTATTGTGAGTGAAAATTGCAATGTTTAAAGCATGGGTGGAAGGATTTCTGTCCTTTCTGATGTCCATGTAATACAAGAAGCCTTGCAGTGAAGACATGAATCTTAATGTCAAGTCTGCTACCCCTTGATTTGTCATCTGCACCATGAATGTGATAAAAGCATAGACACATCAAGATATATCTGGATCTTGGAATCCTAAGAAGCTTCAAGATGGCACGAACCATACCATAAAACAATTGTTTCAGAGGAGAAAGCTGGTGTGAGAACTGGAGAGCTTTAACCTTGTATGTGAATACTTCTTAAAGGAAGCTCGATAATAATTTTATAGCACGACTGTCTATGCTTAAACATGATCATGATCCGGGCAAAGTTAACAACAACAGAGATGCTAAAATGTACAGGGAAAGCACACGAGTCCTCAGCCCTACACAAAGAACTACAGGCAACTAAGAACTTCTGTGGACCAGGGAAGAGCATGGCTAGTTAGCCAAAACCATGTGGCCTTCTCTGAGAAATTATAAAACTTGAACAGACTGAGCGTGTTGTGTTTATGTATTTAGAAATAAATGTATATACTCATATGGCAACTATAGTAGTAATTTTATGAGATATTTGCTGTGCCTGCTTTTGTTCCCAGATACCTGCAGGGCATTTCCATGCCCACTTTAGCCTGTATAGCTCCTGAATAAAGGACACAGAAACCTGGCATCTTTATTAACAAGCTGCAGACCTAAACTGGGCAGATTCTGAGCTATTCTAACATACATCACAGCCATAGACCCACCGTTACTTGCCAATTGAGTCTTGCTCTGTTTCATGTATGTCGGCAGGGTCAGTGTCCCTTGGCCATGTGCTCATTGTCCTTCTTGCCTCATGGCAACCTTCTTCTCCTTCCTTTGTCTTTCCCACCACGGCCCCACCTGAGACTCCCTACTCTATCCAAAACTCCAACTTCCTGTCTCCCCTAACCAGTCACAGGCTTTTTATTACCTAATCAGAGATTATTGGGGAGCATTCTATACAACACATTGGTCAAATATAATACCTATGTCCAGACTGCAACCTGGTCTCGGGGTACAGAACTCAGCATCTGAATACACAGTGCACACAACCAATCCTAACAAACAACAATTAATGAAAAATAAGGCAATGAATTTGAAAAAGGAAAGGTATATGGAAGGCTTTTGGGGGAGAACAAGAAATGGGAAAATGATGTAATTATAATCTCCAAAACTAAAAGGAATAATGAAAAAGTGACAAACTCTGTAAGCAACCAGTGCTCTATTGGATAAAACTTCCATTTCCTCCTCCCAGAAGTGTCGTTGCTGGGCCAGTGCTTCTTAGGCTTCCTAATTAAGATCATTGCTTTTATATAGACAACATTTATTAAACACTGACTATATATGCCATGCATTATGTAAGCATATCAGAAATCTTTTCTTATCTAACCTTTCTAGAAAGTCTTTGAGGAACATATTTTATCAATTTTATTTGGCGGGCATGGAGACTGAGGTAGCTTATTGCCCAAGTTAAAAATAATAATGACCCAAGTAATTAGAGAGTGTAAGGGCACTCTATCTGTAAGTGTTATGCTTTCATCTGGTTCTTAATTAAAGCGTCTCATAATTGATTAGGGAAAAGGTGTCCATGCAATGCAAAGAATTTTTTCCTAGCATCCCAGTCACTTTATATTCAGTTGCTTTATGAGAAACTGAGAAAAGAAAAATGAGTATGGAAGAAGAATGCAATCAGTATTAATAAGATGTGTTTATGAAGTGCTAACAAGTAGTAACAGCAATGCCAAGTGTGTGTCTTGTAATTGTACATTTACATTCAAAAGGACAGGGCCTTTTAAATACACATTCTCAGGGTAAGGTCAGCTGTTCCAGATGGCACTGAAAAATATGTGTGCAATTATGAATATACAGAGTGTACAGACAGTCAGCAGATGCCTAGCTCATTGACATTTTCAAATATAACGTCCTTAATCTACAACTCTGAATCATCTGGATCTGCTGGAAGTGATCGCTCTGAAGGACTGGTGTGTGGAATCCTGAGCTCTAAGAATGGTTGTTTGGTCTCTGGTAGATTATGAAATTCCCTTTCCCTTTGAGACCATGTGCTCTTGGTGCAGGGTTTAAAAGCATATAATTAGGGGAAATATCACACATTACTTTAGACAACTTAAAGTATAGGTCCCAGAATTTCTGCCAATATATCTCGCTTTAGATACTTTGCTGTTTCTTATTTAAAATGCTTATTTAAAAACCATCTTAATACGTGGGGTTTTCTTTTCTTAGTCCTTTAAAAAATTGCGTTCTGCTGTGTCAACGTGGCTGTCTGCCCTGAGCTATTTGTAAAGATAGAATTCCTAGAATAAACACTGCAGATGATGAACAGTAATCTGAACTGAATTTCTTCAGAACTTAAATGAGGTTGAAGGATTCTGCATACATCCCTTCTAAGTAGAAAATGTATTACAGTTGTTGCAGGGGTTTACTGTGCCCATCTCTGTGTGACTAAAGCAAGTTGAAAACTTACGATAAACATTACTGGATAGTAAAATACTTAAGGAAGATTAACAAAGTAAAGGAGCATTCTTCAAAGCCTTTGTGTGTGTGTGTGTGTGTGTGTGTGTGTGTGTGTGTGTGTGTACACTACGTGCTTGTGTATATGTATGTGCTTCTGTGCATGAGTGGGTGTGTGATTCTATGGTGAACATGTGAAGGCCATAGAATAACTTCAAGAGTCAGTCCTCACTTTCCATGTTGGTTAAGACAGGGTCTCTCCTTGGTTGCCACTATGTGTACCAACTCGCTGACTTGAGATATTCCAGGGAGTCTCCTGTCTCTGCCTCCCATCCTATTGCAGGAGTTCTGTGATTACAAATACATCATGCCCAGGCCAGTCTTTATGTGAGTTATGGGATCCAAACCCAAATTGTTACTCTTATGCAGCAAGCACTACCCACTGAACAATCTCCACGGCCCTGAAAGGAGAAGTTATTACATTCTATGGAAACACTGTTTGCTGTTCCAAGCATGGATACTGCATTGATTTGTGCTAATTATAGTCATTTTGGACATCTAACAGAAGCCATCCCACTAAAGGACGTATCTGTATCTATTACTTGGAATTCTTTAGAGTAAATATGAAGAAAACTGTCCACTGGTGGATTAGGCACTAAGTAGAGAAGCAGGCACTCAGGGATGTGTTGGTCATTGGAATGTATTCCATTTTTATTTGTATCTAATCTATTGGAAGATATTTTAATGAATTAGGTTGATCACACTGCCTAACTTCTATGTAATGTTTCCATTATTTATCTGTTTATTCTTCATTTTTTTGATAGGATGTATTTTCCCTTACTAGAATATAATCTTCATATAGGACAATTTTCCTGTTCATAGCATCCCAAATGGTCCAGAAACAATCACTAAAAACTGGTGGGTCTTCATTGATGGGTCTTCATTCAAAGAAAGGGTCATTTCTTTCCAAAGCCACCTCATGGTCCTTACACAGTGCTTTGGATGCAGAGGTCAACAAGCTATTGTTCAGTGAATAAAATGAATATATATATATATATATTAAAATTTTTGTCACTATCAAAGTTAACTGAATTTTGATGAGAGGGAAATAAACAGAAATAAGAAATATGCTCTAGAAAGGAATCAATACATTCTCACTCTAGAATGTAAAGGACTCCAGTCTTTTAGATGATAAATTACTATAGAGATCAGGATATGGCAATTTGCAAACAAGAGGAGGAAAACATGGTTAGCAACAATCTATTCAGTCATCTTATTTTTTTCTTCAGAAAAGGTCTCAGTGGGTAGCTTGTGGGTAGCCATGCCAGTAATTTTTGAAGAATATTTGGCCTGAGAGAGGTAAGAAGATGCATGGTGAAGCACATGGTATGGGAGGATATTGTCTGTGGCGACAGCAGCTGGTCATAAAACCTGTTAACAATAAGGGGACAATTGGAGAAAAAGAGCAGAAGTGCCTTGGACTTTTATCACCATTGTCTTTGGAAGTCACTGGAAAGTTTCAAGGTCACAAACAGAGTCCAAACCCATCAAGTAATGTATACTAAATAAGCGATTTTTTTGTTATTCAAGTACATTTATGCAAATGTATTTAAAATAAGACTAGAAATAGCACATACATGTGCATGTATGCACATAGAAAGAAGAAAGAGGGCAGGGCACTTTCAGTCGGCACCATTGGCAATGCTCCATCACAGGCTTCCCTTCCATACACATCTCTGCAGCACTTGGGATGAGCAGCAGTGATCATGAGCTGTTACTCAAACTTAACTATCCTGTTCCCTGGGATGGCTGAGCAGGGTGGGAGGAATTGACATGGAGGGGCATTGAGTGACTCTGGTGACTCACAAATTTAACCTGAACATTTATCGCAGGATAATTTTAAGGCTAGTAACTATACATAAAGAGCTTTGGTCTGCTTTTACCTGAAGTCACATTGTGCATCCTAGCCTACCTCCAATATCACTGAATACACTTGTCTGTGGCACATAATGAGGTGTGGAAGACGCCATCATTCTTTCTGGCCTCTGTTATCCCTTAATTGTTCTCTTATTATAGTTAAAGCTAAGACATATATTTTTAAATTTTATTTTAAAATTTACTTGTCTAATTTTATAACAATAAAGTGTAAGATGCTGCCACCCATTGGAGCCTCAAACATCTGAACATTCCTTTGAAATTCTGCTTTTCATCACTATAAAAATTTCTTTCTTTCTCCAGTAGGGATGGGCTTGCTTCTCCCAAGTTTGCTCTTAAAATCCAAAATTTCTTTTGTCTACAAATGATACATTTGTCAATGTCATTACTGTGAAAATGTTTGTCTGTGTTAATTTAAGGTGGTTATGGGAGAGTAGAGAATGGGTCAGAAGCAAGGAGGGGTGAGAGAATTTAGGTATTCAGAACAGACTGTTCCACTATCATACATTAATAAATTTATAGTCTTCAAAACTGTTTAGCTATCCAGTTTTTATTATTGTCAGCCTTTAAATGAGAAGTGAGGTTTACTTTACTGCCTCTTTTTTTCTATTAATTAATTTATTTATTCACTTTACATCCCAATCACAGCTCCCGTCTTCTCCTCCCAATCTATATAGAATTTTAAGTGAGCTAATGTTGATCTCCAAAAGATTCATCCTTGCTTGGCTGATGTAACAAGGCTGAACACACAAAATCTCCAGCTCATGTAATCACTCTTGAGACAGCAGAGGTCATTCTCTCTCAGCTCTGTGGTTTGCTGATCAGGGATGCTGGTTTACAAATGAACACCACTAAGAGGGGTAAACAGACTCTTGCTTACAGGCCTAGCTTTTTTTGACTCACATTGTTTGCATGGGTAGCAGCAGCCAAAGAACAAATTTCAGAAACAATTTTACTAACCGCCTTTTCCGCTTAACCCTGGTCAAGCAGCAGGAAAACAAAGAATAATGCAAAATGAATAACCATTGTGTGGACTCAACTGTGTGTTCCATATGTTGAAAACTTGTTCTTCAGTGTGACTTGGAGGTAGGGTTTACAGGAAGTTGTTAACAATTAAGTAATATTCGGGTCTCAATCCAATGGTTAGATTGTCTCACAAGAGGAAATGAAGAATCACTACACACACACACACACACACACACACACACACACACACACTCATGGGAGAGGCTGCTAGGATCCTGTAAGCTGGACACTGTAAGTCAGGAAGTGAGGCTTCATGAGAAAAGGACTGTGGGAACTTTATCAGGTTCTTAGACTGTGGGAACTATGAATCTTCTGGTTAAGTGACTTGCTCTGTGGCATTTTGTTACAGTTGAGTACACTGACAGATACATTGCTCTTAGGAAGACAAAGGAAGGAAGACCGGGTTATTCTGGGAGTGTAGAAAATGGTTGTAGCTACAGCAATACTTGGAGTTTGGCAAGGAGTCCTTTCTTCTCCCCCTGTCATTTGTACACTAAATGTATCTTACGAATAGGGTGCCTAATAAATTTGTCATCCTAGAATATTTTCTGCTCTAATCATGATCATCTAGCACAAACTGTGGCATACTGCCATCGTGGTGGAGAGAGCCGTTAGATATCACAGTGTCTCTCTGTCCGTTTACAGGCCAGCTGACAATTTCCCAGCTTAAAGGTCTATCGTTACCCAAGGCTGCTTTTCATGCTGGTTTTGTTTTTGGACATTGGAATGTTAACCTGTTATCACACTATCAGATGATATTTTTTACTGTCTTGCTTTATTGCCTGAACAGTTTTGTTTTGAATTTTCCTTTGATGAGAACCTAGTGCTTAGTTAGACTCTAATGGGGGTAAGCTTTTGCCCTAATCTCTAGCTAGAATTGAGAATAACTGCTCTGCTACCCTCATAAGTTAAGATACTTGTCATAAGATATTTGACACACTAATTGCTCCATAGTCATCATTGTCTACGATAGGGTAAGGATTATTATGTAACTTTATTAAATGTATCAAACCTTACTATTTGATTTTCTCCATTAACTATTAAGTGTCATGGATAGAAAACAAGATAAGGAACATTTTTATGTATAGAATACACTGTGGGTGTGTTCCCCACACTAGAAGAGGGCATCAGATCCCATTACAGATGGTTTTTGAGCCACCATGTGGTTGCTGGGAATTGAACTCAGGACCTCTGGAAGATCAGTCAGTGCTCTTAACCGCTGAGCCATCTCTCCAGCCCCAAGATGAAGGAATCTTAATGATGGAGCTCAAAAGCCTTAATATATTTAGCTAGACTCTAGTTTTATATTCCAATCCTGGGAATATAGGATAATTGTACAAATTGTAGTTTTTATATCAGAAAATGTTTTATTGATTAATTAATTGAGACAGGGTCTCTCTGTAGCCTTGGCTGTCCTAGAACTCTCTATGCAAATCAGGCTCCCTTCAAAGTTCCTGCCTCTTTCAGCCTCTTGAGGGCTGGAGATAAAGGTAGACCTCACTATGCTCCGCTTAGAAATAATGTCTTTTAAAATAGATTAACTCCTTATTTCTTCCTGAATGATGGAATTTTTTCAATTTGATTGATTGAATATTGGCATACAGTTTTATTAATATGTTTGTGAAATTTCTACTTCTTTACCCTTAAGAATCTAGTCTTGAAATATGTTAGTCAAAATATTTTGTAGAAAATTCACTACACCCCAGGGTTGTGGTTAAAATCTCCAGTGCGGATAGGAAGAGCCAAATATCCTACTTTAAAAACTAATGTGTGAGCAAAGCCAGTCATATTCCCACTGAGATTGCTAAGAGCTGGAAAGGTATATGGATCCTAACAACAGTGGCGCAGAACACTCGAGAAGAACAGGGAACTGTGAACCTTTCAATATGCATTGGCTGAATGTGTTGCCAGCTACCGTCACTAACATTCATATTTTTGTAGGTCAGTGCAATAAAACATTAGTATTCATCTGTGTAATTGAACAATGTGGTTCTGGGTTTGCACTGACTTCCTTTAGTTTGTAACTTTGCCATTAGCAACACACGACAGCTAACCTTGAGAGTTACCTCCACCTCCGTTCCACCAGGAACTAAAGGGAAGCGTGGGTATATAGATACTTGCACGGATTTCATGAACTCTGTGACTACCATAACAAAGTACCACAGACTTGGTTGCTTAAATAAGAAAACTTTATTTCCTTCAAGTTCTGAAGGCTGGAGTCCTAACAACAAGGCATGAGCAGGTTTGGTTTTACCTGAGCCTTCTATGCTTAGCTTGCAAGTGACGTCTTTTCAAGTGAATCCTCACATTCTCTTTTCTCCCATATCTACACATCCCCAGCGTCTTATTCTACTTTCAAATTTCCTTTTTCGACACCAGTTATATTGGATAAGAGAGCCCACCCTAAAAGCCTCCTCTTAACATGATAAACACTTAAGCCTTTGAATTTGAGGAGATAGAATCTAGCCCATAAAAGGAGACCAATCTCAAAAGACCAGAAGATAATTCTACTTAATATGGTCTCTACTACAATTTCACATACATGT
The DNA here is from genome assembly GCA_019843965.1 of Rhynchomys soricoides. Lineage (NCBI taxonomy): Eukaryota > Metazoa > Chordata > Mammalia > Rodentia > Muridae > Rhynchomys > Rhynchomys soricoides. The sequence goes on from JADRCH010000052.1 coordinate 2,456,188, forward strand.
GAAAAGATTGAGAAAACATACCTACTTTTTCCTAGGCAAAACACACACACACACACACACACACACACACACACACACACACATACCAAAGCAAAGAGATATGGGTTTGACCTGCTAGCAGTCTCTCTATAACAGTCAGCAAATATTTATCTCATTCATCATTGTTTTGTTTGTTTTTTTATTTTTCAGACAGAATTTCTCTGTATAACACTTGTGGCTGTGCTGGAACTTGCTTTGTAGACTAGGCTGGCTTCAAACTCACAGAGATCTGTGTGCTTCTGCCTCCTGAGTACTGTGATTAATTATCCACATTCATTCCCACATTCAGTTTGGACAGCAATACCCATAGAGCACAAGAAGGTTGCAGAACTTTTAAATAAATACATAGACTTCAAACCCTTTACTCTAAAGTGGGGCCACTTTAACAGTTATCTAAACCAAAATAAACATTTTATTCTTTTAAGTTAACATAGCTTTTCCATTTTCCTATTATAGTAGTTTATCTACTGTGACTAATACAATAAGGGATTTATAAGACCTTTGATTATCATTGGCTCAAGAATTTAGTTCTTCCCTAGAGACTGAAAGAAAGACAATGCATTCTTTCTTCAATATGGGTGCAAATGGTTTCAGATAGTTTCTCTTAATCTGGGAAAAGAGCAGAGAGAAGGCCACTGAAGAAGAAAGCTATCTTAAAGAAGAGTTCTCTATGTGCTTCTTAACACAGAGAAATGACTGAAAGCAGGAAACTAATGTAGTAGACACTCCCAGGAATCTGTGAGGGTGACACTATCAAGGACTCCTAGTTACAGGCTCTGTAGCCCCTATCACTGTCAATCCCTTATTTTTCAGGATCTAGAGAGCACTGGGTTTTACACATTTTGAAAACACATATATCTAGAGACTTTCTGTTCACTTTTGTTCATGTGAACCAAATACGAAATTTTTCCCTAATTTCCTCAGCAACATTAGTAAAGATTAAGGAAAAGATTTTACACACTCCCTTCCCACCCATTTTCTCTTGAATTGCACATGCAAGCTTAGTGTCCCAGCAAGAGGTGGGTTTTGTTACTACAGAATGTGGATTTCTTATCTTTCAAGCTCTGCTACTGTATTCAAATTTCGTATTATCTAATTAGATATTGTTGTAATTCTTTTAGTACCAACATTTTATTCCTTGCAGATTGCAGTGGACTAGAGCCAAAGGAGAGAATTCCACTTTTGCTAATACTGTAGAATTTTTCTTATAGTCACATATGAATGTTATAGAAGTTCTGAGAAATTGACTTTTGATCGTGTCCAAGACAAACTAAAATCATTTTTGGTCATCCTACAGTTGTCTGTTCCACTATGGAGTAAAATATTTGTGGGAAAAAGTCTTCTCTCTTTCTCACTCTTTCTGATTTTAAGTAAAGGGAGACTCAATAATATCACTTGAGAAAATAAAGAATAGATTTAGGAAATGTAGATGAAATCTCTTCCCTTACCCATGCCTTCTGAACTTTAGGATACTACAGAGCATCCAGAATGGCCAAAGAGAGCTCTTGGGAGAACATTGAGCATACTCATAAGCACAACATGCAGACTGGTTATTTGTCTCTGCTCCAGTTTTGAAAGAATAAAGTCTAAGAGGCTGATAGTGCTGTATTATAAATACTCTCTAAAAGATTCATGCATTAATTTGAATATAATGTTTTCAATATTAAGAGGTAGTAAAATATAGAAGAGATGGAATTTGGTAAGAAAGTCATTAATAGCTTGCCTATGGAGAAACCCTTATCTTTCTTTTCCCTGTCCATGAAATCAATACATTGCTCTTCATAGTTTTCATGCATTGGTATCCTATTTTGTAGAAGCCAAAAATAATGAGAATGATCAATCATGGAGTACAACAATAAAACAATAACTAAAACTACACCTACTCTTTTAGGTTGGTTATTTCATGTATTTTGTTACAATGATAGAAAGCTGACTAATACTAAGCTTAAGTAGTGAACAGAGAATTCTTACTAAAGATAAGAGACTCCCATGATTGGAGAAACTTAGGGGAACAGATCAGCTTACTGTGGGCATAAAAATAAGATTATCACTTCCCAGTGCCAACTATACAAGTGAGTTAACATGGAAGAACACACAAACAGTTATGAATACACACCTTTTTTTTGAAAAAAATTGATACTTTATTTACATTTCAAATGTTTTCTCCCTTCTAGGTCTTCCCTTTGGAAACCCCCTATCCCATCCCCACTCCCCCTGGCTCTATGAGGGTATTCCCCACCCACCCACACAATCCCATCTTCCCTTCCTGGCATTCCCCTATACTAGGGCATCTAACACTCTCAGACCCAAGGGCCTCTCCTCCTACTGATGGCCAACAAGGCTCTCATCTACCACATGCATGACTACCACCATGGGTCCCTCCATATGCATTCTTTGGTTGGTGATCCAGTCTCTGGGAGCACCAGGGGGGCCTGACCAGTTGACACTGTTGCTCCCTCCCCAGGGGCTGAAAACTCCCTCAGCTCCTTCAGTCCCTTCTCCAACTCCTCCACCTGGGACCCCACACTTAGTCCAACAATTGCTATGAATTGAATCATGGGTGTTCCGAAATTTTGGGCTAATATCTGCTTTTCAGTGAGTACATACAGTGTTCTTTTGTGACTGAGTTACCTAACTCAGGATGTTTTCAAGTTCCACCCATTTGCCTGCAAATTTCATGAAGTCATTGTTTTTAATAGCTGAGAGCTATTCCATTGTGTAAATGTACCACATTTTCTGTATCCATTCCTCTGTGGAGGGACATCTGGGTTGTTTCCAGCTTCTGGCTGTTATAAATATGGCTGCTATGAACATAGTGGAACCTGTGTGCTTATTACATGTTGGAGCATCTTCTGGGTATATGCCCAGGAGTGGAATAGCTGGGTCCTCAGGTAGTATTATGTCCAATTTTCTGAGGGTCTGCCAAACTGATTTCCAGAGAGGTTGTACCAGCTTGCAGTCCCACCAGAAATGGAGGATTGTTCCTCATTCTCCACATCCTCACCAGCATCTGCTGTCACTTGAATTTTTGATCTTAGCCATTCTGACTGTTGTGGGGTGGAATCTCAGGGTTGTTTTGATTTGTATTTCCCTGATGACTAAGGATGTTAAACATTTCTTTAGGTGCTTCTCAGCCCTACGAGTTTCCTCAGTTGAGAATTTTTCCTTACTGCTTTTAATGTTCTTTTTATGCTTTATGCATTTGGTGTTTTGGCTATTATGTGACAGGAGGAATTTCTTTTCTGGTCCATTCTATTTGGACTTCTGTAGGCTTCTTGAATATTTTTGTTCATCTTGTTCTTTAGGTTAGGGAAGTTTTCTTCTATAATTTTGCTGAAGATATTTATTGGCCCTTTAAGTTGGGAATATTCACTCTCTTCTATACCTATTATCCTTAGGTTTGGTCTTCTCATTGTGTCCTGGATTTCCTGGATGTTTTGGGTTAGGAGCTTTTTGCATTTTGCATTTTCTTTGACTTCTGTGTCAATGTTTTCTATGGTATCTTCTGCACCTGGGATTCTCTCTTCTATTTCTTGTATTCTGTTGGTGATGCTTGCATCTATGACTCCTGATATCTTTCCTAGGGTTTCTATCTCCAGGGTTGTCTCCCTCTTTGATTTATTTATTGTTTCTCTTTCCATTTTTAGATCTTGGATTATTTTTTCATTTCCTTTGCCTGTTTTATTCTGTTTTCCTGTATTTAATGCACACCTTCTTTGTGTTTGATATCTAGACTGCATGGTAAAATTTTTCAACTCAAATTTGGTGATAGGTATGGAACTGTTGCTGGTGGCACAAAGGGAGGACTGGTTGCTCTTCTAAGGAGCTCTTTGGAGCAATTGAATAAGCATATGTTAAAGTGAGCACCACCCTGAGAGAACCATGTACACCCCCATTTAGCAACCCTAATGTCTGCTAAGTCTTCACCTCAATAACAGATCAAAGCAGACTCAACTCAGTAGAGGGAAAAACATCTCCCCACTGAAAATAGGAGGGAAATCATGCAATTCATCCATTGCTTTTCTCTTTTATGTTGACAGAAAGTCGTCTTCAGATTTTCTTGCTGCCAGGGCATCTAGCTCAGTCTGTAATGAACAAAGGGAGGAAGTAAGTTTTCATCAAATTCAACTGTGAAGCTACACAATGAGAACTTCTGTTTTTAGGAGCTTTTTTTTCTTTATAAATGACATTATTGCCCTGCTGTATCTGAACTGCATGACTTGATACATTCAAAAATTATTAGCACATTCATTACTAAACCTATAAATCACTTGTAAAAACTATCTTGTGTACATTTGTAAAATATTTGCATCTGTCTTCTTTCATTCACCATGTTTATTTATAGATTAATCTATTTTGTTCTATCAACTGTTTATACTTCTTATTATTGAGAGGCATTCCCTTGCCAAGTTCTTCCAAAATATACCACTCTACCTGCTAATTAAAAAAAAATATTTTAGGTTTTACCCATTCAAGTAACTCTACTGCTGTGTTCAAACCTTGTAGACATGGTTTTATTTTCCATGAAGAAATTCTGAGCAGTGAAATGGATGGATTATAGGGTGTGTGTATGACTGACATAGAAATGGCTTCATTGCCAACATGATAAGCAACATTAAATACTTCCAACAGCATTGTTTGAGAACTCAGCCTCCTTCATTTCCTTGCCAATCCTTGCTAGTGCCCGTTTTTATTCACTGTGTTTTTATAACTAATGACTTTGAGCATCTTTCCGTGGTTCTATTTCCATTTTTGTCTTGTTTGGTTGATATGTCCATTCCAATATCTTCTGACTTTTATTACATTTTAAAATTATGTATTCTAGATACAAATCAACACAGTATATACAGATATATTTTGCCAAGGTCTGACTTTTTCAGTTTTCTTTAATATCTCTTGAAAAGAAAGTTTAAAATTTTTTCAAGGTTAGAAATTTCAACTTTTTTCCCTTAAATGTGTCTCTGTGTTTTAAGTAGGAAATTTTATTTAACTCACAGTCATAACAATTTTTTCCTGTGTTTTTCTCTATAATTATAGATTGAGTTTTATGCTTAGGTCTATCTGAGTTAATTATTGTATATGGTAGGAGATTTAGTTTTGTTTTGGTTTGCATGTGTTTATCCAATAATCCCAATAAAATTTTTTTAAATAATTACCCCCTCTCCTCTGTGTTTTCCAAGAATCATTTGCCAAAATCAGTCATGGATTATACATCACTGTTTTCTGTCCATATTTCTGTCCACACATCATTGCTTTAATTATTACAGTTTTACAGTAATACTTAATGTCAGGTAGCAGTAATTCTATAGTTTCCCTCCTCTCTTTCAGTTTTGTTTTTGATTTACTAAGCCTTGTACCTTCATTTCCTTTCCCATTTGTAGATCCCTATTAAAATTTTTGTGTAGTGTTGAGTTGACTTACATAGTAGGTGAAGGAGACTTGACCTTGCTGTAATTCTTCATACTTTTATGCTTTATTTATTTTTCCCTATTAGGTTTTTGTAGTTACCAGGATAAGGGTCTTTCATGGGTTTTATTTACTTTATTTGTAATTTTTTATATTTTTTATTGGATATTTTCTTTATTTGCATCATGGGTTTTAAAATCTATTTATAACATATGATTTTAAAAATTAAGTGTATGAAAGATACATAGCTAAGTTTGATATGTTCTTTTAAAAATAATTCCTTTAGCATTAGTAAACAGACTCCCTCATTTGAGAGACTTCTCTCCACATTCTGACACATTTCCCACATGAGTAATCATTTTGGGGGTGATTATTTTTCAGTTTGGATCTATGACATTTTACCCATTATAGTATGTGGAATACCAATATACTGAATAAGAAGGGGTGAGTGCTGCCTGACACATACACACACACACAGACACACACTCACACACTAACACACACACACACACACACACACAAATGAAATGATAACAAAACAAAACAAAACAAAATAGATTTTCTGCATCACAGTCTTGCTATGTAGCCTAGAATGGCTTTGAACTCCCAATCCTGCTTCAGCTTTTTTAGTGTAAGAGTTGGAATTGTAGGCATAAACTACCAGGCCCAGCCAAATCTATTTCATCTCTTCTTTCTCCCTTGCCCTGCCAATTCTCCCTCCTTTTACATCCTCTTCCCTTCTCTCCCCCATTTTTACCTCTGTCTCTCTGTCTCTCTCTGAGTATCTGTCTCTCTGTGACTCTGTCTTTCTCTGTCTCTGTCTCTGTCTCTGTCTCTCTCTCTCTCTCTTTCTCTTTCTCTCTGTGGTGTATGAGTGTGACTGATACATATGCCCACCATTCTGCTTTTTCACCTTACTCTTTTGAGTCAGGGCCCTCACTGAATCTGGAGCTATGCTGGTAGTCAGCAAACCCCAACAATCCTCCTGTCTCTCCATATCACAACCCTGGATTACAGACATAAGAGCACATCCACCTTCTTAACACGGGTGCTGGGAATTTGAACTCTTGAACTCAGATATGCATGGATGTAGAGCAAGTGCCCTTGGACACTGCCAACATCTGAGTCATCCTACCTTAATTATGTCATGTCTTCATTCCTGAGAGTGGTAAATGTGGTTTCTGTCCTCTCCTCACTGTCAGTCTGTTATGTATCAATTTTATTGATTATTTTAAATCAAGGATCCTGTTTTGGTTTCATTGATTCTATTATGTTTTCTAAGATTAAGTTTTAAATGGGAATTTATCATAACTGACAAATGAGATTTAAATAAAATATTGTAAAAGAACCTGATGTTCTGTGGAAAAAAACCAAACCAAACCAGAATTTGACATTTGAGACCAGTGAACAATAGAAGAATCATTATGTGCTTAGCTTCTTAGCCTAATTGCATAGGTGTAATTATACAGTATTGCCACTCAAATGCAATTTGCCTTAACATATTTCAGTTACTTTTGAACATTAAATAACATAATGCAACATTTTAAAGTGGGTGCCACCCAGTTACTTCTCTCCTATTAACACATATTATGTGGGGAAGGGGATGAAATCTTTAATTAATAACAAGTCCTGGGTTCAGTAGAGGTGGACATGTTTCTGCTTATTAGGTCTTCCCATATTTTGAAATACTGCAGGCTCCTTCTCCAACCTTAACAAAAATATGAAGCCCATCACTTCCCTTGTTTATTTGACTCTGGGGATCTTTTCTTCATGGACCAGTGAGAAAGGCAAAAATTAAACAAAATACATTTTAGAGCAGATCCCAGGCTCAAAAATATTAGCAAGTGGAGAGAAGTACAAAGTCAAGCAAACTTTTAAACCTTCTCTGAAACGAGGGAGCTAAAGCATCTTTGGTTCAAGTTCTTGTAGAATAGGATGGGAAAGGTTTTTACCATTCTATAGGCTGCCACTCCTGTAATATGATGATGGCCTTCTGAAATCTGCAGGAGATTTTCAGTGTCTTGGCTTCTGTTTGTCAATGGCTGGTCTTGATGCTGTATGAACAAGGTTTTGTTCAGAAGTTCTTTCCTGAGATTATAAGCTAAATCACACTCTCTGCTTTTTCCTCTTTCAGATGTTGAGGTTCTTGATCTATTGGATTTGAGCTTTGTCCAGAGGGAGAGACATGTAGTTTCCCAGTTTGACCAAGACCATTTGTTGAAGATTGTAGTTTTGGCTTCTTTGTTAAAAATCAGGTGGCTGTGGGTATGTGAGATTTTAGTTGGGCCCATGATTCTTATTTTTCATTTTTAAAAATAACTTTATTAAATCTGTGAGGTTTTCGTGCAATGTATTTTGATCACATTCACTACCACTCCCCCTCTCAGTCCTACAAAATTTACCACTCCCTTCATATCCATCCAAGCTTTTGTCCTTAAAAAAAAAAAAAAGACTCTAATTCAAGCTGCCCATTTATTTTTACATGTAGATTCATTCAGCAGAGTGTAGTTGGCAAACTAAGAATCACACCTTTGGAGAAAACCATCTCTTCTTCCTCAAGAAGCCATTGAGTGCCTGTCACTCCTTAGTTAAGGGTGAAGACTCTTGACATTCTCTGTGTTACAGTGTTACTGGGCTTTATCTTGGGCAAGGCAATAAGCGTGCCATGAGGTCATGAGCACAGTGTTCTCCTCATGTCCAGAACACACTATTTCAGTCCTTCTCACTTCTAGATTTTTACAATTTTTTTTCTATCCTCACCTTCTCCATGGTCCCTGAGCCTTGGGGAAGAGTTGTGATATAGATGACCCATATGTGGCTGAGCCTCCCACTCCACTGACATTTACTCTTACCATTTTGAGCCATCTATGGCACAATATTTTTGCTCCCTCTTCTGCAATGATTCTTCATTATCACTGGATATATCAGCCACATTCCAGAGCAGGCCCCAGGCCTAGGAGTAGCTGGCTGATACAAAATGGACTCCATAAATTTTTGTTGTTGTTGTTGTTTTGGTGGTTGTTTTGGTATTGGTTTTCTGTTTGTTTGTTTTGAGTCTCAATTTTGTTCTATTTTTTAAAGAGTAAGAGAAAGAACAAGAGGTTAGGGAAGTAGGGAGATGTGGAAGGATCTGGGAAGAGCTGGGGGAAGGGAAAGGTTCAAAATATATTGTGTGAAAAATTTAACTAATGATTTTTAAAAGATAGTGCATAACCTATGATTTAATATCTATCAGACATTTATCATTTTGATTCTCTCTAATCTCATTTTACAAATAATTTAAACTAAAGCAAATCCTACATTTGCTTACTATGAGTCACTATGCTCTAGGCTTCACCTCCTTAGCACCACTAAGTATCTTTAATGCTAAACTAGCTCTTTCAGGGGTGGTGCAGTTACAATTCCCATATAGCAACACTTCTGATCATTAGCCTTCATCCACAACTGCCACTGCTGCCTAAGCACATCTGCATTTATGTGTGATTTACTCCCTTGAATTCCCCTCTCTCAGCTGTGACCAGAAGAAAATCTCATTGTCTTGAGGGGAAGACATCATGGATGTACAGTTTCTTTTAGTCCTGACAAATATCCACATTAGAAAATAGTCTATCTCTTTTTTTGTGGATACTTTTCTTGTCATGAATGAGCATTCTATTTAGGGTCAGCCTCAGGGCCTGTGGAGAGAAGCCAAGAACTCCCATCTTTGTCACTATTACTGGAAAGCTCAAGAAATCTTTGCTGATGTTGACTTTCCCAACATTTCTATGACACCAGATAATAAATGTTCTCAGTATTTATGGTGGCTTAAATGAGAATGGCTCCCAAAGGCTTATAGACTTGGTCACCAGAGAATGACACTATTTGAAAAGATTAGGAGGTATTTCCTCATTGGAGGAAGCTTGTCATTGGGGATGGGTTTTGAAAGTTTAAAAGCCATGTCAAGCCCAGTCTCTCTCTCTCTCTCTGTCTTTCTCTCTCTGCTTATGGGTCAGGAAGTAGCTCTCAGCTACTGCTCTAGCCCTGCCTGCACGCTGCTATGCTTCTTACCATGATGATAATAGACTAAATTCTGGAACTCTTGGCAAGTTCCCAGGTAAATGCTTTCTTATATAATAGTTTCCACGGTCATGATATCTATTCACAGCAATAGAACTCTGGTTAATACAGTATATAAAATTATTTAGGGTTTTCTTTATTCACAGCCAAAGATATTGATAAGTATTTACTTCATAGCCTGCTAACACATAATCTTAATTTTACCACTCCCATGTTCATTCTTCAATTACAAAAGTTGAAGCGACTCAAGATTTTAAAGGGATAAAGCCATGGTTGACATTTATGAGTACTAAACACTAGGGGGTCATCCTCTCTCCACTGGGCAGGAGTGCCCTATGATGCTCCAGCAATGTAATATTCATGATGAAAGACAGACAGGCAGGAAGCATGGCTGTAATTAGTTCCTTATGAAAGAGCATCATTATTTTACCTTTTAGATGTATTTATTTGATAAAATTTTATGAAAACTTCATCTATTTTTCTTTTCATGGAAGTTTAATTTATTAGCATTACTTAGTTTCAGCTAAAATAAATAATTGTATAAGCTCCTTCTTACTTACAATGGGGGAAAGATATTTGCCATTTTTACTAGGATCTTGGATGCTTAGGAACCAATCAGTAAAAATATTTTATAAAATGAGTGTTTTAGCCTCTAGAATGCAAGACTGACATTGGTTATTTGTGGGTAGATAAAATTGACAATTACAATAAAAAGAATTTCATAGATGTATTATATTGCCAGGATCTTGTTAATTTTGGCAGTGTTTAGCACAAACAGGGTCATTATTTTAATGGATTACTGTAAGTCAGATTTTCCATGTGGATGTTATGGGAGAGTAATGTATGAAGTACCCACAACCACTAAATGATTTTTTATTTCCTTCTATGATTCCTCCCATACCTTCTCAAGAATGGAATGCTTTATGTCACTTACTACGGATGTGTGTGGATTCATGAGATACCCTGATAATTCTCTTTTGATGCCTTTTCAATAAATTGTTATTTTTCTTGGCATAAAACATGTAATTAGCACCTTGCCAGTCATTATTAAGGATACCCACACCTTGAGACACACTTTATAAAAGACTTTCACAATGTGATGCTTAAGATTGGCCATACCAAGACAGCCATGATGCTTTGGGATGACTTCTGGACTTATTTATTGTTGTTCATTTGAATATAATAAGCTAACCCACTAAGGAATACTTTCTGACTCTTAGCTTCACCATTAGAAAGCTGAGTCATAAAGGACACTTAAGATACTTTATAATAAGCCCATGGAGGTTGAGAAATGTCTTAATTTCATATTGTTCCTTAATAGACATAGCCTTAATAGACATAATTAAAAAAATATTTTTATTGCTTAAGAGTTTCATACATTCACACAATATAAATTGACCATATCATTACTGTCTATTATTATCTATTACTATCTCCTGCCAACTCCCCTTGTATTTCCACTGTATCTTCCTTACAACTTTATATCCTCTTTACTTTTATTGTCATTAATAATCTCATACGTCTGTGTGATTCCTATTTGCATACATGAAAGTCAGACCATCCATGGGAATGTAACTGTTTCTCCGCAGTCATCAACTGCCAATAGCTTCTCTGGTAAGGGGTAAGGATGGGGCCTGGAGAGCTCTGCCCCATCACAAACTCCTGTTGGAATTTTTTTGCATAGAGGTTGCTTTTTATTAAGAAGGTTTTTGACTTTTAGGAGACAAGAGAAATCTTTCCCTGTTAGGTGATATGTAAAGTCTACCATACCCCAAATGGACATGATTCTGAACTTGATAATATGTTATTGATCTGGTTTATCAAACCCAAACAAAATCTAACTGCAAATGTGCCTATGTTTATTCTGTATGAAGAATTGTATTTAGTTAGGTGACTTTCCCCCCTCTATCATATAAGAGCAAGCATTCCTCAAGGTAAGGGAATATCTGTTTACAGGTCTGGAATTACTTGGTGATTATTTTTGTCTGGACTGGAGAGCAAGAAGTCCCCTCAGTTGAGCTTAAGCTCTTTTCATCTTGGAACCAAGGTTACTCCCTAGGACTTTTAGAGGAGTTCAGAACTGTTGTCAAAGCATCATTCCAGTCTGCTACAAGAGCACCTGATTTTCAAGTATTCTATTAGATTTCCTTCTTTTGTGATAAGTAGGGATTTTCTCACCCCCACAAAGCCCCGTACTTGGAAAATCACTTCACCTTTTATCTCTTTACCAATAACTTTTCAATACAGAGAACATTTGCCTACATTTAATTGACTTGCTTTGAGTTGTGCCAGAAAGTATGTAGACTCTAAGCAGTTTAATCACTTGTGTATTACTTAGGAACATGTTGTGCTAGCTACACTTCATTTTTCATCTTGCACATCTTTGCCTTCTTTGGCACTATCTTCCATGTTCTTCCCAGGGCAGCAATCCATTCTAGTTCTGGCAAACAATAATGGCCTTGGAGAACCACTCTGAGACACATGTTTGAGACAGAGCAATTGCATGAGTACAGAACTTGATGTTACAGCACACTTCTGGTAGCACAAGGACTGTTTTACTATTTTCCTCAGGTGGATACCAGACACCAACTCTACACTAGATAACCACATTTGCAGGGTATGTATTCATTCTTTTTATTTATAAATATAATTTTTTCATTCTACACATGCTCAGTCTTTATGATTATCTTTGTACTACTAGGAAATTTTTAGTTTTCAAGCACATAATGCTTATATCTATGCTATTAAAATGGTATTAATATTATTTATCACTTACCTTCTCTCATTTAATTTATTTCAGACTTCTATGAGACTATAACCTATCTAAAACTGTATACATAGCTCATTGTTGTCAGGAGGTATGGAATGGTTTTTATATCTATGACATGATGCCTTGGTAATAATCCAGAACTTGATGTTGTTTTACCATACTTTTGCTCTCAAACATTAGTTTGAAATATTGGGTACTGAAAAATTATTCAACAAAAACTGAATAAATGAGTGAATATGGGTTTAAGTTAAAAGTACACAACAATCTTACTTAGGAGTGCCTTAAAAATGACTGTAATAAATTTTTCCTAAGAGGCAGGAGTTTGGCATGTGTACCTGTTAAGAACATATGTTATAAGCAAGGACATATGGCCTAGCAGGAACTTTGAGGAATAGGTATTGAAGGATTAAAGACAAGGTGGTCCATGATAGAAGCATGTGTGTGCACATGCCTTTTTCAAGCACTGGATGAGAAAGAGTTGACTTCATCTAATTGAGTATCTAGTATTTTTGTTTTGTGATTGTTATCATGGGTTGTCTTAATCATTTTATTATTATTTTACTTGTTTTTTAGTTCTCTTATATTTATTTCAGATCAAAGGAAGGAAAAAGAATTGGGGAAATGGCATAATTATAGTGTAATTTCAATAAAATCATAAAAGTCCCCACTACCAGTAAATACGTGTGTGTGTGTGTGTGTGTGTGTGTCTGTGTGTGTGTCTGAGTGTGTGTATATGTGTGTGTATTCTTGTTGCTTTATACAGGTCTGGTCATTTTTGCTGTTTTCCAGTTCCCCAGAGCACCTGCCCATGCTCTGTCCACAGTATGCTCTGTTCCTTCACATGTCTTCTTAGTTGACTGCTATGAAAGTGACCAAGTGACCACCTAACACTTCCTTCCTTGGCTCCTCAAGACTAAACTTGACAGAGGAACCTGGGAGCCAAGAACAGTGTGCTGCTTGAGTGTCCATTTATGCACAAGTGACATGGCCAAAAGAAATTCCAGTGATAAGAATCCAGTCCTGCTGCAATGTCAGCACTACTTACAGTCTCTCAACATAAATCAAGACAATCCTCAGCATTCGAACATTTATTTCTATCTCCATTTACTTTTTTTTCAATACAGTTTTTATTTGTTTCTTGAGTTCAACAAGGAAAAGTCACCGATTTCTCTGGAGGCCATTTTGTTTCTCTTGCCTCAACTCTATACCAGTAATTAATTTTCTAAATTGAAAATATAATTGACAAACCAACTATGTAAGTATAGAAACATAAGTGAACAAATCAAATGGCCATGGTGAGGGAAGAGATTCACAGCTGAGGTCTGTGTCTTGTCAACAGAAAGCTCTGTGGATTGTGGCTGTGTATAGAATAGAAAAAGTAACAAAAATAAAAACAGTAGGGGAAGAAAGTGCAAATAAAAACGGACGGAAACCATTCAGCATAAACACACTGAGTATCAAGATGGTCATCATGTTCGAACTGCATCATGTTATTGTACATTAACTGATATTCGTGGCAGTTCTGAAGCAGTCCTGTTCCATAAGTTTAAGCAGCCACAGAAACATTAAAATACACCAAATATTCTTTCTTGGAAAAAAATCAAGAGAAATGTGTAACATATTTTTAAAGACTCTTCAAAAATTAATGTTATTCCACTGGAGGGACAATGGAACTTTAGCACTTAACACAGATACACTTCAGCTGGAAAAACCTCTGACATGATCCATATCATTCCTCATACACCTAAAACAGGAAGTGTCCATGTCTACCATATGGAACATTTTGATTTTTGGTAGTTCACTTAGTCTTTCTCTAAGATTCTGGAAGATAATAGCTCTTGGCTTTGACAGTGTAAAGAAGTCACTGAATCTCTGGGTTTTCAGTTCTTTTGCACAACTAGATCAAGGGATACCCATCCTTCTCTGCTCCTTACCCCAACTCGTTACCAACTGCACTGTCGGGGGGTGGGGGCTGGGAAGGCTGTTCACTCTCTTTATGCCTTTGGCCATTACCTTTAATATTTCCTCTGAAATAAATATGAAAGAACTAAAAAAAAAAATGATTAAGATAACCCATGACAACGATCACAAAACAAAAATACTAGATACTCAATAAGATGAAGTCAATTATTTCTCAGTCAATGCTTGAAGAAGGCAGGTTTGGTTTCTTTGGGACCTTGGTATTCAAGGTACCATAAAGATTCATATGAAGAGCAGTGGGTTAGAATGAGGGCTTTACAACTCAGGTGTCATATATGTGCTTTGGTATAGCTAGATATAGTTCTCATTGCCAATCTTTTCATTGCAACACTTTGATAATCAAAACTGTGATATCATGCATAGTCCATGTGTGCACTAACATGCTACTATCATGGATCATGTTGTCTCCAATCCTTCAATACCTATCCCTCAAAGTTCCTGCTAGGCCATTTGTCTTGCCTATAATATATGTTCTGAACAGGTACACATGCCAAACTCCTGCCTCTTAGAAAAAAATTATTATAATCATTTTTAAGGCACTCTTAAATTAGATTGTTATGTACTTTTATACCTATATTCACTCATTAATTCAGTTTTCTGTTGGACAGCATCTTAGCACCAAATGTATCAATAATGTTTGAGAACAAAAGAACAGTTAAATAACATCAAGTTCTGGATTATTAAAGGCATCATGTCTTGGATATAAAAACCATTCCACACCTGATGACAATGAATTGCATTTTGTGAAAGTCTTTGAAAGAATCTATGACAAAGGCTGAATGTGTTCTTATGAACTAGTGGCAGTGAATTATGCATACAGTTTTGGCTAGGTCACAGTGTCTCATGGAAGTCTGAAATATGGTAAATGATAAACAGCATTAATAGCATTTGAATAGCATAGGTATAAATGTTAGCTGTTTGAAAATTAAACATTTCTTAATAGTTCAAAATAGTCCTAAAGAATGAACATATGTAACTCATAAATATATGTAAATATTGTACATTAATATATATGTCTTCTGAAAATGTCAAAGAAGTTACACCCAGAAAGTCTTACTTCCATAAGTGCTCAAACATAAGCCAAAGAACAACCAACATGTATAAGACAGAAGGAGGCAGGGGTACTAGGAAGCCTTAAATCTAATGACAACTTCAGGCCATCAAGGAATGCTAAGAGTAGAAGAACAGTTTTCCTCAAGGAAGAGTTCCTTACTTCCATCAAAATAGTTATCCAAGAACAGTTAGTCAGCCATGAAATTACATACATGCACATAACATTATGTAGATTGAACAAGTAGTATTTATACATTTAGCAATGTGTGTATGTGTGTTTGTGTGTGCATGTGTGTGTGTGTATGTGTGCATGCAGGCATTCACATGTGTGTGGAACAATTACAATGTAGAGAAATCATAAATTTGAGAGAGAGTAAGGGTGGGTACATGGGAGGAAGGAAAAAGAAATGGGGAAATGATATAATTACACTATAATTTAAACAAAGCCAGAAGAGCCTCAAAACCCATCTAACTATCAAAATAAAGAGACAAATTAAGTATCTCTGTTGAAAGTTTAAATAAATGTGTGGTATAATAGTAGAATTAGCAGTTATATATGTGATCTAATGCAACTGAATACAAGATCAATATACAAAACTGTATTTGTACACTAGATAGAAACCAGTAGTAAGTGGTGGGTTTTCTGAGTAGGGTTTATATCATAATAAAGAGCATCAGAGAAATAAATTAAATGAAGAATACATAAAGTCTTTATGCAGAAACTGTAGAATGCTACTAAAAGTAACTAAAGTAAATCTTAATAAATAGAATAATCACATCATCTCTATGTTTGTGGAGATTCAGCATTGAAAAGATAGCATTTTTTCCTAAACAATACAGAGTTATTCAGGAAAAAAACATCCATTTAATTTTTCATGTAATATTTAAAGTAAAATGAATTGTCAAATATACATGGGAAAAAAAAAAAACAAACAGCCAGAATTATCTAGCTCACTCAATGACCTCCAATTCCTTCTCCATCCATCCTCTGGCAGGCACCATTCTAATTTCTGTCTCTGAATTGGAATACTTTTTGTATATTGGAATACTTTTTATATATTGTATTTGTTTATTGTAATTTTTTAACCTTTCATCATAATGCCATAAGGCTCATCCATGCTGTAAGACTTGGCAGGATTTCCTTCCCTTTCAAAGCTGATTGGTGGTTCAATATACTGCATTTTGTTTATTCATTGCAGAAATCTCTTTAAATTGATGTTTCAATCAACTTTAACATGGTGTAACGTAAATAGAGGGTTAAAATCTGTCATGAATGTTAACAAGTATTGAAAATCAGAAGATAAGAATTCAAGAATAAACAAGTGTCTTGGGTATTGAGTGTAGCTTAGAGGTAAAGCACCCAATTTAATTCTTATCATGGTAAAAGATTGTTACAAATAAAATACATGAGAATTTCTAAATTTCTTACTATCTTACACAGACAGAATATTTCTATGAAAGTTAAAAAATATAACAAACAATCAATTAACAAACAAACCTTCCTTTCTGGGTTGTTAGAACTTTAGAACAATAAAAAACTCGAAAACTAAACACATGCCCTTAGAGATTAAAGGGTAAATAATTGAATCAGGACCAGGCAGGTATGGTAAAGTTTCACAATTTCTGCTCTATTGTCAACCATATTGCCACAAGTTAATTTGTTAGTGCCCTTTTTATTTAAGCCCCGAAGGAACCAATTACATGGTTTTATAGCATATTTTACAAGAAGAGTCATTACGAAGACAAGGCTTTAAACTTTGCCTAGTTTACCCTGAATCCAGAGGCATAACCAAAAGTGCATTATATAAAAGAACAGAGGAAATTGAAAACAGGGCATTGTAGAATGCTAACAAAGCACAACCCCACGTACACAATGTGTGTACTGCCTCATGCCAGTAGGAGTTCCTTTGCATTTTATTCTTGTCTAATTAATTATGTCAGGAACTCTGAAGCAGGCAATGAAAAGGGGGAGGTGGGTGGATCTCAACTTTCCAATGTTTTCCTCTTTGTTAAATACTTCCATGCTTTGTGTCTATGATCCATCAGTCTTCAAGCACATATTCAAGGTATTCTTCTAAACTAATAACAGTTTGTGCTGTACTAGGTAGGGAGCACATGCAACGTCTCCCTCTCACATATCAGACCATTCTATAATGTTAGACAAGACTGGACACAGTTTCCCCAAGGTCACTGCCAGAATGCAGCAAGCATGGGGACATATGTCTTAAGGCTTCATGATGTCACCTGTGATATCTTTGCTCCTGCTTTCTCCTTAGTCTCTGCCTCCTGGCTGGCTTTCTCATTTGTCTGCCCAGTTATGTACTTCGCGGCTGTAATCTTCACTGACAGCAGCAGACTAATTTTTCACGTTTTTGGATTACTCTTCCTTTTCCTTTTCAGGCTCGCTTACTGTTTCGTTATTAATGCTGACAGATTTTTCGGTTGTCAGAGAGAGGCTGTGAAACAGACAGATGAGAGTTCTCCAGTGGACAACGAGAGCAGCGCTAAATGCAGGAGAAGGTGGAGATTATTGATAAAGCTCCATGGCTGTATTTTTTTTCTGATTAGAATAATCTTTGCTCTTTCATTTTGTGCCCCAAGTTGAATACGTTTATTCTTTCATTGTTTTATGCGCATGTAATGTATGTTGAAGAGATTCAGCACCACCTCCCATCTTTGCTTATTTTCTTTTCACTCTTACCTAACCTCTCTCCTGTTTAACAACGCCCCTCCTAACTTCATGTCTTTTCT
The DNA here is from genome assembly GCA_019843965.1 of Rhynchomys soricoides. Classification (NCBI taxonomy): domain Eukaryota; kingdom Metazoa; phylum Chordata; class Mammalia; order Rodentia; family Muridae; genus Rhynchomys; species Rhynchomys soricoides. The sequence goes on from JADRCH010000052.1 coordinate 2,474,243, forward strand.
TGGGACCCACTGCATTTAATTAGGATTTCTTGCAGAGAGCATGGATGGGGGTTAATTGTATTTCTTGAGTTGTGAACTAAGCTGTTGAACTCTGGTTACTAAATGCTCACTGTAGACATTTAGGCAGAGGCTTTGTCCCCAGCCAGCGTGAGGTGACTGCGTGTAAAAGGTCCTGATGTCATCAATCTGTCAATCCACGAATAAGTTCACACTGATTGGATATGACGAGGTGGGGCATGATTGGAGGAAGTATCCCTGGGTGTGTACTCTTGAAAATTATACATACTGCCTAGGGCCCACACTTCTCTCCGTGGCTCCTGTGAGATAAACAGCATTGCTTTTTCATACCCTTCCCCATGACGGGCTGTCTCGCCTCAGCTCTCCAAGTAAACATAAAAATGCTTATGTGCATTTTTTGTCATACAGAAATAGATTGTTTCCCCCTTAGTTTATTTTTTTTTTTTGTCTATATTTCCTCCATGCCCATGGCCGTCTCTATTGCTGCTGTTCCAGAAATTTCTTCTGTCCTTTCTGAGTGGTGCTGGAGACTGAGCTTCAAGAATTGGCTGCTAAATGAGTAGATCCCCAACTAAAACTAGAGGAGATATTCAAACTAAAATAGACATGAGCTACAACACAGAAACTCAAGAAAGATGAACCAGCATGGGACACCATGACTTCTGAAAGCTCATAGCTCCTCAACTTCTGAAATAAAACACATTAAAACTGTTAAACACCTCCCAATGATAGAAAGTAGATACTTGAAATGAAATACAAGTAAGTTAGTGTAGCCTCTGCTTAAGCTTAGTGCTTGGATGGTCTATATTTAGTCAACTAAAGTATTCATACTTGAAGTAGGTTTCTTGAAACAGTGTGCAAGTCTGTTTTGATTTTGTGTTTTGTATCACAATGCATTTTTTTTTCATTTCTGTTCCTGTGATTAAATACCATTTGGATTACTGTTTCAGAGCAGAGTCTGTAGTATTGTATTTTAATACAAAAAAGTACACCAACATTATCACTGATGAGAAAGTAATTAAATTGCTGTGTAGCCAAGGCTGTCCTTAACTTACAATATTTGTAATTATGGTGTTTTACCTCATTTACTCTTAGGGCAGTTGTCCGTTTGTTTCAGTTTAAATATATTATCTTGATATTTATCTTACATGTTCATTTTTCTATTTTTCTTTCGAGCTGTTTTATATTTTAGTATTTATTTTCTGATTTATTGACATGTATCATTAATTTTTCCTTTAGTATGGGAAAAACTGACCTCTCTATTATTGAATATCTAGCTTTTTATGCCATATTAGGTATCAATAGGAGAGTTAGAGATTAGATGAAAAAATAAAATTAAACATGAGACTATATTAGCAATCATCTATTTCTTATGCCAAAGTGTGATTCTTCTAGTGTTTTTAGAAATCTCTCTCTCTCCCTCTCTCTCTCTCCCCCCCGAGTGTGTGTGTGTGTGTGTGTGTGTGTGTGTGTGTGTGTGTGTGTTCATGTGGGTAGTACATCCTGAGTAGCTGTACCCACATTTGTGGGATATCCAGCTTGTTATGTGCACAGTGGAGTCTGAATTCCTGTCCTTGTGAGTTCCATCTCTCCAACTCTCTTCTGAATGCTTTGTGTGATCAGCGCAGATTTTCCACTTTAGGTGGCTGGATTTTTAACATCTTCCATCCTGGTAAAGGCCATTAAAATTCTTTGGCTTACATAATCTCCATTTTTCTTTGCCCAGAATTTCTTCTAATTATTGATTGTCTTTGTATTCAATGAAATAGTCAAAGATCTCTGTGGCATTTCTGGAGCAGCACCTTTTATTGATTCCTATAGCTCCTTTCTAGGCCTATAACCCATGATCTCAGTTGTCTCAGGTTTCCCAACTCACTGTATGAATTTAGCATATACTCTGTGCAGTACTTGCATCCCCTGCATCCCATTAGAGGATGTGGCTTGACCAAGAGGCCAGAAAATGCTAAGTTACATATTGTTCCCTTTTCTTTGCTCAGTGATGCTGGTTTTTGCTGCGAACTGCCAGAAGAGTTTCTCAGTATTTTTTTCCAGCATTGTTGTTGTTGTTGTTGTTGTTGATTACAATGATAGAGCTTGTGTGCATTTCCTTTTAGTTGTTCATGACTAGAAACTGGTCTACATATAATAGTGTATATTTTTATGAAAATGTTTCATTCCACTTAATTTTCTTTATAATGTGTCTCAGTGAAGAGTCCTGTTACCTGAACAGGCAAATATTAAACAAACACACCCCCGTTCTGGGTTATTAGAACTTTAGAGCAACAAAGAACTAGACAACTACATACATACCCTTCTTGTTATAAGATCTGAAACTCTTCTAGGAGAGTCATGATTTATCTTTCCATTCCTCGTTACTATATTCTTTGACTGTTATTAGCACTTGCTGAACTCTGACATCCTGTTATCCATAAACCTTCCTAAAGATTGTCATTAATACTATTCCCACTAATAACATCTTTAGTTCTAAAAGAGCTCCAAGTTTTTTCACATGCTCTAAGCCAATATATTAAATATATTTATATTTAAACATTAATTATTGTTTTGTCAGTTATCATGCTTTAAACATTTTAGTGTTTTATTTGTGCTGTACTTTTCAATCTAGTCATAATTCTTTAGATAATGGAATGCAATTCTTAACAACAAAGAGAGATACACTAAGGCAGGAGGTGGGGACTAATACTCAAGGTTGTCCTCTGACCATAACAGAGGTGCCATCACATACATATACTGACACACACACACACACACACACACACACACACACACACAATCTGTTGACTGGAGTAAGGTGACAAAATCTGTAATTTATGCACTAAGAAATTCAGACAATAGTGACTTGAATTTAAAGCCAGCCTCAGCCACATAGCAAGATAAACTCTTAACCATGTTCTCATCAGTAATAAAATACACAAGACTCATAAGGAGAAATTTTTATCTTGTTTCATGAGTTCAATGTTTCTTGTACAACATGACAGACACATCTACTAGGGGAGGCTGCTTATCCTGTGGTGGTCAGAAAGCAAAAACAGAGGAAGAGACCAATGTCACTATCAAAGTCACATTCCCAATCATCTGTCTGCATTTGCTCTGCTTAAAGTCATCACCTCCAAGTAGCACCCTGGGTCTTTGGCAGTCATTTAAGATACAAACCCAACTGGAAGAGAGAGAGAGAGGGAGAGAGAGAGAACATGAATTTTGGTGGCTAAGATGTGGGAATTGGTCTAGGAGGACTTAAGGGATTGACTGAACATGATCAAAATAACTTAGATGAAATGCCCAACAGTGGGGGAGAGGGAACTCAAAGAGTCTACCTCCACTAGATAGACAGGGACTCAAGTGGAGAGATGGGGTTACTAACCCACAGTCAAAATTCCTGATTGGATGCTGGGAAGTGCCTGCTGATGGAAGCATGACAAGTTGTCTCCTGAGAGGCTCAGGCAGAGCCTGACAAATATAGAGCTGGATGCTCACAGCCAGCCATTGGACTGAGCATGGGGTTTTGGATGGAGGAGTTGGAGAAGGGGCTGATGGAGCTGAGGGGGTTTGCAGCCCTGTAAAGGGAGTAACAGTGTCAACTAGTCAGACCCCCCAGAGCTCCCAGAGACCAGACCATCAATCAAAGAATACACATGGGGGGACCCATGGGACATATGTGGCAGAGGAGGGCCTTGTGGGCCACCAGTGGGAGGAGAGGCCCTTGGGCCTGAGGGTGTTAGATGCCCCAGTGTAGGGGAATGCCAGGGAGGGAAGATGGGAGTTGGCAGGTGGGATGGGGAGCATCTTCATAGAGGCAGAGAAGGAGGATGGGGTAGGGAATTCTAAAGGGGAGACCTGGAAAGGGGAAAACATTTGAAATGTAAACAAAGTAAATATATGTATTCCTGACTGAGAATTTTCTGTTTAAGAGAACTCCAGGGACAAAAATGGAGAATTGGAAAGGTGATTCAATGACTGACCCAACTTGGGATCCATCTCATCGGGGGACACCAAGGCCTGACACTACTATGCTATAATGTGCTTACAAATGGGAACTTGGCATGGCTGTCCTCAAAGAGGCCTTAACAGCAGCTGACTGAGACAGATGCAGATACTTACACCGAACCATTGAACTGAAATCAGGGACCCCTAAGGTTGAATTAGGGAAAGGATGGAAGAAACTGAAGAGGAAGGTGACCCCCATAGAAAACCAGCACACTCAACTAACCCAGACCCCAGGGAGCTCCCAGAGACTGAGCCACCAACCAGGAGCATACAAGGACCAGTCCAAGGCCCCTGACACATATGTAGCAGAGGTCTGCCTGGTCAGGCCTCAGTGGGAGAAGATGTACCTAATCCTCAAGAGAGACTTGAGACTCAAAGAAGGGGGGAAGGTTTAGTGGGGGTAGAGCATCCTCTCAGAGACAGTGGGGAGGAAGAATAGGATGAGGAACTGTGGGAGGGGGACAAGGAGGGGGGCAACAGCTGTATTGTAAATAAATAAAATAACAATAATAAAAATATTAAAATATTTAAACCATAACTTATACCAAGAATTGTGGTCTACATAAATCTGGGACAAAAGAATGTTGAAGATTAAAAAAATTTCAGGAGCTAAGTAAAATTTTAGGGGAAAGGTCACTACGTATAATTTATTTTCCTGAAAGATAATTTGCAGACTTTAGGAATTAACGCTCAGTTACTTAAAATAAATTACTATACCAGTCGACACTACTTTATACAAAATATCTATTTATATAAATTCCCAACAGATAACCGGACATTATAGATTCACTCTATCAGAATTAATATTTTATATAAGATTATTGATATTTATATTAGAATACTGATATTCACTGACTTGGGTAACATGAATCTGAAACCTAGGACAAATGAAAATTAAATTTCTGAGTGTGTGTGTGAAGTTTCAAAGAATACCCCAGACAAAAGCAAAGAGATTAAAATAATTTTTTTTAAAAAAAGGACATACCAGAATCAAGTAATAAAATGTTGTATTTTATAGGCAATAAAATATTTTCTGAAGTATTTGGAGCAGTGACAAGGAGCTCAAACTTCTTTGCAGAAGGGAATATACTCTCTCCCGTTGGTATGTGAGTCCTCTGGGATTTATTCATCCTAGGATACCTATAAGATGTATCTCTTTCTTGCTGCTAGATTCAGAGAAGAATGAGACAAGGGGTGCCTAAAAGAGTGTATACTAATCTGAGAGACAAACTTCTGACCACTATTTGAAGGTAATCTTAGCACTTACTCACAGAGAGAGCAAAAATATATGTAAGAGAAATATACTTGTGAGAAAAATCTTGACAGCGAAAACAGTACCTATTCTATTCTGAATGCTTGGGCCAGTGGACAGATCTTGCAAAGCTAGAGGTGACAGAGACATTCTCCTTTGCTGCTGTTGGCTAAGGTTCCAACACCTCCCAGCTTAAAAGTCAGTGCCAAGGATGTGCTAGCTTTGTATTTATTAGAAATACACATATGAGTATACACACTCACACAATCACTTATATATCATGTATTTGCACTGAAATTAAAATTTTAGAACACTTATATTCCGATTATAAGTTCCTTTTGCTTCATCTCTACAGTGCCAGGTCAAATGAGACTTTGGTTTGACTGGATGGGAAAACCACAGAAAGGCAGAGTTCAAGGCAGAATGAGATGTTCTGCACTGGCAAGCTTGGGGGGCAGTATACTTCCTTTTTATAGTTGTCTCTGACTCCACATCTACATAGCCAGTGCTAATTTTCTATGTAAGAGAAACACTGCATTCCTTTTCTTTTCAGACGTGCTTTATCTACCTTCTCTTCCTTACCATCAAACAAGACTCCTTCCCTCTAGTGCTCAAGGCAAAACCTAGGAGTTGTTAACTGATAGCTTTTTAAAAACCTGTTATATCCTGCAGCTCTACCCTTGAGAAATCACATTGGTTGTTACACTTACAACATTCCTAATCTCTGCTGTACATTGTCTCCACAGGTACCACCCATTTCAAAGCTAGTATCTTTCATTGACATTATTGCGAGAGCCTTTCAACTTCTGTCCTTGCTTTACTCTTGTTCAACAACAACAAAAAAATGACAAACTCCTAGAACCAAAGCCTGTGGTATACATGTAAATGCTTGAAGACTGGCTGTTGAGGTTAAAAGGTTATTTTCTACCCTCGCGTAGCACAAGCTCTCTGGAGATTCCTACGTCATTACTATAATATCATTACTTTTGAAAGCCTTGGTTGAAAGTTATGATATATTTCTTATGTGAAAATGTAATGCAATGTCTGTATACAAAATACAGTGAAATATTTACTCCTTTATAACTGGATCTCTTTTTTCTTAAAAATAAATAAGCAAGCAAACAAAACAAAACCTACATAAAAACCAAAGCATTTCCTTGAATTTGTTTACTATTCTCTATATAAGAATAGTATGAGTGCATCAAGCTCTAAAACTCATATTTAAGCTTGTTATTATATAGCCATGATATATATTAAATATGACATGAAATGTCATATGACATTTCTTGTCATATGACTTCATTTCTTATGACTTCATATGAAATGACTTCATCATTTCAGTCCCCTTAGTCATTAGTCCCTATAGAAAGAACTCCCATGGTTCCCAGCCAGAAAGAGCTATACCAGCAACATGCCAAGTATAGGAGCATACAAACTTTCCATTCGTATTAAAGGCTAACTACCAGGCATCTGTGCTCTCTCTTCTTAGCAGAATTTCATTCTTTCTAAGAGGAACTTAAAGTAAAACTAGTAGATATTAATATCTGCAGAATATTTTAATGCTAAAAGTGTTGAGTAACAATATGAAATTTCAATGATTAAGCAACTCATGTGGTGATTTGGATGAAAATGGCCCTCATAGACCCAAACGGAGTGGCATTATTAGGAGGTATGGCTTTTTTGGGAGGAGGTGTGTCACTAGGCAGAAAGCTTTGAGGTCTCATATGCTCAAGCCATGCCAAATGTGGGAGTCTCTTTCTGTTGCCCTGCAGATTCAGATGCAAAACTCTCAGCTCCTTCTCCAGCACATGTCTGACTGCATGCTGCCATGCTTACCACCATGACTAATTCTCTGAAACTATAAGCCAGCCCATTGAAATATTTTCTTTTCTTTCTTTCTTTCTTTTTTTTTTTTTGCTTCCAACAAATCATTTATACTTATGCCATTGACACAATTATAAAAAACATACTAACTTCAATATTACATTAACAATGTCTTAACCCTTTAAGCAAACTGACATTTCATCCTCTCTCACAGCACTAAAAAAGGAATTTGCCAAAAATGAAGAAATACAAGAAATGGCACAAAATGACTTCATCACGCTGAATCTCATGGTACATGAACCCAACAATGTTGTCTTAATGTCATAACTTTATAGAAACGTTGAGCTCTTTTTTTTCTTTTTCAAACATGCAGGGCCAAGTAGTACTATAGAATTTTAAAAGACTCTAACATATAATTTCCTGGAAATTTAGCTTCCATAAAGAATGCTACACAATCCAATGATGTTCATTTATTTCATCTTCTGCTAGCATGAGACCACGGACAAGAACTTGTCACCTGATGGGCAGTATGTGCTGAGAATCATGTTTGTTGGTATGTGTGCAGCTCCATGTCAGGTTTGCTAAATTAGTAGGAACTTTAGCATTCTTGCTTTCATTTGCTTTAAGATTCAAACTTAAGCACTGTTCTTTTTAAATGAGACCCATGTCTAACCCAATTAATAACATTATGCTCTTATCAGATATATGACAAAATACACCATGTTGCTAACAAATTTTAAACATTTAAAAGGAATTAATATATTTTTTCTTTTTTCCTTAAATTTATTGATGTCATAATGGATCACAGTGCTATTTAGTGGCCCTGAGTTACCCAGTTTCTTTATTTTATTTTATCTTTTGATACTTTCTTTACATTTCAAATGTTTCTCCCTTTCCAGATCTCCCCTTTGGAACCTCCCTATTTCCTCTCCTTTCCTCCTGCCTCTATGGGGGTATTCCCCCACCCACCCACCCACCCACTCTCAACTTTCCTCCTTGGCATTCTCCTATATTGGGGCATCTAACACCCTCTGGCCCAAGGGCCTCTCCTCCCCCTGATGGCTTATAAGACCCTCCTCTGCCACATATGTGGCCAGCACCATGGGTCCCTCCATGTGTATTCTTTGGTTGGTGATCCAGTCTCTGGGACCATTGGGAGGTCAGGCCAGTGGACACTGTTGCTCCCTCCATGGGTCTGCAAACTCCCTCAGCTCCTTCAGTCCCTTCTCCAACTCCTCCACCTGGGACCTCACACTCAGCCCTACTGTTGCAGTGAAGTAACTCTTGGGTATTTTGAACTTTTGGACTAATAACCACTTATCAGTGAGTATATACCATGTTCATTCTTTTGTGACTGTGTTACCTTGCTCGGGATGATATTTTCAAGTTCCATCAATTTGCTAAAGAATTTCATGAAGTCATTGTTTTTAAGAGCTGAGTAGTATTCCATTGTGTAAATGTACCACATTTTCTGTATCCATTCCTCTGTTGAAGGACATCTGGGTTGTTTCCAGTTTCTGACTATTATAAACATGGTTGCTATGAACATAGTGGAGTATGTGTCTTTATTACATGTTGGAGCATCTTCTGGGTATATGCCCAGGAGTGGTATAGCTGGGTCCTCAGGTAGTATTATGTTCATTTTTTCTGAGGGTCTGCCGAACTGATTTCCAGAGAGGTTGTATCAGTTTGCAATCCCATCAGCAATGGAGGAGTGTTCCTCTTTCTTCACATCCTCACCAACATCTGCTGTCACCTGAGTTTTTGATCTTAGCCATTTTGAATGGTGTGAGGTGGAATCTCTGGTTGTTTCCCTGTTGGCTAAGGATGTTGAACATTTCTTTAGGTGCTTCTCAGTCCTACAAGTTTCCTCAGTTGAGAATTCTGTTTAGCTCTCTTCTCCATTTTTTGATAGGGTTATTTGGATCTCTGGAGTCTAGTTTCGTGAGTTATTTATATACCTTTGATATTAACCCTCTATCAGATGTAGGATTGGTAAAGATCTTTTCCCAATCTGTAGGTTGCCTTTTTGTCCTATTTACAGTGTCCTTTGCCTTACAGAAGCTTTGTAATTTCACGAGGTCCTATTTGTCGATTCTTGATTTTAGAGCACAAACCATTGGTGTTCTGTTCAGGAACTTTTCCACTGTGCCCATGTGTTTGAGACTTTCCCCCACTTTCTCTTCTATTAGATTCAGTGTATCTGGTTTTATGTGGAGGTCCTTGATCAACTTGGACTTGAGCTTTGTACAGGGAGATATGAATGGATCAATTTGCAATCTTCTACATGTAGACTGCCAGTTGGACCAGCACCATTTGTTGAAAATGCTGTCTTTTTTCCACCGGATGGTTTTAGCTCCTTTGTCAAAGATCAAATGACCATAGTGTGTGGATTCATTTCTGGGTCTTCAATTCTATTCCATTGATCTACCTGCCTGTCACTGTACCAATACCATGCAGTTTTTATCACTACTGCTCTAAAGTACAGCTTGAGGTCAGGGAGGCTGATTCCCTCAGAAGTCCTTTTATTGTTGAGAATAGTATTTGCTATCCTGGGTTTTTGTTATTCCATATGAATTTGAGAATTGCTGTTTCTAAGTCTATGAAGAATTGAGTTGGAATTTTGATGGGGATTGCATTGAATCTGTAGATTGATTTTGGCAGGATGGCCATTTTCACTTTATTAATCCTGCCAATCCATGAGCATGAGAAATCTTTCCATCTTCTGAGGTCTTCTTCGGTTTCTTTCTTCAGAGACTTGGAGTTCTTGTCATACAGATCTTTCATTTGTTTGGTTAGAGTCACACCAAGATATTTTATATTGTTTGTGACAATTGTGAAGGGTGTCATTTCCCTAATTTCTTTCTTTACCTGTTTATCCTTCGAGTATAGGAAGGTTACTGATTTGCTTGAGTTAATTTTGTATCCAGCCACTTTATGAAGTTGTTTATCAGCTGTAGCAGATCTCTGGTAGAGTTTTACAGGTCACTTAAGTATATGATCATAAAATCTACAAATAGTGATATTTTGATTTCTTCCTTTCCAATTTGTATCTCTTTGATCTCCTTTTGTTGTCTAATTGCTCTAGCTAGAACTTCAAGTTCTATAACTATATAAGTTGAATAGATAGGGAGAGAGAGCACAGCCTTGCCTAGTCCCTGATTTTAGTGCAATTGCTTCAAGTTTCTCTCCATTTAGTTTGATATTGGCCACTGGTTTGCTGTATATTGCTTTTACTATGTTTAGGTATGGGCCTTGAATTCCTGATCTTTCCAAGACTTTTATCATGAAGGGATGTTGAATTTTGTCAAATGCTTTTTCAGCATCTAACAAAATGACCATGAGGTTTTATTCTTTGAGTTTGTTTATGTAGTGGATTACATGGATGGAATTCCAGGTATTGAACCATCAGGGCATACCTGGGATGAAGCCTACTTGATCATGGTGAATGATCGTTTTGATGTGTTTTGGGATTCGGTTTTTGAGAATTTTATTGAGTATTTTTGCATCGATATTCATAAGGGAAATTGGTCTGAAGTTTTCTTTTATTGTTGTGTCTTTGTGAGGTTTTGGTATCAGTGTTTAACTGTGGTCTCATATAATGAATTGTGTAGTGTTCCTTCTGTTTCTATTTTGTGGAATAGATTGAAGAGTATTGGTATTAGGTCTACTTTGAAGGTCTGATTGAATTCTGAGTAAACCCATTTGGTCCTGGGATTTTTTTGGTTGGGAGACTTTTAATGACTGCTTCTATTTCTTTATGGGTTAAGGGGCTGTTTAGATGGTTTATTTGATCCTGACTTAACTTTGGTATTTGGTATCTGTCTCGAAACTTGTCCATTTCATGCAGATTTTCCAATTTTGTTGCGTATAGGCTTTTGTAGTAGGATCTGATGATATTTTGAATTTCCTCAGAATCTGTTGTTATATCTCCCTTTTCATTTCTAATTTTGTTTATTTCCATACTGTATCTGTGCCCTCTGGTTAGTCTAGCTAAGGGTTTATCTATCTTGTTGATTTTCTCAAAGAACCAGCTCCTGGTTTTGTTGATTCTTTGTATAGTTCTTTTAGTTTCTACTTGGTTGATTTCAGCCCTTAATTTGATTATTTCCTGCCTTCTACTACTCTTGGGTTTATTAGCTTCTTTTTATTCTAGAGCTTGCAGGTGTGCTCTTAAGCTGCTAGTATTTGCTCTCTCAAGTTTCTTTTCAGAGGCACTCAGAGGCATGAATTTTCCTTTTAACACTGCTTTCTTTGTGTCCCATAGTTTTGGGTATGTTGTACTTTCATTTTTATTAAATTCTAGGAAGTCTTTCTTTCTTTCTTTTTTTTGTCCTCGACCAAGTTATCTTTGAGTAGAGCATTGTTCAGCTTCCATCTGTATGTGGGCTTTCTGTTGTTTCTGTTGCCATTGAAGACCAGCCTTATTCCGTAGTGATCTGATAGGAGGCATGGGATTATTTCAATCTTCTTATGTCTGTTGAGGTTTGTTTTGTGACCCATTATATGATCATTTTTGGAGAAGGTACAATGAGGTGCTGAGAAGAAGGTATATTATTTTGATTTAGGATGAAATGTTTTGTAGACACCAGTTAAATCCATTTCATTCACAACTTCTGTTAGTTTCACTGTGTCTCTGTTCAGTTTGTGTTTCTAAGATCTGTCCATTGATGACAGTGGGGTGTTGAAGTCTCCCACTATTATTGTGTGAGGTGCAATGTGTGCTTTGAGCTTTAGTAAAGTTTCTTTTATTTATGTTGGAGCCTTTGCATTTGGGCATAGATGTTCAGAATTGAGAGTTCTTCTTGGTAGATTTTTCCCTTGATTAGTATGACGATCCTTCCTTATCTTTTTTGATGACTTTTGATTGAAAGTCGATTTTATCTGATATTAAATTGGCTACTCCAGCCTGTTTCTTGGGGCCATTTGCCTGGAAAATTGTTTTCCAGAACTTTACTCTGAGGTAGTGTTTGTCTTTAACACAGAGGTGCGTTTCCTGGATGCAGCAAAATGCTTGGTCCTGTTTATGGATCCAGTCTGTCAGTCTATGTCTTTTTATTGGGGAATTGAGTCCATAAATGTCAAGAGATATTAAAGAATAGTGATTGTTGCTTCCTGTTATTTTCAATGCTGTTTTTATGTTTGTGTGGCTATATTCTTTTGAGTTTGTTGAAAGATTACTTTCTTGCTTTTTCTTGGGTGTAGTTTCCCTCCTTTAGTTGGCATTTTCCATCTATTATTCTTTGTAGGGTTGGGTTTGTGGAAACATACTGTGCAAATTTGGATTTGTCATAGAATATTTTGGTTTTACCATCTATTATTATTGAGAGTTTTGCTGGGTATAGTAACCTGGGCTGGTTTTTGTGTTCTCTTAGAGTCTGTATGAGATCTGCCTAGGATCTTCTAGCCTTTATAGTCTCTGGTGAGAAGTCTGGTATAATTCTGATAGGTCTGCCTTTATATGTTACTTGCCCTTTTCCCCTTACTGCCTTTAGTATTCTTTTCTTATTTTGTGTATTTGGTGTTTTGACTATAATGTGACAGGAGGAATTTCTTTTCTGATCCAGTCTATTTAGAGTTCTGTAGGCTTCTTGTATATTTATGTTCATCTCTTTCTTTAGGTTAAGGAAGTTTTCTTTTATAATTTTGTTGAAGATATTTACTGGTCCTTTAAGTTGGGAATCTTCACTCTCTTCTATACCTATTATCCTCAGGTTCTGTCTTCTCATTGTATCCTGGATTTTCTGGATGTTTTGGGTTAGGAGCTTTTGCATTTTGTGTTTTCTTTGACTGTTGTGTCAATGTTTTCTATGATATCTTCTGCACCTGAGATTTTTCTTCCATCTCTTGTATTCTGTTGGTGATTCTTGCATCTATGACTCCTGATTTCTTTCCTAGGTTTTCCAACTCCAGATTTGTCTTCCTTTGTGATTTCTTTATTGTTTCTATTTCTGTTTTTTGTTCCTGGATGGTTTTGTTCATTTCCTTCATCTTTTTAATTGTTTTCCTGTAATTTTTAAAGGGATTTTTGTGTTTCATCTTTAAGGGCTTCTAGTTGTTTGCCTGTGCTTTCTTGTAATTCTTTAAGGGAGTCATTTATTTCCTTCTTAAAATCTATCATCGTCTTGAGACGTGATTTTCCAAGTCCGAGTCTTCCTTTTCTGGTGTGTTGCGGTATCCAGAGCTTGCTATGGTGGGAGAGCTGGGTTTTGATGATGGCAAGTAGCCTTGGTTTCTGTTCCTTGTGTTCTTGCTCTTGCCCTTTCACCATCTGGTTATCTCTGGTATTAGCTGGTCTTACTCTCTCTGACTGTGGCTTGTCTTTCCTGCAAACCTAGGTGTCAATACTCTTTGAAGACCAGTTCTCTCTGAGAGCAATTTGGGTTTGGAGAGCTGTGGTGCAGGGTCAGCTCTGGGGTGCAGACAGAAACAGGAAGGATCTATTCCCCAGCTGTCACTTGTTTCCTGTGTCCTGTTGGCTCTGCAAGGGTCCCTCTTGGTCCAGTGAATTTGAAAAGAAGTGATGGTCTTGCCTGTGCTTGAAGTTGTTTCGGCACTCCTAGTATACCAGCTCTCTCCTGGCACAATTTGAGTATGGAGTCCTGTGTCTTGAGTCCTCTGGAGCCACCGAAAGAAACCAGAAGCCCACTCCTCAGTCTCTGTGTCCTGGGTATTCCAGTTGGGTCCCTATGAGCAAACAAGCTTGCCCACACTCCTGGGTGGCTAGCATTTTCCCAGCGCTATTTGACTATGGAGCCCTAGTGGCCCAGGCAGAGGTATCCCGCCACAGATGGAAACCGGAAGGCTATTTCCTCCTGGCTGTTCCTCAGTCCCTGTGTCCAAAGGATTCTGGACGAGTCCAGCTGAGCAGTTTTATTCCTCTTACCCCTTCTCAAGAGCTTTTCCACACTCCTGGGAGGCTAGCTTTCTCTCAGCACTATTTGGCTATGAAGCCTGCTTTTTTAGGCCATTTAAAAATATTATTTACAGTGGATAACATTACATAACCACAAACTATGACCTTAAGACACTTAGTGAGTGACAATCAAGTTGGCTCAATTGCCAGGACTGGAAGCCCCATTGAGCTTTAACCCACAGTATACTACATAAAACTCTCAACTTTGTTCCTTTGTTATGCAAACATAACTGACTGCCTTGGCTTGTGTATATGTGTATATATGTATATGTGTATATATGTCCTAAATCACATTCCTCTTCTTTCCTCCCTCCCTCCCTTACTCCCTCCTCCCTCTTTCTCTTTCTTTCTTTCTTTTTTTCTTTCTTTCTTTCTTTCTTTCCACATAGTATCATTACATAGACCTGGTTGACCTTAGATTCACTTAGTAGACCAGGTTGGCCTTAGATTCACTACATAGACCAGGATGGTTTCCAACTCATCAAGATTCACCTGCCCCTCCCTCCCTTTTTCTAGAGTGCTGGGGATAAAGGTGTGCACCACTATGCCTGGAGGTTCATCTCTCCAGTTTTGCTTGAGTTTGAGAAAACATATGCTGATCTTATCATTGAATTACAATCGCACTTGACTGCTGACAATGAACATGACAGAGACACTTCAGCTTTCAGAAAGCAATTGATGTTGGACTGACCATCCAATTACATCATGCCTCGGTGTGCTGAGCTGTTATAATCTTTCAATTTAGCAATTTGAGCTCAGGATCTTGTAGTGCCTCCCCCGTTGTCCTCTGCACTGAGACAATTAACTTGCTCTTGAATCTCCACTCTTTTTACCAACCATTATTTCTTATGGCCCATGGACTGCAGCAGTTTCCTTGCTGGCCATCCTGCCACTGACACGGAGCTCATAGGTGTCGTTGCTATCAAGTCTGGTCAAGATATTCTTCTTTTCAAGTTGCTTGTAATGCCACATCCCCCACATAAGAAAATTGAGCTCATTCACTTTCTAGGTAAGTTTCTTTTTGACTTTTATCCTTGCTTAACTTTCTAGTTTTAACTGTTATCAAACTTCACGCCAAAATCCATGGTCAGAAATGCCAAACCTTGTAGTATTTATCCGTTTAAATTAATCTAGTATTTGTACTAATGAAGACACAGGAAGCAGGAGCTGAGGTAGAAACCTAGCTCAGTGAGGTAACTTTATTTTCTTAACATATACAAGATATCTATTTACAAGCCTGATTCTACAACTACACAGCTAGTTCTTTAGAGATCTCTTTCTGTCTGTGTCATGTTACTGTTACCTTTCTCTTGAGTTCCTCCAAATCTAAGAGGGTTTCTTTGTTCTCATTCTTAGAATACTGTTTCATCTGTGTCCCACCAGCTCCATAAATTCCTTTTCCACCAGTGAGAAACCAGGTGGTCAACATCTGCCACACAACTATGTAATTGTTCAATTGTGGATCCTATGTGTAACACCAGATTTAGGTAAGTCCAATTGGACAATCAGAACATGAGTTCTATGCAGTTTTCTTTGCTTTAAGTTTTATAGGTTCCGTGTATTCTTAGAATTGTCTTGGGAATCACCTCCCCCTGGATCTTTTTCAATGAATCTCCCATCCCCCAAAATACTTGGGACATAGCTAGATTCTCTTTCCAGAATCAGCATTGCTTCTTTGTATGCTATAACTTATTAACTTTTATTTGCATATACTAAGATTTGGTTTTTGTTCTGTGAAACTCTATTTTCACAAAAATACATTTTCATGTATCCCCCATGATGGCAGCAGAGACAATAGTTTCACTGACAATAAAATTAGTCTAATGACATTTTCATGGTTCTATTCTGGGCCTATCCTTATATACTTCACTGAAAGTCTTGGAAGTCTTAAAAGAGAGAAGTTTGTTAAGATACAGAAAATAAATCAAGTAGAAAGAATACATTCAGAACACAGCACTTCAACATTACACTACAAGTAATTTCATTTGCAATTTGTGTTCCCAATTCTTGGGTATAACATCCTCATTTTTCCTGCTAGACTGTCAACTCCAAGAGACTCTTTTGTTTTCTTAACTGTTCTGAAGTCCAGCATGCCCAGGAGGCCAACAAACCAAAATGGAAACAAATGTACCCTGAACAAGATCAAGTTGTTTTTAACCTTGCAAAACACCACCCAGATTGGTGCAACACAAATGTCCTCTAGTGCCAGGAAGGTTTTCTTCTAATTTTGGTAAACAATGGACTAAATATATCTACTGCGATGTATTTTTTCATAACAATAGATTTCAACAAATAAAGGGAAAAATGGCAATCTCACATTGAGGTTTAGTAAGTACTCTATATTTCCTATATCATAACTGATTTATTTATTTGTTTGTTTAGAGAGACGATCTCTCCACAATACTCTGACTTTCCTGGAAATCACTATTTGGTCCAAGTTGACCTTGAACTCACAGAGACCCACCTGTTTCTGCTTTTCCAGTGCTAGGATCAGGGGTAAGCCACTACCCCTAGCTGTCTTAACTGATTTAACAGCTATGGTAACGTACTGTTTCTGAAAGTTTTATGATTCCAGTGATGTGGATTCTCTGTCTCCCCTTGAAGTGAGGAAAACTGGAGACAGTGATTGAGCATCTAGCTTCAAGTCATTCTCATTCTGACCTGGGTTGTGAGTTGGTATGCTTACTAGAAGCTCTTATCCTCTTGTAAGCAGGGAAATTATACCCTTGAAATATTTCTAGACTAAGAAATGTATGAACATTTATCTCAGATAGGGACCATGATGATGCATTAAAGTATGTGGGGCAAACATCGTGATGCCATTGGGATATTGACAGTGATATCCTTTGTGTGCCAGATGTGGTTATGGTCTAGGGAAGATTGCTCAACATCTGTCGGACAAAGACTTTATTTGAGAGAGTGGAATCGGAGCATGGGTGTACACTAATAACCAGAAACCAGCTCCCCAATGAATTATACTTCACTGCACAGGAAAGACAAGCAGCTGGGTTTTGCATTGTGCAACGTGTTTATGCTGTACTCCAAAACAACCACAAAGACCGCAGTATTACATTGTGATAGCTCTTGAAGTTTTACAGTCTCTACTAATAAAAATCAACTGTTAACAACCAGTACAGATTCCTTCCTTCTTGAGAAGTGCTAGTACCAAAAAATTATGAGCAACAATATGTATGCTGCGGATGAGTGTAAGCTCAGAAGTAGATCTAGACTCTGACCATGAAGGAAGGGGTGTTCCGGAGATTCCTTGTACAGAAGAAAGCCTAAGTAGACTCAAGGAATGGATAATAACAGTATATGCCAATTAGGTGATTGTGGTGAACATTCAAGTACTGGGGCCACCAATTTACAGTGGATTTGTCTTAGCAAGTAACAATTATTTTTCCATGTTCTTCCTAGACTCTTAATTTTACTCGTGTCTTTATATATTTCTTCTGAGTTCTTATTTCAGTGAAATAATAAGTAATACTTCCTTCTGTCTTCTCTAGGTCAATCCCCTGCCTCCTAATATGTACATTAAGTCTAATCCCACCATGTTGGCTCTTGGGATCTTGCCCTAGATGTCTCCTTTGCTATGTGAACTCTTAGTCAAGGGTCCAGCTCAAAGGTCACCTCTTTTGTGACCA
Source organism: Rhynchomys soricoides (assembly GCA_019843965.1). Taxonomy (NCBI): domain Eukaryota; kingdom Metazoa; phylum Chordata; class Mammalia; order Rodentia; family Muridae; genus Rhynchomys; species Rhynchomys soricoides. The sequence continues at coordinate 2,491,899 of JADRCH010000052.1, forward strand.
GTATTTCAGCTCTCCTGACTTGAGGGAGATGTTCTTCCTTTCCAGGTCCTCATACTTGCTTAAAGATATCAACAATTTACATAGAAAGGTGCTAGAAGTGCAGATAGGGTTAGGATTAGGGACAGGGTTAGGGTTAGGGTTAGGGTGAGGGTTAGGGTTAGGGTTAGGGTTAGGCACACTGGTCTAGAAACTATGGGGATGGAGCATAACAGTATATGCCAATTAGGTGATTGTGGTGAACATTCAAGTACTGAGGCCACCAATTTACAGTGGATTTGGAAAAGAGTTTTCATTTTCTCTGAGCCTTAGTTTTACCTTTATCAAAGTGGAAATACTATCATCTCTTCATAGTGATGGATCCTAGGGATAATATATCTTCTATGTCAGTGATGAATGGTGAGCTGTTGCATATGTGTTTATTGCTAATGCTCCACTGTGGCTTTTAGATAATTTCTCAGAACAAGGATCTTAAGAACCCATGATAGTGGATGAAAGATTATATAATCTCTAAAATTCATGAAATATAAAACATTAAAAGAAAAAGAAGAATTTCAACTTTTATATATTATAAACTTAATACTATGACAACAGAATTGTACTGACTATACTTTATTGGAACAAAGTTAGAATGTCATAGTTAACCAGTTCTTAATATTATGTCTAGTGTATGATACATAATATGTGAACATCATGGAATATTCTCTCATTTATTCATTATAGAATGAAAACTATGTCTCTTGGAGATTCACAGAAAGTCACCACTGCTTTAGATGTTGCTACTGTTTCTCTGTTTATGTTTTTGTTTAAAACATGAACTTTCATCCATCTATTTCTGTAGTTCTAACCCCTCCATAATGGCTTCAGCCCTCATTGAGGCATCTTCAAGAAAAAAAAAATTTCCCTATGGACTATTTGGTTTTTTCGAGGCAGCTGGCAGGAATCCATGATCAGATGGCAGTAAGATGGAGAGTCTGAAAAGCATGAATGTCTAACTTGCTTCTTTCTCCAACTCTCCTGATTATGCTATAATTCCCTGGGGGTAAAACTCAAGACTGAATATTCCACAAACTTTGAAAAAACTTTCTGAGACACACAAAGTACAGAGCAGAGAGTTAGTCTACACATTGCACCTTGTTTTAGCTTGAAATTACATTCTTATTGTTTTTATTAAAATGATAGCATACAACTGAAATCTATAGGTTGATAGCATATGTTAGCTCCTGTTTTTTTCTATTAAGAGGGGTTATCCAGAGCCCTTGGTATGTTTTAGAAATTTCGAAGTGGTGTTCTTTCTTGCAACTTAGAGTCCTCTTTACAAAGCCATTCTTCCTCATTATATATTGGGTTATTTTTTTCTCCTGGAAGACTGACCAACATGGACAAGTGACAGGGAGGAGAGGAAACTGATGTTGAGAAAGAGCAGACTCCTGAGAATAACAGACTCCTGAAGATGAGAACCAGATATACATGCCTGAGAGATGGTGAGTTCTGCAGTAGACAGGGGATAGGCACAGGTGAGCTGGGCAACGAGGCAGGGAGACAGTCAGGACCAGGATGAAGAAAGTGCTCTTTGAAACCTTACAAACATGCTCTCTGTCCACAATGAGAATCTCCAGAGGTTTGGCCATGTGACTTCCAAGGGTCAAGAAGGGAGCCCTAGCAAAAAATGGACAAATAAGAATGCACTTTGGTAAGGGCATCATGGGCATAAGGAAGATCTCTGTAACTCATGTTACGTTGAATTTGTCATTGGTACCTGTTCGTTGGTCACCAAAACGCTGGAGATAGAATGCTGGGTTTTAAATTCTGAATAGACCCCTCCCCTTACCTTGACTAAGTCACTGCTATGTGTCCATGTATTTCATTTGTTGAATGAGATGTACGCACTTCTTGTATAAATGACTGTGTGTTAAACATTTAGAAAGATGTCTGTGCTTAGCTGCTTTCAAGAAGTGTTAGCTCTTAAAATCTACAGCAGCCAAAATTCTTCCAGATTATTAGGAAAATATTCCTGAACATATGTTTGCAAAGTAAGGGATTTTATCTTTTCAACATGTGGGTACCTAGGTGCTGTTTCTGATTATGCCAGTTTGGACAGACATCTCTCTCACTGGAGAGAAGGCTGAGGGTGAAATGCAAAGGTGCAACCTAGTAGGAATATCAGCGGGAGAGTTTAAGAGATTTCCCTTCAAGAAGGGAAAAATACAAAATATGTAATGTTTTGAAATTGCAGATCTTTGATTATATTTAATTATGGAACCATGCTGTGTTGAAACCATACTGAACTACTTTGGTTTCTTATCTGCTCATACAGGAATAATAATATCATTTCTGAAATACCTTCAGGTGTGTTCAAAGTATACAATTCTCTAAAGAGTCTGACAGTGATTCTATGTCACATGACACTTTGAAAGGATGTTGACCATCTATCAGCTGACCTTCCCAAATTACCTCCTGAGGACCATCCCTGAACGTTTGAAGATTTTCTTCTTGTTGGCATAATTCTTGCCGAAACTCACAACCGTTTGATGCTCTTCCATAGTTAGTTATGTAAAATTATTTTAAAAGAAAGCAATTGGCTTAAGCGCTTACAAGTGATTTAGAATTGAATCCATCTAATTCAGTTTAGTTTTTATCAGTATTCTTCAGTTGCAGCTTCCCATCTTTTCCTTGCCATGCAAGCACTTCTCCATGTGGTGCTCACTAGATACAGGCACAATGTCTGGCATTCTTTTAAGACATTTTTTTTTTCAACTACGACAATACAATGGCTTTTGACAGTTTTATGTCTTAGAGTTCTGAGGCATCCTGGATCAATTAATACTGTCTGATTTTGATTTTAGCCATCTTTGCATGTGAATGAAGACATTTTTTTTCTGTCTTCAGTACAGATGTTTTCTTTGGCTGCCAGAGTGAATTGTTGCTTTGTTATTATTGAGATGCTTTACTTTAAATTTTTATTGTTTTCGTGGTTTAAAAGATAAGTCACTCACAGGGGGTTTAGATGAAACTAAGGTAATAGAAAAATAAGGGAACATCTAATTTATGTAATGTCTTCTATATGATGTCATTCTATAATACTGATAGAGCACCCAACTAAATGCTTTTGTTAAACAAACCTATAAAATAATATCCTTATACTCATGGATGGGTTACATCATAAATAACTTCAGAGTAAAATAAATACATATTTTGTGATTTTCATTTATCATTATGTAATTCATACCATTTCCATGGATCATTTTAATTCATTTACAATTGGTCCATGTGAATTGAGTTTGAGAGAAAGCAGAGGAGAGAGCATAAGCTTACATTACCATAACCTTTTCAAGTAGTTTGTTACTAATCAGTACAACACGGTAAAATGTTTCTCTTTTCTGTATAGAGTTTCATTAGTTTGGAAGTTTGTATATATCTGTGTTCTCACCACCAAAGTCATGATATAAGTGATTTGGCTTGCCCTCAAAAGTTATTTTGAGCTCCTAATTGGGTAATTTTCCATGCTTTTCCTGGTACAACAAAACTAACAGGCTTGCCATTCTTAGAATCTTATATCAGTGTAAGACAAAGTGTGCATCTGTCTCAATTTGCTGCATGCACTCAGCCCAGTAATTTTTACAGTTGCTCATGTGTTGTGCACACCAAGGATGGTTTTTTTGTACTGCAGCACAGCACAATACTGCTTGGATCATGCCACACACTGAATCCAGTTGACTCCTTCTGGAAGCATATGAACTGAGCTGCTTTAAACATTTGTATGATGTATTCATCTCTTTTGGATAAATATTTAAGCAAGGAGTCAATGGACTTTCAGGTCCAAGTATGGTTTACTGTATTGGACATTGCAAGATTATTTCCCAAAGAATCTGACTCATTTTATAGTTCCAGACACAAATTAATGCAAGTCGCACTATCTCTACACCCTCAGTGATACTTGCATGTATTGACCTTCTAAATTTTAGTCTCTTTGTGTTTTTAAATACTTATTGTGGTGTGTGTGTGTGTATGTGTGTGATGTGTTGGTGGGTGGTACCCACAGAAGCTAGTAGAAGACCTCAGAACCTCAGGAGCTGGAGTTACAGGCATCTGTGTGCTGTTTGACATGCATGCTAGGAACTGAACTTGGGTCTTCTGGAAGGACAGTTTGTTCTATTAACAGCTGGACCATCTCTCTGTCCCCTAGTCTTTTTGTTTTAACTCTCATTTCTCTGGTGAGTTAGGCTGTAATTTACATATCTTAATTTGTAAAGTGTCCACTCAAATCTTCTGCTCATTTTTAATGTGTTCTTAATTTCTTATTGTTCTTATGGTTTTTGTTTCTTAGATACAATTTCTTAGTTTAGGATGGCATCAAAATATTTTTCTATTCAATAATTTATCATTTCTTTTAAAATATATTTGTTTATTTATTGACAGTTTCAAACATGTACAATGTTTTGTGACCAAGTCCATCATCTCCGTATTTCTCCAACATGTGCCTCACCCCTTCCACCTTCATGTCCTCTCTCTCTCTCTCTCTCCCCCTCCCTCCATCCCTCCCTCCCTCCTCCACTCCCCTCTCTGAAATAGCTCACCTGGTACAATTAGCACTGCCTGTATGTACATGGGGCACCTACAAGTGGCCACCCTGACTCTAGACTCCTCTTGCTTCCAGCCCATTAATTGCCAATAGCTTCAATTGACTAGCCTCAACTTAGGAAGGTCTTACTCTGCAGCCACAGATGTTGTGAGCTCATGATCCTGAGCTTCCTGTCAGGTCTACAAGGCAACATTTCACAGCTCTCCTCTCCATTCTCTGACTCTTATACTTGCTCTAGCTCCTCTGAAAGATTCCCTTGCAGAGGTTACATTAAGGACAGGGGAGAGGCTATGTGTGTGGGGGGGGGGGGGGTTGAGAAGAAAAGGGGTGTGCAGTTGGGATGTAAAATGAAAATAAATTAATGGACAATTATTTAAAATTTATTGTTTTAAGTTGGATATTTTATTTATTTACATTTCAAATGTTATCTGCTTTCCGGGTTTCCCCTCTGCAAACTCCCTATCCCATCCTTCCTTACCCGCCCACCCACCTACCACTCCTGACTCACAGCCCTAGCATTCCTCTACTCTGGGGCATCAAGCCTCCACATGAACAAAGGTCTCCCCTCCCACTGATACCAGATAAGGCCCCTCCAGCTCCTTCAGTCCTTCCCCTAACTCCTTCATTGGGGTCCCTGTGCTCAGTCCAATGGTTGGCTGCAAGCCTCTGCATCTGTATTTGTCAGGATCTGGCAGAGCTTCTCAGGAGACAGCCTTATCAGGTAAAAGCTCTCTCTCTCTCTCTCTCTCTCTCTCTCTCTCTCTCTCTGTCTCTCTCTCTCTCTCTCTCTGTGTGTGTGTGTTTGCGCATGGGAGCACCAGAGGACACCTGATCCCCTTTGTTATTGCCTCCTGTTTTTGAGCCTGAGCTCACAGCCTGTTCCCCAAGTTAGGTTCAGTCACCTGTTCTCAATAATCCAATTAGAAGAGCCAAATTAACATTGAAAAACAGAAAAAAGAAATTTATTCAGTGTAATGACACAGGGAAGATAGATCTCAGGTTGGGTCTTTTCTTGTTAAGCCCTGTCACTGCTACCCACGAATCTACTGTGTCCCATCCAACTGCCTTGTTACATTTTTTTTCTATAGACAAATATTATATTTGTTCTATATCATCATCATTACCAACATAATTATTTATTTATTAGTTATTCATTATTTATTGGTTGTTTAATGATTATGTTCAAGTAAAGAATAACATATACTGTTTTCCTCTGTACATTGCTGCACCTTACAGACATTATTGAAAGCTGAAAGTTACTTTTAAATGGTATTATGAATGACATTTAAGATTATTGTTCATTAAGTATTCATTTGAAATATATTTGATTAATAACTTTAATAAGCAAGGCAGAGGGGTAGTTGCTATGTAAAATATAAAATACCATAATATGACCTCTACAATTAAGTAGGTTACATATTAATAAAAAAGAAGATGGCTTGGCACGGTGGTACATGCCTTTAATCCCAGCACTAGGAGGCAGAGGGAATCCAGTTTCTGTGAGTTAAAGGCCAGCCTGGTCTACATAGTGTGTTCTAGGTCAACCAGAGCGAGACATTGAGACCCTGTCTCAAAAACACAAAAGGAAATGAAAGCAAAAACATAGACATATAAATAATAATGAGGCAGATAAGACTAAATGGCATATACGGCATAAAATTCAACTCTATAGGAATGACCTTTAGATAGGTTAAAATTCAAGAATCACAGACAAAAAGCACAGACGTCAGCTTTGTAGACATATCTTTAGATACCTGTACTTGGTAGAAAATCACACGTTTGACACTGGTTTCAAGATTTGAGAGTTTAGATGAAGTGCAACCCCACACAAAATAAAGCTGAAATATCATCAGTATTGTCATGCACTTATGGTTTAATAAAATAACTATACTGTTGGCTAAGTTAAAATGTAACACATACATAATATGTGTATTGGATGACACATTCTGTATTAGATGACCAAAACTGTTAGGTGTTTTGTCAGTCAAACACTGACTGCCTGGAGTTCACATGTAAGCCACTGCCATGTTCATCTTCAACATGCCTTTCAGCTCCAGGCTAGCTCCACACATGGCACCAAGATGCCCGCTGGTTCTGTGCCACTACACCTCGGCACACTATGCCTCTCTCTCCATTCTAGGGAGCTAAGACATATCAGCATCTTTCTCTTTCATCTCAGTAAGCCAAGTGAACACACAGTGAAAAAGCAACAAGCCAGGAAAACATGCCTCCTCAGAAACCAACCCTAGTCCTCCTTGATCTTGGCCTTGCTGCATTTGACAGAAGAACTTGATGTGAAAAGGTTGTGGTTGTTCTGATGTGTGAAAATATATTGCGTTGTCTGATCATTGTGGTCTACCAAGTCTTAACAAGTAGGCTCAAGGTTTGCAGGAACGTTATTGGCTCTCCACATTTTAGAATCAGCTTATCGATCTAACCTTGAGAGGGATTTATAGTTAAGATAATAATAAAATTTGTAGAGCTTGTAAGAAAGGCTGTGTTTAACAGGAGATCTTCTATCTCATGATAAGATTGCTTTAGATATTTTAAAAGTTTTATCACAATGTTATATACCTTTCAATTTACTGGGTCTATGTTTATTAAAATTATCTGTAGAAACATGTAATATAGAATTTTTCATTTTCTTTTTATTTGATAACACAAATAGATCTGAATTTTGCTTAATACTAGGTATCCTATAATATTTCTGAATACACTTGCTAGTCTTAACAATTTTAATGATTTCTTAGGGATTTCCATGTCATTTTTTTATATCTCTGAGGAAAGATGGGTTTATTTATTTCTAATCAATGTGCATTTGAGTTCTGTTTCTTTCATCCTTTGCCTTAGTCATAATCATATGCCAAAATATTCAGCCTAAAATTATTGATGATTTTTTAATCATAGTTTTGTTTTTGATGTACCTCGAGGCAGAGTCTGGCTATGCAGCCCCGACTAAGCTCAAACTCATGGTCCATCTTCAGGCTTCCAAGGAACTGGATCATAGGCAGACAACACCAAGCCAGGCTCACCATGAGCTTCCTTTAATAATACTACCAGTTTTTAAGATGAGGTTTTTTGTTTCTAAACAAAAGGCTTTTTAAATTTACTTTTATTATGAATATATGTTAAGTTTTAAAATCTTCCTTTCACTTATTGAAGTGATTTTGTTTTCTTTATTCAGCAAACAACAACTTCTATCAATTATTTTTTTAAATTTTAAGCAAGTCTTAAAACCTTAGGGTAGTTTCCTCTTCATTACTATGTGTTATCTTTTAAAGTAAGAATTGCATTGGATTTGCCAATAGCTCCTAAGTTGTTTTTTTTCTTTTACTGTTTTTGGGGGTTATTGGAGGAAATTGATGTCCTCTTTTTCTGTAGTGTGTTTTTCTAGGTTTTGCATTAGCTGGTTTCCTCCGATAATTTCTAAAAGTATTTTTAAATAGCTATCATTTCCCTTTAAATATTTTATAGAATTTACCAAGGTAGACAAATGACATTGGAGGTTCTTTCTGGGGGTGTGTTTCTTCAGATATAGAAATGTCTAGAAGATATATATAATTTGCCCGTTTCCTCTGGGTTGTGGATTTTACTGGTCTAAAATATGCTCGTAAATATTCTCATACTTTTCATGTCTGTGGCTATGTATATATGTATGTTAATAATCTTCATTATCAACAGCAATACATCTTATTCTTTATGTCAAAATACCTAGAAATTTATCATTTCATTGATGGTTCAAGTCTGTTGACATTTTTTGTTCATGAAGAGAAACGTTTTTATAATAGTGCGTGTTTCTAAAGGTTCCGGTCCAAACCTGAGTGACTCTGTGACCACAGGCCTCCAGCAAATGCGGCACCTGTATAGATGAAAATGTGTGGCAGAACATTCGGCTCTCATCGTGAGCCAGGAAGCACAGCAAGAGAGGGAGGGGAAGAAGAAACCGGTGCTGGTGATCCCCCTTTGAAAGCACTCCTCCTTGACCTGAAGACCTCATATAAGGACAGTTTCCTCTAAGCCACGCCACCTCCCCATGGCACCACCCTAGGAACCAGGTCGTTTAAGACACTGACCACTGGAGAACACAGATTTTATTCAAGCCATTGCCTGGGCAGAGGGTGGAACTCAGGCAGTGAGAGAAATATCATAAATACCGTATCTTCCCATCCCGGGTCTCACAGGTGAGCAGGAAGAGCCACAGAGACCAGGATCTGAGCTCGGTTTTCCTCATGTTCTACCTGGCATTCACCATCTCCATGTGGTTTCTCGTAGTGATGGGGGAGCAGATGAGCTGGTGGAGTTTCCCTGATGGCTGCGTCAGTAGCAGTGGTATGATTTCCTGCCCCTACTAAGAAAGGACTTGGTTGAGGTCAGACTCACTTCTCAAGGGAAACACAACCTGCTTGCTTGCTTGCTTTGTTTCTTTGTTTCTTTCTTTTTTTTCTTTTTTTTGCAAGGCTAGGCTAAGGCTGGGTGTAGTGGCATGCACCTAAAATCCTAGTTGCTCAAAACCTACAGTAGAAGGATTATGAATTCAAGGTCAGCCAGGGTTTATACATTGGGGTCCCTTTTATGAAGTTTTATGAACTTACCTCTAGTTGCGGCTTTGTTTACTTAAATTTATTTATTACTATGTATGCCAGGGCATTTGTGTGGAAGTCAGTGGACAACCTATGACAATTCTTCTCTCCTTCCACTGTGTAGGTCTGGTCTGAGGACTCAAACTCTGGTCCTCAGTCTTGATGGCAAGCACCTGAACTCACTGAGCCATCTCATTGGCCCCTCCAGTTGGGTTTGAAAGATACTAACATTTAAGTAAATGAGGAGCCTGATGTGAAGGGAGGGGGCCTAGGGTTCAGTTATTCACGGAGTTATGAGGCAAGGTTTCCTTAACAGTTCAGGCAGGTTTCAAGCTCATATGAAACCCATGCTGGCCTCAAACTGAGAACCCTCCTGACTCAGCCTCTAGAGTGCGGAGATTACGTATCTGAGCCATCACATCTGGCCAATTTCTGACATCTGACAAGGAATGAAGAGGGGAGTCTTTTTGCTGCAGAAAATGAAATCTGATGATGATTTAGTGCCCCTTCTATTCTTCATATAAAGGAATATCAGGTTGTGTGAAAGTATTTTTGGTGTTAATAGTGGCACATGGCGGTAGGATTTGCTGAAGGAGGCAGAGGCAGGTGGATCACGAGTTCATTGGCTTCTAAGTAATTAATTTAAATGCTCATTTACTGTAGTTCTTCTTACTATAGACGCTTACAATATAAACTAATCTTGATGCCCATTTCCTCCCACTAGATTCCACTGTCCAGTTTCTACTCCTTTCTAGTTATCAGTTCTATTATACATCCATCAACAAATTACTATATTGATTAGTCAGGTAATAGCACCACTAGTTCAGTACCAAGTGAACTAGTACTGAACATGATCATGCATATGTATAATCCCAACACTGAGAAGAACATGGGACATGTTTTATAGGGCATGGGACATGTATGCTTCTAACCCATATCAACATATGACTATATTTGTGAATAATGACTTTTAAAATTCTGCAGACTTTCTAACCTGTTTAATGTTATTTGACTGGGGACCAAAGTATCTGTTTTTCTATGTTGACTCTTTAGTAATATGAAATATCTTTTTAACTTGTTAATACTCTTGGTATTAAAGTATATTTTGTCTCATATTTCATATGTTTAACAGCTACTGCATTATTAATGGTGGCTTTGTGTTCTGTGATCTAGTCCTTTTGACAAATTTGATAGCTGCACACATTTTTTTTTTTTGCAACCTAACAGTTTTCTCCTCTTAATTGGAATACAGGTCATGTTTTGTGGGGATTGTTTCTATGTAGTCTAGGTTGGATTCAAACTGGCAATCATCTTTTCTTGTTCTTCTCAGTGTTGGGATTATACATATGCATGACCATGTCTGACAAGATCTTTGTGATATAGTTACTGGTATGTATTGGCTTACGTGCCCTATTTTGAATAATATGAAAAACTTAGAGCAATATGCTCTATGTTTAGGATGTTGTATTTACCAAGTGACTTTAAGACCCTCACATCTGATTTTACATCTCACCTTCTGTCCATGCTTTAGTTTTATTCATATATATATATGTTATATATACACATATATATCACCCATACCTCTATCTGCTGTAATATTCCATTCCCATAAACTTCCTTTAATATTTCTATGAATCCAGATATATTCTAAACAAAACATCCAAATTACTCTTCATACAAAAAGTCTTTAATTCATCTCAAATGTAATCAAGGGCTTTGTTAAATAGAGCATTCTAGTTGCTTTTTTCCTGTTTAAGTTCTGTAAAAATTCACTGTTGTCTTGAAAAGCAGCTGAAGAAGTTCTCTGGTAGTTCCGATCTTTAGATGTATGGATGCATTAGTGATAGATGTTCTTAAGGTCTTAGAATTCTTCCTCTATGATAAGTTTCTAGCACTTTAATCATCATGTGTCTAATTCTCTTTTTTTCTATCTCCATCATGCTTATCTTCCCTTTTTCGTGGGTCTCAAATTTTTAGCTGTGTGGTTGCATCAAATTTGGAAATATTTTGCCAAGAGGTATTTTTCTAATAATTCCCAACCATCACATCCTTGTAACCCTGGAACACCAAAGTTGGGGGTACATAGCTAGAACTTGATTCAAAACAAAGACAAAGACAAATGCAAACACACAAAATACTAACAGCAGTATTTTCCAGAAAGGTCTGAGAATAATTTTCCCTGGTCGTTTGTGGTATGGGGGTGGGTAGAGCATTCTAGGGCTCTGGGACATACAACTAAATTGCCTGATATTTATTTAACTGGTCAGTGTGCCTCTGCTCAATATTATCTTTGTATTCTTTTTTTTTCCCAGATGTGCTTCTGTTTCAATAGTTTCTGTTGCTATAACTTCAAGTTTATGATACTTTGCCTCTGCAGGATATTATCTGCTTTTCAGTTCGTCTAAGGAAAGGTACTTCTGACTGTGTTTTGTGTCCTGTTTCCATTTGGGTCAGCTTCTCTTACACTGTTTCACACTTTAATTTCTCAAACACAGAGAACAAATTTATATAAAAAAAACTTTCTGAAAGATTCAGCTATCAAATTAATTTTATTTGGTACAACATTTATTCATAACATCTCAATATCTCATGCAATGCATTTTTATATTTATGTTATATTTTGGAGAATTTTCTATATGAGTAATGGATTTCCATCATTTCTACCCTACCATCTCACCCCTCCAACTCCTCCCATTCCCCTCAACCCCCCATCTTAAACTCATTAATATTTTTGGAATACCTATTTAAATACTTATATAGCCTACTGACTCTATTTAGCGTTGCTTGTATTGTGTATGTGTTCAGTGCTAACATCATGAAATTGTACAATTTATCAATGCTCTCTTCCCTGCAGGCGACTGATTGTCTCTCAGTAGCCATTACTGACCTACAGTTCTGTACCTATGGGTGGGGCTTTCTGAGATTGGTTTCATTCATGTGGGGATGTCAACTGGTGTTCTTATAGTGAGGATTTTGTTTAGGCAATTTGTTAGTATTTTCTGATGTGACTTCTCATCAAATACAGAAGACCTTGTGTCACAACAGACACCTTGGGCCTGCCTGTACCTCTTACATTCTTTCCTCATCCTCTTTCATGATGCCCCTTGACCTTTAAGAGGAAGATATGAGTTACAAATGTGTCAATTGGTATTGGTGGTACTCAGGTTTTTGGTTATGGCTCGTGAGGGAAAATTATCAAGTGGTGTATCTTCTTTGAAACTATTTGTATATAAAATATTTTGCATGTATTTTATGTTTTTAAATAAACACAAAATAATATATTTTCCTATGGCCTTTTCCGCAATTCTAAGTATTACTTCTACCTTGCCTTCTCTCCCCCTGTTGTCCTCCCTCTCCTGCTCTCATTTGAAGCTCCCCTGTGTCTGACCTTATCTTTTCCTATTGCTCTTTTCCCCCAACATGTTCCTTTTTTCTTTCCTGCTTTCTGCCATTACCACAAAGGTCATATAGTTACATCTAAGCATTCAGAGATAGGATCCGCAAGTGAGGACTGACATGAAGCATGTGTCTTTATGGGTCTGGGTTTTTGCCAATTCTGTGCCATTTTCAGTTTGAATTTCCTGCCTCTGAGTCACATTGGTCTGTTTCTTGGGATGTCTGTGGATTTTTCACTAGTCAGAGAATGTCATTAGTACTACATTACTGAATATCTAGACCTTGTGTTTCTCTTACTTCGCTCTGGCAGAAAGTTAATCTGTTTGCAAATTGATCTGATTATTTCAAGTCTTGTTTCTAGTTGGAGGGAGGCCGGTGGTAGCCCTTCCTCCAGAGAGATTTTGGCTGTACTCCTTCTTAATTCCCCTTGGATCTGTGGAATTTGTGTGAGATTAGGGCAGATGCAAATGCTGAAAGATTGAGGCTCAGCTGCATTCTTTCTCTATGAGGTGGTCCAAGAGACAAAAGTTTCTCTGGTACTTTGGGCAGCCCAGTGAAGTTTCAGTATAGGTGTTCCTAAGTGGTTATTCAACAAAGCTTCAATGGGTCTCTCTTACAGAATTATAGAGTTCTCATTCTGTGGTTATTGCTTTCTCCTCTCTCCTCATTTTAATTGCCTCTACTTTCCTCTCCCCATGGTAGAGAATGTGTTACCAGAAGCTGAGACTGTTCTCAAAGGCTCAGATCATGTGTTTCTTTTCCTTGAGAAATCTGAGTTCTGTGCTGTCCTGTGATGCTGTAGATCATGTTTACACACACATTGACCTTTGTTAGAATTTACCACAAAAGCAATGGACACATTTTGGGTGTTTCATTTTATTAAGAGACTCCATGCTAGGCAGAAGAAATAAACAGGAAAATGAGCCAACGAAAAAAGCACAAGAAACACATAGATGCAGAGACATCTGTTTGTTTGTTTTTACTTAATCTTACATTTTTAGATTCCTGTTTGCTTTCTAATGATATATATAATCATTATATATATATCAATCATTATATATATATATACATATATATATACACATATATACACATATATACAATCAGTATATATATATATATATATATATATATAGAGAGAGAGAGAGAGAGAGAGAGAGAGAGAGAGGATGTGGGTGTGAGAATATGGAAGAAGTTGGGAGAGGCATAACAGGATATATTGGACCAAATGTATAATATATTGAGAGAGAGAAGGAGAAAGGAAGGAGGAGGAGGAGGAGGAGGAGGAGGAGGAGGAGGAGGAGGAGGAGAAGGAGAAGGAGGAGGAGAAGAGAGACACACACACAGAGAGATTCCAGACTGCTTACCTTTCTATTGTGGAACAAAATTTCCCCTAGGAATTAGTGTTATGGATTGGACTTTTTCTTTCACAATGGGTGCAACTGTTTAGATATCATCCTTTCCAGATAGAGTCGTATTGTAATTTTAATCTAAATCATTCGAGTTGCAAGGTTAAGTGTCCCAGATTCCTTATTTCTTCCTTTACAACCATTCTGCCTGCTTCTTTCAGTGACTGGTTCTTGTTCTTATGCAAATGGTGCAGTTTCAGCTCCCAGGGATGATACCATTTTTCCTTTCTCTCTCCTGGAAATAAGGGAACTGCAAGCTCTGCCACTCCTTTCAGTAGAATTTGCCTGAACATCTTTGCTAAAAATCTTCTTAAGCCACTGGAAAGCTCCTCTGTCTGAGAATAAACTGGAAATATTTATGACTGTTGCCCCAGAAACTATTTTCCATACTCGAGAAGATGTAAATTTGCACCCATATCTATATTTTTTTAATCATCAGCATTTTTGGAAGCAGGAAATTTTAAGTGTGAATTGTCAGCAAGTTCTTACTGATAGCCCACTGTGTGTAGGGTAAATGTTGCCTTAGGATGAGTTCTATTTTCTTGTTGGTCAAGCCTTCCAGGAAACCATCTGGCACTCATTGATGAATGATTTAGAAGAGTAATCACAGCTCAGTATTCTCTGCCAGGAGTGTATAAGAGTCTGGTAGGTCTCAGAAGATCTAGAAGGAGGAACATATGTGCAGAAGAGATGGATCTTGGAGGATAATGACCTCACTGCCGACTGAGAGGTTGACTACAACAAACTAACAGGAATTTTAGTTTCAGCTAGTTTTGCCTTTCATCTGACAGACATGCTCTTGCATCTTGCCCAATAGGTGATAGTGCCAGAAACAAAGAGGACATAAAATAATAGACTACTTTTCAAAAAAAACAAAACAAAACAAAAAAAACTTTGTCATGAATCCGTGTACTTTCTGGGAATGCAGAGCTCTTTCTAGACATCTTTTCTAGAACTACAATGTGTAGACTTAATTTATATTAGGACGAGACACTGCCTGGTTGATAGGTCCCATATGAATCTACTCAGTTACTTTAAAAAGAACCCACATGTTTATTACAGTCTTTCAACCATATTTTTAAATTATTTATATTTGTGTGTCTGTGTGTGGGGATTTATGTGTTATTACCAGTACCTATGAAGCCCAGAGGATCCCTGCGAGCTGAAGTGACAGCCAATTATGAGCCACCTGAAATGGGTACTGGTAAATCAGGTCCTCTGTGAGAACAATGCTTTAACCACTAGGCCATCTCTAACTCCTTGTTTACTACCTTCTTGCAAATTAGTCAGAGAGTATCTTCAAAATGCTACCTCCCTTTTCTCTGCAAGGCCGTGCTTGCTTAGAAGGCTTCTGCCTTTACTCCTGTATGTCTGTGTGCCTCAGCACGGAAATGAGCTTCTAGTAGATTTCTGCACTATCCTCCAACTTATTTTTGCAAATAAAAGATTGTAACTGCTGTTCTGTTGATAGGCCTGCATTCTTCCATTTTCTTCTTTGAGCTGTATCATTGAATACTAATAATGTCGGCATGTATCCATATCTGCTTTTACTACAGACTATATTTACTGTAATTAAATTTGCCTTCTTTCCTTTCTATCATGACTTAAAATTTTTTTGTGGGTCTCTCTCTCTTCTCTCATCTGCTACAGAAGGCAGATTATCTTATAAAGACCGGAAAAGGCTATTATCTATGAGTATAGCAGCGTTATCATGAGGAGTAATTTCATTGACTTTTTAAAGGTCTCTTTTTTAGCATATGAAATTTGTTTATTTATTTGAGTACTTAACAACAGATATAGTATGGTCTACAAATGATAAATTAATGTCTGGCCTTTTAAATAAACATTTGCCTGCCCCTGTGAAGTTAAAATTTTTGTAGAAGAGATATTTTTATTGGATCAAAAGTTAGGCCAGAGCAGTATTTTTAACTTTTTTCATTAGAAAATAGAATGAGTAATACAATTTTACATCACATCCTAATAAACAGACACTTGCACATGCATACACACACAGAGAGACATACACACACACACACACACACACAGGTACACACAGATACACACAGCTGAAACATGGTTTGTTAAGCTCTACTAACTGCAACAAGCTTAAATACTTCCTCATCTGTCTCATTAGCCAACTCTTCTGTTGTAGAGAATGATAAATGGTTGCTCCTAACATCTTAAACACGCTTGCTTAGGCCTCTTCTCAGGCTCCTTATACAATGGTAAAAGTCTGTAAGTCTGTGGTTGAGGACTTAGTTTTTCCTTTCATTTACTACATTTTTCATCATTGCAAAGTCTTTATGACATTAAATTTGCCACCTGGGCCATTTAAGTACACTTCAGGGGCCGTTGGCATACTCATGATGTGGAGAAAAAGTAATGACTGCCCAGGCACCTCTGGTTAATGTCTTTTACATAAACCCTTCCCTAAGCATATCATAGTTTACTTTTACCATGCCTTCCCTGGGCTCTCTTCCACTGTTTCCACTTATGTTTAATTTTCTTTATCAGGGATTGAAGGAATTCCAGAGAAGCTTGTAAGTACATCTTGGAAGAAGAACTGAGTAACATGCAGTCCTCTGGATAATGTGTGGCTAAACAAACAGGCTGGTCATAAAGTACAAGGCTAGATGTGGTGTGTCCATGGAGACTTCCAAGAATACCACAAGCACAGAGCCTGCAGTTCAAGACACAAGTCTGAAGAATGGAATGCTCCTTTGATTTTAATTCTTTGCCCACAGCAGAGGGGGAATCAAAGCTTGCCCTAAAAGGAAGACAAAACCTGCTTTTCTTAGTAATAGCTGTCAGCCATCTTGTCTGGTATTTAGACACAGTCTTCTACAGACTGAAAACACTTGTTAGAGATTTGTTCACTGTCAAAACAAAACCACATCCTGGTTTCTGTGATGGTAAATACTGTGGATTAGGCCATCAGATAAAGGGGTTGAAAATACATGATTTTACATAATCCCCACCAGTAAGATCAGTTATGTCTTTACTTATCTGATTTCTATGTGTAAACAGGTTAAATACTAGTCAGGGTACATAAAAGTTTGATGTTTGGATTTTTCTATTCTTTTTGACAAATACAGGCAAAAATGCACTGTTCACTGTATCTTTAGGCTACATCCTCTGCTGTATACTATGAGAGCAATCTTTAGTTCCCATAGCTTTATAATGAAATGGCAAACTTTATTTGAACTTAAAATTTGATACTTTGCTGCAACTCAAAACAAAAAAAGTGGGGGGTATGTAAATCAAAAGAAAATCCTTTATTCTAGCAGCTCTAAAATCTGAGTAGTAACTTTTCAAAAGGATTTGTCTATTTTTATGTGTTTGAAAGCTTTGCTAGGACATTTGGCTGTTGCACACATGTATACCTGCAGAGGTAAGAGGCACACAGTCTATCCCTTAGAATAGGAATTATGGTAGGGGCTGGGGACTGAACAAGTACTTTTAACCACAAAGCCATCTTTCCAACCCAGAAATGGTAACTTTGTATTTCATTTAAATTTATTGGTAACATATGTCAGTCCAGTATAAGCAACTTCTGTCAATCCATTCCCTTTTCATAATACAACTCTCTGTGTTTGAAAACAAAAGTAGCCCCCACCCCAACTTTCCTCTCAGTGTTCTGGATGCAAGTAGCTATTCAATTTTTCTCTCCTGGCTAGAATCAAAATTCCTGGCTTAAGGAACTAATATGATGTCATGATTTTCACTTGCCTTCCAGAATTTTACTCCTGCAGAAGACAGTTTCATGCTTGTTACCTGCAAAAATCATTAAATGAATCTGTTTCATTCTGAAGGTTATGCATGTCACCAGCTCTTCTGGGAGGTCTGGCCTATTTTTCATAAAACAAAACCAGGACCTTGAGACCATTTGCGAGTTGCTGACACTGCCTGCGTTTAGTCTTCTTTATCCATCCAGGAATGCTGAACTGAATGCATCTCTCACTGATTCTCATGAAACCCCTTGACCTGGCTATACCAGAGCCTACAGCTCATCTGGAAGTTTTTTCAGATTGGTTCCATTTAAAAATACTTTCTCTAATTATTATGTCAATGAATATTTATTATACACATTTGAAAAATGTACATGGGCCAGTATAAAATATTGAGGAGAAAGATCACTCATAATGCTTCTGCTCTTGACTTAGTCCCTTCTAGCTAGAGTTATTACTATATTGGTCTACTGCTCTGCCACTTTTGCAAATTCTGTATACTATAAGGAAGAATGCTGAGCTCTACTATGGGAATATATTCCCTTATCAGAAGTCAATGTGAATGTTAAAATATTACTTGTCAAAGCACAAGATACTAACCAATACTTCCACTTTCTAAGTAGAGCCATGTAAGGTTAGATTTTTCAAAACCTACTTTAATTGGGGTTCTAACTGCTTCAACCTCCCTTCTATTCCACTGACCAAAGGTAGGAGAGAAAGATGGTAAATAAGACAAAGGAGATATGGACCTGTTTAGAAGTAGTTCTTTAGGGCAATACCAATCTTTGTTGTCAGGATATCAACAGTCTAGTCCAAAACATATAACATTAATCATTAATGGCAGTCCAGCCCAATTGAGAAACACCAAATATGAATAAGTAGCCATGGCTCAATCCATAAGAAACCTTGAGGTTCTGCCAAATTGGCATGAGTCTGTGGAAGTGGCACAAAGCAAGCTGAAAACCACCAGAAGCTCCCTAGTGCATTTCTTTCAATGAAGTCATATCAAGTTAATAACAGTGAAGACCAGCAAAGTGTTGCAAGGTGAACCAATGCAAGAGCGTCCCCTCATTGTCTACGGGGTTATATTTATATTCTTTTTAAACACCACATGCCCTCTCAAGTGTTTGTTTTAACAAAGCACCACATGCCTCTCAAGTGTTTGTTTTAACAAAACATCACATGCCCTCTCAAGTGTCTGTTTTGGCAAAATGTCACATGCCCTCTCACAAGACTGATTCCAGAAAAACACTGTGAGTCTGTTCTCAACAAAACATCCTCTCATGTGTCTTCTTCAGGAAAACATTCTTTCATAGGACATTTTCCATAAAAACATCACATGACACCTCTGAGTTGTTAAAGCAACCAAAAATTTCCACTTCAGACTAGGTGTTCTCATTCTCTATCAACCTAAATCCTCTTTTCATCAGAATAATTTTGACACAACCATGGGTATCTATGTATATAAAACAGGTATGCAAATAAAACATTTACTGATAATGTTCATTGAGGAATTTATTTAAAATCTAGTTAGCATACATATAATTTTAACCATTTCTTAAAAATAAAAGCAATGAGATGGGTGTGTTCATTTATTTTCACACAAGAAAGTATGTGAAAATTCAATGTTGGCTATGCATTTGATACTGCAGGATGTAGGGCATCCTCAGTGTCCTTTACAGATGACCAGTTGCGTGACTCTATAAACATCAATGATGATAACCTTTTTTTTGCTTAAATAGACTGTCCAAATGGCAACAATATGTTTAAAATCAGGAATTAATTAAATTTTAGGTGTTGCTGGAAATTCTTTTCTAATTCTAAGCAAAAATTCAACTACTGTCATGTAAATGAAACTCAAAAATTCAAACAGCATTTTTAAATTGAAGCTTTTGTTATTTTTGAGAACATCATACGTGAATATTATACTTACATCATTTCACCTTTCTCTCTCTATCCAATTAAACGTGTGCCTTCCTTAACTACCTTTCAAATTCATAACCTCTCTGTCTTTAGTTATAGTTATTGACTCACTCCGGAGTGCATTCTCTCTCTCTCTCTCTCTCTCTCTCTCTCTCTCTCTCTCTCTCTCTGTGTATATGTGTGTGTGTGTGTCTAATGAGTCCACTTTGTTGTTCTTTAGTGCATACATTTAGGACCAATTACTTGAGATTGGAAATTTCTCAGGGAGCTCATCTCTGGAGAAAAGCAATTCTCCCCTCTCAGAAGACATTAATTGCCCATGGCTCTTCGTCTTGTGGGAATTTGGGAGGTTTCCCTTGCTTACATTAACATGCTGGCTGGTGTCATTATCCAGGTTTCATTTAGGCAACCATATTGATATTTCACAGGTGTCAAAAAACTGTAAATCAATCCAATCCAAACATATGTTGAGAATTGATGGTAAAAAAAACAAACGCATGAATAGTCTTCATTTTCTGCAAATAGACTATTGTTTCTCAAACAGTAGAAAAACCTTATAGAGTAAGAACACTGTAATTCATTACATAGAACAGTCTCAAAGCTAAGTCTTGCTCTTTCAGGAGGGATTTGTTGGCATTCCATGAAATGACAGCATGCACAGAGCAAGGTGCACATATTGTTGTGCTCAGAAAGAAGACGGCTGTATAGTGGTATGACGCCACACTGGTGAGGCCTGCCAGAGACACTTGGATTTATGACACATTTTGCTTGGAATTGATTTTTGGTAACTGCTTGTTTAGAAATAATTTTCTGTAACTAAATTTTTCATGAGCCACAGTTTAAAAAAATTGGCAGCTAGAGAAAAACAGTGCCCCACACTGGGATAAGAGAGAACTCCAAAACATCTTCACTCTTGGCAACTACATAGATTGCCTTAAGGATGTTGAAATACTATGAACTGGAAGACATGTCCGATGAGAGACATGTATGATGGGGGTCCAAGAAGAAAGAAAACTGGGTAGGTTATTCTGGACCATCCCCACCCTGCCATGGATCCCATGGCTCCAGCTCCCCTTCTAATATCTTGTTTCAGAGTGATAGATAACTGGGTAATACTCAAGAAGAGAATGAGTGTAACATAATTTCCAGATCTCTGGTGTGGATCAAAGGTTAGGTAGTAATACAACTCAGAGCCATTGAGACAGAGAAACAACAGACATGTGAGTTTTATATTATGTTTTGTTTTATTTTATTTTTTCTTTTGATGGAATTGGAAATTAAAAATATTGCTTTCTGTGTTTGTACATACAGTTCTGTAACACAGGGAAGTAACTTCATCTCTTATTTTCAGAGTTGATCCAAGCATGTACAGGAGCTGGACTACTAGGAGGTGTAGCATTATTGGAGTAGGTATGGGCTTGGAGGATGCGTGTTCCTGGGGGTCATTTGAGGTTTCAAATCCTCAAGCCAGGCTCCGCCTCCCTTTCTCCCCTTCTCTCTTCCTGTTGCCTGCTCATCTAGATGTAAATCTCACAGCTACTTCTGAAGTACCATGGCTGCCTGTGTGCCACCATGTTTCCCACCATGAAGACAATATGCTAAACCTCTGAATCTGTCATCAATCCCTAATTAAATGCTTTCTTTCATAAGAGTTGCCATGCTCATGGTGTCTCTCACAGCAATAGAAACCATAACGAAGACATCAAGTGCTGTAGCTTTCCGTTTTTCTATGTTAAGTGACTGCACTCTTGGATGAGGAAACAGTACATGAGCTATGTGTCTGTACTTGGGTGTTGCATACCAAAGAATAAACAAGTAGCATAGGACTCCAGTTGGCAAGCTATCCTGGTCTCACAATTAATCATGATAAACAAGAAGAAATGAAAATAGCATTTATGATATGAATAATATATGGAAATAATTTTCATATTCACATTTTATGTAATCATCTGCAGAAATCAGAATTAGTGAATGTGCTTTATCTGTAAAGACGCTCATGTTCAGACTCATAAATACCTTCTTCAGGTGGTGTTCAAGGTTAGGTCAGTGCTGTCCTTGTACAACAGATTAAATAAAAATCATTAAACCAGTGCAGTGACTACAATAACAAAACAATTAACCCATGCCATTAACATGTGCTGTCAGGTACATTGTGTATATTTCAAGCAAAAATGCTGCCTCACACTTTACATATATTAGTTTATTTTATCTGCAATATACATACAAGTCAGATACTCTTTTTATCTCAATTTTGTAGATGTAAAGTTTAAATTAACAATGTTAATTTTTTATCAGTAGAGGAACTTGGATTCAGTTCCATAATCTGAACCAAGATCCTCATCTGTAAATCAATGCTATTCTTTTTCCTTTAATTGGGGATAAATAAATGGTAGCAAATACCCAAGTAATTTTTTAATGTACTGAGTGTCTACATAACAAATGCATAAGTGCCTCCAGCAAATGAGTGTGCATCGAAGCAGATGCTAACATCCATGAAGAGCAAGACCTACACTCCGTCATTCACTTACTCAGTAAGGGAACAAGAGAAAAACCTCAGAAGCCCTGGAATTCTTTGCACACATATATGTGCTATGAGGTGAATATAGTAGAACACAAAAGACTAACTGAGCCATTTCCTTGACTTCCAAGCTTTATTAAAACAAATCTAATAATAAAGACATGTTGGCAAACTACTAACAAATAACTCTTCATAGCCTATAGGAGAGTTTGCAAACTGAGAATAAGAATATGCCTTGCCTGCCAGCCACCAGTGCGAGGTAAGCTAGTGCTTGTGGTAATGGAGATCGCTGCCCCACAACAATCCAGGCTTCACTATTCAGGTTGAGTCTGGATCATGGAGTGATCCTGAAGTTTCTTCATCCCTTCCTCATTATTCCTAACATTCACCCCTTGCATTTTTCTTATTCATCCATGTTTTGTCTGTGAATATTCCCTTCATCTTTTACTATAACTAAAATAAATGCCCCATTAATGAGATCACCGTTCCACCTGCATCTCTCATACATGCCAGGTTTGCTCCTTATTAACAAGAAACAGAAATGACTGAAGAAATTCACGAATAAGTAAGCAAGCAAATGAACAGTTTCAGCTTCATGATGTGAGAATCTACTGACCTATCCTCAGCCATTTATAGTCCTTACCCTTTCTCCTTATTTCTGGGTTATTGATATTTCTGTATTCCTGTTATAAGGTTATTTTTAAACATATAAAAGTGTAGCATCTGGCATCTGGAAGATAAGTCATTTTCATATACACATACACATATAAATATACATTGTGCACATATGTATATGTGTATGTGCATATGTATATGTATATATTTGGTCATAAACCATAACATAGAACATCAGCCTTAAATCTAACAGTATTCTAAAGGAAGACAAAATAAAATTACTTTATCATTTCATGTAAGCACAGGCAAAATAACTTCAGCTGAAATCTAAAACACTTTTCTTTCTTGGACGAAGTAAAAAAATTGCTACTTCATTGCTTTACCAATTACTCCAATATGCTTTTCCTAGAAATGACATTTATTTAATTATCTAGCTGCAGAATCTTTTCTATTTTCTAGAAATATCCATATTGAGAGAATTTCTGATTTCTTAGGTCCTCCTTAAGATCTGTCACCCATGTCCAAGCCCTGTAATTTGTTGGGGTTAATGTCCCCCTGAGGCACTCTGTTCTGCTGGAAAGATGATCAGTCTTAGAATGTTTGGGGTTTTTGATAATTTGTTTGCTATTACTTTATTTCTATTTGTTTTTACGCGCATATGTTTTGTGTAGCACCAGACTTTCCATTCCACAAATTCCTCTCCCTAAGACTCACCACCCACTGGCAGTCACTTTCTCAGTATCTACTCTTTACCTTAGGATTACTACAATCTTTAATCTACCCATAATCTTGCCTTTACTTATCTTCTTCACAGATCACATTCTCCTATCTATCCAGCCCATTCCTTCTGGCATGTGTAATGATGCTGGGAGTCTGCAGACTTCCTATCTTAGGTCTTAAACACAACTCTTTACCACATCTCTGTCTGAAAGGCTTTCTTACAACATTTTAGATTTTTAGAGCCTCCATAACCACAGGAGGCTTATATAACTGCTTCTCTATACATTCTCTATATATCCCAATATCTTCATCACTCTAGAGAGCCCTAACTTACATACCATTTACAGTCAGATCAGCTTGAAAGGCCTGTTTACTTTGTGTCTAGTACTTCTACTTCCATTCTCTTTTTATATAGCTCAATCGCTTTCTACCTCACCACTCCATCTAAATTATTTTTGTTTGGAATACTAATAACTTTCTCTTTGATAACAATGATGTTAATGGTTATTATCCATCATGGCAACTAGTTGAAGTACAACATATAAGTGTTGTGGCAAAATGCTGCCATTATGACCTCATCCTAATCCTTGGAGTTTATGAATAGTAGGTGGATTTGTATGGCAGAAATTTCCCAATTAGGTAAAGACTTGAGCATGGAGAGGAGATATGAGATTATCCAGGTAGTATCAATGTAATCAAAGGGATTCTAATTTAAGGATGTAAGATGGTAAGAGTCAGGAGAAATAAAGAAAAGAGGATACAAAGATAGAAGATAGATAAATAGATAGATAGATAGATAAATAGATAGAGTGAGTGAGAGAGAGAGAGAGAGATATGATAGATAATGATAGATTCGATGGCTCTAGAAGGAAACTGTACTGACTCTGGTTTTCATGCAATGTCATTCACATCTGATGTCTAGCCTTCAGAACTGTGAGACTATAAGCTTCCTACTAAGTTTTCAGGACAGCAGCTTTTCTTAATTAGAGTAAATACTTCTACTTTTATATGTCATCAACCATTATTTTAGCTAACATTTTCTCTTGATGCTCCAAACTTTTCTGTATTTGGATATAGGGCATGTAGCTGTCCTCACAATGGAAAAAAAAAATCTGGATTTGGAGCAAAAGGGCATGAACTAGATATGTTACCTTACTAAGTTTATGCTTCTTATTATGCTTGTATATTGCAGAATGGGTGGATAAATTATATATATACATATATATGTCTACATATATGCATATTTTATCATCCTTAAAAAACTGAATATTACAAAACTTTTCATGGTCATGTAAAGGCTCTTTATTTTTATTTTACCTTCATCATTAAAAACTTGCAATTGTGTTGTCTTTTCTCAAATTCAAAACAAGTATTTACAAACTAATTTACTCATGGTTCATGTTGTTTTGGGGGGGCATTAATTTATCTGTGATATCATTTCTGAAATGATAAAATGTATTATTATTTCACAAATCTGATATTTTTATCACATATCCACAATATATATATAACATGCATATGTGCATACACATACATACACACATACATGTACAATTTCATCTGAAAAGTAACATCATTGGTATTTATATGATTCTGGAGTAGAGGAAAATGTTTTCCTAAACTTTGGAAAGTTCTAATTATTTGACTGTCTGTGATATTTCAGTCATAGAAAACCATAGACAAAATTGTAGACTGAGAAAGCCTTTCATTAGATTCAATAAAAGAACAAGTACAGAAGTCAAGAAAGATGCCCTATTCCAAAAACTATAACTTTGCATTCCGTGCATGTTTTGCTTTATTCAGCATTCATGATTCTATGAATACAAATTTATTCAAGAAGAGGTCATTTCTCATTGTGTACAGTGCAGATTTCCTTCCAGCACTAAAATAGATGGAGGATTTTCCGTTTGAGAAACAGATGGGGTGGTTGGCTGTTTTGGAATCAGTTTCAGCTTAGTTTGGAAAGTTCTTATTTAATTTTTATTTTAACTTTACATTTATGTTTTTGTGTGCCTGGGTAGGTTCTCTTTGTATCATATGAGTTCTGGGCATTTAGGTGCTTAGGTTTGTTAGCAAGTGCCTTTACCTACTGAGCCATCGTACTTGTCCTTGTGGCAAGATCTTTGCATGTGCCAGACACACTGATGCAATTACTGAATGAAACAGAAATAGAGTGGCCTCTGCTACTTACCATTTTTTCCTACCCAAACATGCTCAATTAACTAACAAATGGGTAGATTTGTTTATACTATATTATACACTTGTATTTATATATCCATGCACCTACATACAAAAATAAGTTGATATTGGAGAACTATCATTTTTTAATAAAGACAACAAATCTGCAATGATTCCTATGGAACATTCACTTAATTTGATACTTAGCTCAACTTCTGGATCTTTAATTCTTACATCAATTATCATTTTCAAAAGAATTACCTCCATCATTGTATTCAAGTCACTATATTAGTAGTGTCTCTCTGTGTGTTTGTATATGAATGTGTGTGAATTAGAATGTTTTTCTGGTGGTCCATAGGAAAGGGGAAATTGTAGGCTTGGGTTTTTCACAACTTACTTTAATAAAGGTTGTTAAATGCTTCAACCTTCCTTCTAGCCCATCTACCAAAGGTAGGGGAAAAGAAAGGAAATGGTAAACAGGGGATGTGGACCTGTTTAGAAGTAGTGTTATGAGGCAATTCCAGTCTTTGTTGTCAGAATATCAGCAGCTCAGTCTAGAACACCAAATATGAATATGTAGCAGTGTCTAGATCCAGAAGAAACTTCAGGGCTCTTCCAAATTGGCATGAGTCCTTGGAAGCAGCAAGAAGCAATGAGAATAGAAGATCTCTGGTGCATTTCTCTCTATGCAATCATGACAGGCTAGGATCAGTGCAGACCAGCAAAGCATTGCAAGGTGAACCAATGCAAGTACATTCTCTCATTCTCTGTGGGGTTATATTTATAGTCTTTCTAAACATTACATGCCCTCTTAAGCATTCACTCCGGCAAAACATCACATGCCCTTTCACAAGACAGCTTCCAGAAAAGTACATGTCTCTTCTCAGCAAAACATCCTCTCGTAAGACAGCCTTTATTAAAAAAAAAAATCACATGACACAAATGAGTTCCCAAAGAAACCAGAAATTTCCACCTCAGAAGACCTTTTTTTTTCCTAAAATGAATGATAGAATGTCCACTTCAAATCATCTTTCTTACTTGTAGGCTACATATGGAGTAAGTTGTCAAAGACATGAGAAGAAGAGTCAGGAGTCAAATAGCTATCCTCTAGGCAGTTGTCAAAACCAAGAAACTCATTCAATGGGGTCTACTTGTGTTTCCTGGTTGTTCTATGTCTGAGTTTGGTAATAATACCTGCTGGCATTGGGTTTTACATCCAGCTGCCTTAGAATGATCAGTTTGTGGTGCTTGGGAACTGCATAGAGAGATGGTTGCCTTCCAGACTCATTTGGAGGCATTGCTTGCTTTTAATTTTTCCCTCCTTCAGCTTCACAGAATTGTTTCATTTGGCTAACCTGGTCAGGTCCTGGAAAGTTTATGAGGCCCCTGGGGCTGCACTGACCTGAAGCTGATTTGGCTCAGTTTCCTTGTTAAGGTACATAGGTCCTGGCCTGTGGTAGAGTGGAACTGTGTTGGTCTCTGGAGGAAGGGAGTGTCCTGTCTTTCTTAATAATGAAGCAAGATGGCTTCAAAATAATTTGGCATCGCAGAGAGGGAGGTAATCCAGCTCTTTAACATGCACCTCATTGTGAGCAGACAAGTGAGAATGCTTATCAGTCTCCAACAGGGCTTCTTAATCACATATTGTTCTACTTGGTTTTAACAATACTGGGAGTGGCTATGCAGAGCTGGATACAGGCATACCTTCTATTAATCAACAAATGTCTATACATTGGATGAAGCATCCTTGGAATTTTTTGCTTATTCAACTTCTGTAGGTGGTCATTCATTTACCTACACCTTATGACTGAGATTTTTGTTTGTTTTTTCTTTCTTTCCTTCCTTCTTTCTTTCTTTCTTTCTTTCTTTCTTTCTTTCTTTCTTTCTTTTTCACTTTACATCCTGATTGCTGCCCCCTCTCTCAGTGCCCTCCCTACCTCATCATCCCTCTCATAATCGCCTCTCTGCTCCTCTCAGATCCTCTGAGAGGGTGGAGTCCCCTACCCAACTCCTGGCATATCCCTCTGACCCTGGCACATCAAATCTCTGCAAGGCTAGGCTCATCCTCTCCCACTGAGGCCTGACAAGGTAGCCAGCTAGAACAAAGTATTCCACAGTCAATAGCTTTCGAGATTGACCCCCCCACTCCAGTTGTTCAGGACCCACATGAAGATCAAGCTCCACACCTGCTACATAAATGCAAGGGGCCTGGGTCCAGGCTGTGTATGCTCTTTGGTTAGTAGTTCAGTCTCTGACAGTCCTGGAGAGTCAAGGTTAGTTGACTCTGTTGTTCTTCCTGTGGAGTTCTATTCCCTTCAGGGACCTCAATTCTTTCCCCCAACTGTTCCATAAGAGTCCCCAAGATTATGCTTGGCTGTGGGTCTCTGCATCTGTCTGAGTAGTTGCTAGGTGGGGCCTCTCAGAGGACAACCATGCTAGGGTCCTGTCGACAAGCATAACAGAGTATCATTAATAGTGTCAGGGATTGGTGATTGCCCATGGGATGCGTTTTCTATTAGGACTTGTTATTGCTTGTCCATTCCATCCATCTCTGTTTCATCCCCTGTGCCTGCATTTCCTGTAGACAGGATAAATTTTGGGTCAAAAGTTTTGTAGGTGGGTTGGTGTCCTTATTGCTCTACTGGGATTACTGCCTGGCCACAGGAGGTGGCCTCTTCAGGTTCCATATCTCAAGTGCTGTGCATCTCAGCTAAGGTCAACCCCATTGATTTTTGGGAGTCTCCCCTATCCCAGGTCTCTGGCAGGTGATGGAGATGCCCCCTTCCTCCATATAGGTCTGCAGACTTCCATTCATTCTCATGGACATCTGGCCATCTCCTCCTGTCTCACCCACACCTGATCTTGAACACCCCCTATTACCCTGTCAATGCCCTCTCCCACACAGTTTCCTCTCTCCATTTACCTCCTAAGACTATTTTATTCCCCTTTCTAAGTGAGATGCAAGCATCTTTGCTTGTGCCTTCTTTCTAGTTTAGCTTCTTTGGGTCTGTGGAGTGTAGCATGGGTATACTGTATTTTATGGCTAATATCCACTTATAAGAGTACATACCATGCATATCCTTTTGGGTCTGGGTTACCTCACTCAGGATATTATTCTGAAGTCCCATCCATTTGCCTGAAAAATGTATTGTCTTTGTTTTTAATAGCTGAATAGTATTACATTGTGTAGATGTACCACATTTTCTTTATCAATTCTTCAGTTGAGGGACATCTAGGTTATTTCCAGTTTCTGGCTATTATAAATAAAGCTGCTATGAACATAGTTGAGCAAATGTCCCTGTGGTATAGAGGAGCATCTTTTGAGTATATGCCTAGCATCTGACAGAGACACCAACAACCCAAATAACCAAATTTAAAAATGGGGTACAGAGCTAAATAGAATTCTCAACAGAGAAATATCTAATAGCTGAGTAACACTTAAAAAATGTTCAAAGTCCTTAGCCACTGGGAAAAGCAAATGAAAATGACTCTGAGATTCCATCTTGTACCTGCCAGAATGGCTAGATCAAAAATGCAAGGAACAGCACATGCTGGTGAGAATGTGGAGCAAGGGGAGAACACTTCTCCACTGACAGTGGGAGTGCAAACTTGTACAACCACTTTGGAAATCAATTTGTCAGTTTTTCAGAATACTAGGGATAGTTCTACCTCAAGAACCAGCTTTCCAACACCACGTGATTGTTGTTCCATTTTGTGTGCTCCATTTTGTCAACAGACTCAGGAAAAAACATGTGCTATGGAAGATATCTTCCCACGTGTTTCATCTGATTCCAGTTGTGTCAAAGTGTTGGTTCTTGTGTCACTAGGGGAAAGGCATTCACACTGGGACACAAGTAGACCAAGCAGTCAGTCATGTCTATGTTCAACAGGTGAACATAGTGAGTGAAGGCAAAGTGCCTTCTGCAGAGTGGAAAACAGACTGAGGCAGTGACTAGTAGCTGAGTCTGGTATCTGAATGGCCCGTGTAAGGCTTCTTGGTCTTTCCTTATATCCACTTGAGGTAGGCTCCTTCCAGAATAGACAGGACCTTTGTAAAATAGCCATCTTTATGATTAAGTCTGTTGCCACTGGATGCAAGAATATTTATAAAAGTACAAATACTCATAAAGTGGAAAATGTCAGTAGGGCAAAGGTCAAAGGTGCTTTGTACTTGTTCCTTCTGGTGACTGGCTGTGTGAGACCTGGCCAAAGATGCAGGGACTACCTTTATTATTTATCCCAAGGCTCTCTCAGTCCCTTCATATGATTAGCTGGGTTATCTAAAAGTCAGCTGCAAGTCCTCTTATTAACTTCCCCAGTATTCCTATCCTTGATGTTTCAACACTAACATTTGTTTTGAAGCTAGCAGTTCTATAATTATCAGGTATAAATATTCTCTCAGACATCCAGACTCCTAGAAAATTAGGGTAGATAAACTAAAAGTGGAAGTCACATATATTGAATTGGTTACAGTCTATTGACCCATAATTATTTACTAGAAACTAAAACAGTCTCTTTCTCTGTCTCTCTCTGTCTCTGTCCCTCTCTGTCTCTGTCTGTCTCTGTCTCTGTCTCTGTCTCTCTCTGTCTCTCTGTCTCTCTGTCTATCTCTCTTTCTCTCTCTCTCACACACACACGTGCATACATGTGCATGCACACACTTCACTTTAAAGTCTTCTTTACTGTGTTTTGTGGAAATACTAGTGAAACCTCTTATCAGGTAACCATTCTATGCCCCTTTGTTACTTTCAGATGAAGAAACATCTTTCATTTTACTGCAATTTATCATTATTAATCTTTTCATTCGTAAAAGAACCCATTTTATCTATATTCTTTGTTCTGTGCTAGGAATTAGAAACATAATCAGAGTAAATAACACTCCTCTAAATACTAATTCCTTTCCTTTAAAATTTTCTTTATTTTTACTTGTGTATATCTGTAACTTCATGGCATGTGTGTACAGGTGCCCTCAGAGCCAGAAGAAGGCTTCACATCTCCTGAAACTTGAATTAGAGATTCAAGTGAGCCATGGGTTCTAGAAACTGAGCTTAAAGGGAAGATCAGCACACACTTATGCAGAGACAGCACACAGGAAAGCATGCAAAGCCAGCGTCTTCAAGCTCAATTTCTGTGTTTCTATTAATCACCTTTAAAAAAAAAATCTGTTCAGTTTTTTCTTAAGAAGTATAGAGATAATAGTACTTAGCATATAAGATTGCTTAGACCCTCCAAATATCACAGGCTCTTGCCACTGTTCCTGGATATTCTCTAGAAATTGACAATCAGGCTCAATTGCCAAAGACACCACACACTTAAGTCATAGAAATTAGAAAAATCAAATTTATATTGACCTCAAAGCTCTAACCATACTGACTAGCCTCCATGGTGTTGGAAGGTATTATACACATGACTGGAACATGAAATTATGAATTCTATCCAGCCATGACACCTGAAAGCAACAACCATGACTTCCCTGACAAGACATGTTCATTGGTACAATAATTGCACCAGCATTGTGGGAGTAATCAACCACTTTCTGTTTGGATTTAAGGTTTTCACCAAAGGATGGAAGCCATACATGGCACTATAATTGGGACCAAGAAACTGTAAGGAGACATGCCATAGTCATTAGAGGAGAACCTACTTCTGTTGCTCAGCCAAAGAAACAGTATCGAACTGAATTTTGTTGAGTTCTTTTTATGTCCATGGATAAGTGCATCTCACAACTCTTATCAGAAAGCCTTTTGGTATAGATTGTCAGTAACACAAAGATACACATCTGGTAAGGGTACAGAGAACAGAAAAACTACATAGTGCTTACCCATAAATTGGACATCTATGGAGGCATTTTCTCAATTGAAGTTCCTTCCTTTCAGTAACTCTAGTTTGTGTCAGGTTGACATAAAAGTAGCTAGCACATGTTTCTAACAGCATTTTATCCAACACCTTCAGGATATATACTTCCCACAGATGCATAAGGAATACTATCTAAAATATATGTATTCAGACAGTGAGTACATGGACAAATCAATAAATGATTCAGGCCATCAAGAAGATTGAGATCATGAATATGTGGAGCTTAGTACATAGGAAGTTGGCAGGAAATGTCAGCTCTTAAATTTGTTAACTTCTTCTCACCAGAAGTTTACTTTCAGATGCTTACACTTTCAGGGATTCTATAATATTCTAGCTTTTAAACATGAATATCTATTTTAAATTATGTCTCAAGTCATACTACTCATCCTGTGTTTTCAGGTTTTCATACTAAATCCCTATGGAGATCAATATTTTCATGTTGTTATTTCCAAGTTTTGATGTCTTATGAATCATGCATTTGCATCTGTCTCAGCATCCCATCTAGGTGACACTCTCCTGTCAGTTCCTGCTTCTGTTCTCTTATTCATCAATCCCAGTTTATCTTTCCCTGCCATTTCAGCTGGACCTTCACTAATTCTGATAGACTTTATTTTGATAACTTAGTTCTATTAGTAAGTGCAGTGTGAGAATATAAGCTATTTTCTCCATTCCTTTTAAAGTAGAAAAAAATGAGGATTTTAAATTACCTATTTCATACTATAATTTATTTGAAGATTTTTATTGCACATCTTGATGTGGTTGTGATGGTAATATCTAAGAGTCAGACATACCCCTGTGGTTTTGATGGCGCTTGCTTAGTTTGGAATTTGTTCTTACAAAATTGTTCTTGGGCCTGGCAGTGGTGGCGCATGTCTTTTAATCCCAGCACTTGGGAGGTAGAGGCAGGCAGATTTCTGAGTTCGAGGCCAGCCTGGTCTACAGAGTGAGTTCCAGGATAGCCAGGGCTACACAGAGAAACCCTGTCTCAAAAAACAAAAACAAACAAACAAAAAAAACAAACTAACAAAAACCAGAAAAACAAAAACAAAAAAAACCAACAACAAAAACAAAAAAATTGTTCTTGGACTTGTTTTTAGTATTGCTTGCTTCTTTGGCATTTCTTTAAAATTCTACATCACTTTATATAATCAAAGATGGTTTTCCAACAACTCATTGTGAATTTTTCCAAACGGAGTTCTGATCTACACTGATGTAGAACTTGGGCCAGAAAAGAACAACTCTGTCTGTGGGGAACAACATTTTTGTCTGTGAAAAATATGTAGTTCGTTGTAGTGGAGGTGACCCAAGGCATGGGTCAACAAATACATTAAGAATACTTCTGGCCTGATTAAGGAAAACATGTCCCTATTAGGAAACTGTGTCTTTCTTAGTTTAACATCTAAAGAATTAGAGGTTCTTTCAAGTACATAGGCTTATACGTAATTCAAGGGTTATCAAGGGCCACATGGTGAAATTCCTGGTCCAAAACCCTCTCACTGGAGCAGTTCTCTAAGAAAGACCCATTGTTCTATAGAGGCCTTTTCTGGTTAGCCAAGGTACTTGTTTCCAAACCTATGATTATACCTGTTTTATTTAGTATATTAAAATTTTAATCAGTTCTACTCTGTGGTAAGTATGTATTGCTTAGTTCTCAGTTTAGCCAAAAGTATTAAGAGTATCTGGAGTAAGGGAAAAGCTAGGTGACATCACTCTTGGTGGGATTATATATTTTCATGAAGATTTTGACTATCACTACAGAAAATTAAGAGTCTAGTAGAAACCCAAGTTTGAATTAGATCTTTTTTATCAACATACACTTTTTGTCTCAAATGAATCAGTGATTTGCTCTCTACCAAACACAGAGCTCAGCCACTCAGTGTCAGATTGAATTATTCTAGCCTAATCTTCAACAAGT
Organism: Rhynchomys soricoides; assembly: GCA_019843965.1. Taxonomy (NCBI): domain Eukaryota; kingdom Metazoa; phylum Chordata; class Mammalia; order Rodentia; family Muridae; genus Rhynchomys; species Rhynchomys soricoides. Next base: position 2,525,316 of record JADRCH010000052.1, read on the forward strand.
GATGACCTTGAGAAACTCACTATATCAGGCCTTCAAACTTGTGATGTGGAGGTTATGCTAGATCAACTACAAAGATTTAATCAGTCTAAAATTTTCTCAGTTTTAATAGTTCTTTGAGTATTTTATAAAATGTATTTTGATCATATTCATTCACTCCACCCACTCCTCCCATTAACACCTCCTTCCCAACACATCTATGCCCTTAAAAATAAAGCTATCAAGTCCAATTTGTGTTGTGATACTCTTAGATGTTTGGCTGTCTTACTCAGGATTTGTACTCCTGCACAAAACATCATGACCAAGAAGCAAGTTGGGGAGGAAAGGGATCATTCAGTTTACACTTCTGCCTTGCTATTCATCATCGAAGGAAGTTACACTTGATCACTAACTGAGAAAATACCTTACAGCTGGATCTCATGAAGGCATTTCCTCAAAGGAGGCTCCTTTCTCTATGATAACTTCAGCTTGTGTCAAGGTGACACACAAAACCAGCCAGTAAAATTGACCCCTTGTCAACTTGACACACAAACACATCATTATTAAGCCTCAAGCATTACTTTCTTATTCATCCCCAAGATCTAAATAACTTTTAAAAGTCCCACAGTCTTTACAGATTCTTTTATTTTTTTATTGGATATTTTCTTTATTTACATTTCAAATGTTATCCCCTTTCCTGGTTTTCCCTCCTGGAATTCCCCCCCATCACATCTCTCTCCCCTTACTTCTATGAGGGTGCTCCCCCACCCACTCACCCACTTTCACCTCCAAGCCCTGGCATTCCCCTACACTGGGGCATCAAGCCTTCACAGGACCAAGGGTCTTTCTTCCCATTGATACCTGACAAGACCATCCTCTGCTACATATGCAGCTGGAGCCATGGGTCCCTCCATGTGTACTCTTTGGTTGGTGGTTCAGTCCCTGTGAGTTCTGATGTGTTTGGTTGGTTGATATTGTTGTTCTTCCTATGGGGTTTCAAACCCCTTCAGCTCCTTCAGTCCTTTCTCTAACTCCTCCATTGGAGATCCTGTGCTCAGTCCAATGGTTGGCTGAGAGCATCTTTTTCTGTATTTGTCAGGCTCTGGAAGAGCCTCTCAGGAGACAGCAGCTATATCAGGCTCTTATCAGCAAGCACTTCTTGAAATCCCCAATAATGTCTGGGTTTGGTGTCTGTATATAGGATGGACTCCTAGATGGAGCATTCTCTGGATGGCCTTTCCTGCAGTCTCTGCTATTATTTTTAATAATTAGGTAGTATTCCATTGTGTAGATAAACCACATTTTATTTATCCATTCTTCAGTTGAGGAACATCTGGATAGTTTTCAATTTCTGGCTATTACAAATAAACCTGTAAAGAATATAATTGAGCAAGTATCCTTGTGGTATGATATCTCTGGGTATATGATCAAAAGTGTTATAGCTGGGTCTTGAAGTAGAACTGCCCTCAATTCTCTGAGAAACTGTCAAATTGATTTTCAGAATAGCTATACAAATTTTCACTCCCACCAGCAGTGGAGGAGTATTCTTCTTACTCCACATCCTCACGGTATGCTGTTGCTTCAATTTTTGATCTTAGCCATTTTGATTGGTATAACGTTTAATCTCAGAATCATTTTGATTTGCCTTTCCCTGATTACTAAGGATGTTGAAAATTTCTTTAAGTGCTTCTCAACCATTTGAGATTTCTCTATTGGGAATTTTGTTTAGCTCTGCATACCCTTTTTAATTGGTTTATTTGGTTTGTTGGTGTCTAACTTCTTGAGTTCTTTATATAGTTTAGATCTTAACCCTCTGTTGGATGTAGGATTGGTGAAGGTCCTTTCCCAGTCTGTAGACTGCCACTTTGCCTTATCCTTTTCTGTATAGAAGTCTCATTTCATGAGATGTTGTTTATCAGCTGCCAATCTTAGTTATTGAACTACTGATGTTCTGTTCAGGAAGTTGCCTCCTGTATCAATGTGTTCAAAGCTATTCTCCTCTTTCTCTTCTAGTACATTTAGTGTATCTGGTTTTATGTTAAGGTCTTTGATCCAATTGGACTTGAGTTTTGTGCAGAGTGATAAATATGGTCCTATTTACATTCTTCTACATGTAGACATCAAGTTATAACATTTGTTGAAGATGCTTTCTTTTTTCTACTGTATGGTTCTGGCTTCTGTGTTAAAAATCAAGTGTCCTTAGGTATGTGGAGTTTTTTCAGGGCCTTCAATTCAATTCCATTGATCAACCTATCTGTTTCTATACCAATACCATGCACTTTTTATTATTATTGCTCTGTAGTACAGCTTGAAGGATGGTTATACCTCCAGAAGTTCTTTTATTGTACAGCATAGTTTTAGCTTTTTGGTTTGTTTGTTTGTTTGTTTGTTTGTTTTTACATATGAAGTTGAAGATTGTTTTCTCAAGATCTATAATGAATTGTATTGGGATTTTTATGAAAATTACATTGAATCTGTAGATTGATTTTGGGAAGATGGCCATTGGCACTATATTAACCTTACCAATCCATGAGCATGAGAGATCTTTCCATCTTCTGTTATCTTCTTCAATTTCTTTCTTCAGAGACTTGAAGTTCTTGTTATACAGAACTTTAACTTGCCTGGTTAGAGTCACACCAAGATATTTTATATTATTGTGAATGACCGATGTTTTTTTCCTAATTCCTTTCTAAACTCGCTTATCATTTGTATGACGGAGAGGCTTTTGTGAATTAATTTTGTATCCCATTCTTTGCTGAAGGGATTTATCAACTGTAGGAGTTCATCTTACTTCTTATGCCACTTTCTCAATAAAGTGTTCTCTGCAGGCTTCACACATCTGCAACTTCTCCCCATTTGCCTACTTTATTGTTCTCTTTATCATTAATTAGCATCTAACAGGTGTATACATGATATATAACATAATTTTTGATTATCTATTTCTAGTCATTAAAATCAATGAGAAATTTTCTCTGCTTTATTCACTGATCTTATAAAATTTGTTGAAAGATGAAGACAATAATGAATGAAAGACAGAATGTGTTCAGCTGGAAGTCAAATGAATCTTTTGAACCCCTTGATTCTGACTCAATCTGGCAGCCATTTATCTTTTCTTGACCACTATGTAGTTCTTATGGAAATATACAGCATCTTCCATGGGGTTTGACTCTGGGAGCTGGAAATTATTTATTACTAAATGATTTTAAATTACAACTAAATGCCCATCATCTGCTGTGCAATGACAGCTGATTAGTTATGTATAGATACAAACCATTCCTGGATAATTAAATTCAATTTTCTCCCTCTCAAAATCCTCTCCCCTCCCCCCACGATGAGCCATTGATTTAATTTGGGTTTCTTTGGCTGTGATACAATATAACCAAAAGGAAGTTGGGGAATATTGGGCTGTTTCAGTGTACAACTCTCAGGTCACAGTCCATCAGTGAGGGAAGTCAGGGCAGGAAGTGAAGCAGGGAAGGAACCTGGAGGCACAAACTGATGCACAGGCCATGGAGGAAAGCTTATTAGTGACTATGGCTTCCTGAGTCTACCTTCTAATAGCACTCATGATCAACAGGCCAGGGGTAACACTACCCACAGTGAGCTGGGTTCTCCCAAGTCAATCACCAATCAAGAAAGTGCACAACAGATTGGCTTATCCATGGGCCAATTGATGGTGACAGTCTCTCAGTTGAGGTTACCTCTTCGAAAATGGTTCTAGCTTCTGTCAAATTGACACAAAACTATCCAGCACAACCAATATTTTTATGGAAGTCTTAAGTTATTTTAGACAAACTCCCTAATAAGTTATATAGAGCAAAAACCCTTGAAAATTTAAATTTAAAATATTCCACTTGGTTTAAACATATTTACTTGCTTAAGTTCCATAGGTGTGCTGGTTAATAAAGATTATCAACTTGACAGGATCTAGAATCTCTTAAGACACAAATGAGCAAACATACCTTCGTGGGATCATCTGGGTTAGTTGAGGTGGAAAGACCAACTCTAAAAGTGGGCATTATAATGCTCTGGGTCTGGCATCTGGGCTAAGTGGAAAAGGAGAAAGCCAGCTGAGCACAACCAACCAGCATCCTCTGATCCTTGTCAGTGGATGTACCATGACCAGCCACCTCAAGGTACTGCCATCTGGATTTCCCTACTATGGTGGGCAATACTCTTTTCTGTGAGACAAGTTGTTTTTGTCAGTGTATCTTATCACAGCCAAAGAAAATGCAGCCAAGACGATAGGGAATAACCTTAGAATAAAATAAGATTTTGTTTTAAAATATTACTTTCTCTGTCACACTGTTTAATCGTATCTAATAAGAATGCTTGGGGGAAAATAGTCAACTTCATATTGAAATCTTTATAACTGAAAATCTAGACTTCTTGGGAAATTATATAGGATAAATGAGAAGCATAGTGGAGATGTGAGTCAAGACTTGATTGATGTGGCTCATGTCACTCTCATTGTTTCTGGGTTAAAATGTAATACTCCTACAGGGAATGACGAGCCTGGTCTAGAGTTCCATGGGCATTTGCTTTCAAAATTTCTTTTGAGGAACTGGTATCCAGTCTTTAGATCCCCAACCACAGAGCTGTGACAGCTGCAACATGCTGACAGGAGACATTTTTGGGCTCCTTAAGGAGCCTTCAGAAAAATTGTTTTTTAGTCAGTAGTTGATTAGCTTGCTGAAATATGCTTCAAATGTTTATCCCTCATGTTCATTTTCATTTTTTATGCCTTACACATTTCTTCATTTTCCATCATGTCCTATTAAAAATGCTGGAGGTCTTGGACATTTGTTCATGCACAGCCTGATGTGCATGGTGTTTGGCAAATAATTGGGATTTCCAGAGACAAACTTGGAGATGTAAGTACTAGTTCGACTCTATGAACAGGGGTAAGCACATTGCAGAGAAGGGTCCCTCATTGTACTCTGTTAACTGTTGTCAGAAGCTGAGCAATGCCTGACCACAGACCTAGCCATCAATTCGCTTTCTCAGTTACCATTTCTTCCACACACTCACAGTATTGTCCTGGCTGCTATATCACCCAATTCTTCCTTGTGCAAAGGGTCTAATCTAGGATCTCCAACCTGATGAATTAAGGGTCATGGTTCAATTTCCACATCTGTTCCTCTTGTTTTCCATGGACTATTTCTCAGTAGCCACCCAAAGAGATCAAGGCAGGCTCTCTACTTTAGTGTTTGGACACAAGCACAAAGCTGAATGGTTTGTGGTTCAGAGGATGTTCTGTTTATTTGAGCTACTCTGACAGGGTAAAAGAAGAAAATAGACAGGATTTCTATTTATTTTATGTAGCCAGGGTCATTTTCATTTTGTTATTCACTCATATGGAAAGTGCTTTAAACAGACTTTGCCACCACAGGTGCTCTGGTGTCGTTTACTGTAGTTTGAGATCTATACTTGAGGTTTATAAGTTTAAGTTTCTTTCTCTTTAGGGACAGTATGATCAGTGTGTATCCAGATACCATAGGAGGAGTCAGTGATGACTTTTATCAAGTGGCACAGGCTTGCATCCCCAGGTACATATATGTGTGCATTTTGCATGCCCCTTTTATTTCTCTACACTCCTGCCAAGAAGCATCCATTTTTGAAAACTGAAGCCAAGTATGGTTTCCCTTTGAAGCCTTTGCAACCTTATCTTTCCAGATGGGAACTACATCTTCTGACTTTCGTCTTCAGGATAAATTAGAATATATCTCTCAGCACTTACTCATTCCTGCTCATTCCAGCAGGTGTACTTCTTTCCCATTCTTTTAGACACAAGTCTTGGTGTCCAGAAACTTGATCACTCATGTTTGAAATGGCATTGCCCAGTTCATTTTAGGACTTTGGCAAATATTGTTTAAACAACAACAACAACAACAACAACAACAAAAATGCTGGAACAAACAGACTTAATGCTTGTGGCATTCAGGGAGCATTTACTGCTTCAAACTGAGCCAGTTCTACAAGTGCAGGGCTTTGACCATCTCTGTCTCCATTGCGAAATGTTTCCTTTCTTTTATGTTTCTTGTTAAGATGTCTATTAACATTCTCAATCACTGTCTCGCTGTTTTATTTTTATATTTAATAATTCAGTTTTTGGAAAGGGGACACAGATGGAGTTCATGGAATAAGTTGTTTTTCTCCTTTTACCATGTTACTCCAATGAATTGAACTCTGTACATACATTAGGATTGTTGCTAGCTGCCTGACCTTCTGAGCCATCTTACCGGCCCTACAAGAACTATTAATTAATCCTTTCTATTTGTCTGAAGGTCTCCTGGCTCTGAACTTGTTCTGGAGTTATTAACTGTGTGGCTATTGGTTTTGACTTAATCGTGGGTAAAGGCACTGACAGACTGAGAATTTTCCAGAAGTACGTAGTGAGATCCTGGCTCAGTGGCAGTACCTGATGGGTGTCTGTCAGAATGCTGATACAGTTCAGATGTTGGCCAACTATGAAAAGATAAACATGACCTCTAATTCTTTTTCTAGCTTTAGGTCTTTATTCAACTTACTGTTGTTATTTAACCTTGACCTATATATCATTCCTGTCTTCATCGGAGTCTTTCTAATTGGTTTTCTTTCTCTATTTATTTAAAAAGTTTTAAAATTACTTTGTGTGTGTGTGAGTGTGTGTGTGTGTGTGTGTGTGTATGTATGTATGTATATATTAGTGTTTTGCCTGAATGTACATGCATGATATCAATGGAGGCCAGAGGAAGGCACTGGATTTTTTTTCCTAGGAGAAATCAATTGCAACTAGCTTCTTGGTTAGGAGTAGGAATTTATGTCTACTCCCCTCCTCAGTGCTGTAATTCTGTCTGCTTTGAGTCTGTGTTGGTCTTTTGCATGTTGTCAAAGTCTCTGTGAGTTCATATTTATCAGTGCTGTTATGTCTGGAAGACACTGTTTCCTTGGAGTCACATAATACTTCTGCCTTGTACAGTTTTTCTGCTCTTTCTGCTGTGTACATTCCAGAGCCTTATCAGAAGGGTCTGATAAAGGCAACCTATGTAGGATGAGTGCTCCAAAGTCTCTCACTCTCTGTACACTGTCCAGTTATGGGTTTCTGAGTTAATTAACTACTTCAAGAAAGACCTTCTCTGACCAGCACTGAGTTATACATGGATCTATAGGTACAGCAGTATGTCATTAGGAGTCTTTTATTGCTATGTTCCATTAGCAGTTGTCTTAGTCAGGTTTTCTATTCCTGCACAAACATCATGACCAATATGCAAGTTGGGGAGGAAAGGGTTTGTTGAGCTTACATCTCCTTGCTGCTGTTCATCACAAAAGGAAGTCAGGACTGGAACTCAAGCAGGTCAGGGAGCAGGAGCTGATGCAGAGGCCAAGGAGGAATGCTGCTTACTGGCTTGCTTGCTTCTCCTGGCTTGCTCAGCCTGCTTTCTTATAGAACCCAAGACTACCAGCCCACAGATGGTACCACTCACAAGGGGCCCTCCCCAATTGATCACTAATTGAGAAAATGCTTTACCCCTGGATCTCATGGAGGCATCTTCTCAACTGAAACTCCTTTCTCTGTGATAAGTCCAGCTTGTGTCAAGTTGACACAAAAAACTAGCCAGTACAGCAGTATAATAGTGGTTTCCTGTAGGCCCATGGCCTATATAGTTCCAGGTTTGTGATCACTTAAGCAGATGGTCAGGTGTGGGTTCTACCTTGTAGAGTGGGCCTTAGATCCAATCAGGAATTTTCTCCCCCATTATATACTGAATCCATTTAAATCCCTTTCACATATGTATATATTTTGAGAAACATCTATGTACTGGCTGGTTTTGTGTCAACTTGACACAAGCTGGAGTTATCACATCGAAAGGAGTTTCAGTTGAGAAAATGCCTCCATGAGATCCAGTTGTAAGGCATTTTCTCAATTAGTGATCAAAGGGGGAGGGCTCCTTGTGGGTGGTACCATCCCTGGGCTGGTAGTCTTGGGCTCTATAAGAGAGCAAGCTGAGCAAGTCAGGAGAAGGAAGCAAGCCAGTAAGTAATATCCCTCCATGGCCTCTGCATCAGCTCCTGCATCCTGACCTGCTTGAGTTCCAGTCCTGACATCCTTTGGTGATGAACAGCAGCATGGAGGTGTAAGCTCAATAAACCCTTTCCTCCCCAACTTGCTTCTTGGTCATGATGTTTGTGCAGGAATAGAAACCCTGACTAGGACAATCTACACTATTAGGTTTCCATATGGTTTGTCAAAAGGCTTTTAGTGTAGTTGTTCCTCACCATAGTCTCAGTGATACAATCTAAACTTGATGCTAATTACTCATTTGTTCTAAATGCTTACCACATGCCTGTACTTTTATAAATGTTACTCAGAATTTACTTGCAGTAGAATTTTTAAAGCTATATCTGTAATAAATAAAGAGAATATATCATTATTATTAATTAATAAGCATCTAATAAATGGTATTTATCTTTCTGTGACCCTTATGGATAAAATTATCAAGGTTTAGGGGTCAGTGGAGAGTGTATTATTGTCAAGAATAGAAGATGAATAGATTTTAAAACTTGGATTTGTCCAGGTTTACATAGGCTTAAAACATTTTTTACAGCCAGGCAGTGGTGGCACACGCCTTTAATCCCAGCACTTGAGGCAGAGGCAGGAGGATTTCTGAGTTCGAGGCCAGCCTGCTCTACAGAGTGAGATCCAGCACAGCCGGGGCTATACAGAGAAACCCTGTCTCAAAAAAAAAAAAAAAACCAAAAAAACAATAAAACCTTTTTTACAAATCAAATAAAGGTTTTATAGGTGGCCAAACTGCAACAAAGAACATCCAAAAGCTACAAGAAATGTTGACAAACACTTTTTCTTGAAAATAATTTTTCAATATGTTCTAAATTAGGCCTCCAACACATCAGGCAGAGATATATGTCTTTCTCAAGAGCAACTACTTGTTTTACATACAGTACAACTGCTTTGGTGAAAAATGTTATTTTGTGTTAGGTGCCAGATGACATGTTGTATATAACTTTGAGTACTGATAATTGTCTTAGTTGGAATTTTATTGTTGTGAAGAGACACTTTGACCAAGGCAACTCTGATAAAGGAAAACGTTTAATTGGGCTGTCTTATAGTTTCAGAGATTCAGTCCATTATTATCATGGTGAGAAGCATGGAGGTATGCAGAAGCTGAGAGTTCTACATCTTGATTGGATGGCAGCCAAGAAGAGACTCTGACTCCATATAGGACAGGGCTTGAGGAGAGGAAACCTCAAGCTCATCCCCACAGTGACACACTTCAACAAAGCCACACCTACTCCAACAAGGCCACATCTCCTAATAGTGCCATTCCTTGTGGGCCAAGCATTCAAACACATGAGTCTAGGGGTCCAAACCCATTCAAACTCACACAATACAGCAGTGAGTATAAATCTCTATACAATAAACTATAAGGAGTGTTTAATTTTTAAAACAAGTTTAAAGGAAAAGTATATTTCTCATTTTTAGGAGTCATTTTACAAAATGAGATAAACAGGGATCTCAGATTCACACCAACTCCACACTTCTCTGCAGTCAGTCTGGGGACAACTTGTCTCATGCACCTCTATGGGTCCTTCCTTTCCAGAGAAGGACTCCAGACTTTTATCACCAATTTTATTTGATCAAAGGCCTGCCTAGAATAATGTGTCTGTTGCCCACTTGCCAGCAACTCTCTCCAGGTAGGGACCTCAAACCCAGCTACCAACTTCACTAGTCATACACCAACCCAACGACCACTCTCTCTAGGTACAGATTCCAGACTCTTACTGACAACTCTACCCAATCCCCTCCAAACTGCCTGAGGAACGTATACCATGTGCCTCCCAGCCTCTCAAAATCCAGGTAGAGACCCCAAACTAACCTCACCAATTCCATTCACTCTGGAGGCCTACTGGAGAACCATTGCCCCATGTTCCTTGGCCTACCCTTTGTCTTCACATAGGGACCTGGACTCAAACTGTCAGTTTCATTAAACACACACTCAACAAAGGTACAACAAAAAGTTCATAGCAAGATATACTATCAATAGTCTAACTCCAGATATCTAAGTCCCATAACAGACATCTACAGGATATTCCCATAAACATAAAGAATATATAGTCTTAATAGCAGCCAATGGATCCTTCTCAAAATTAGACCATATATTAGGAGACAGAACAAATTTCAATAAATATAGAAAAATTGAAATCACATTCTGCATTCTCTCTAACCACAATGGAAAAAATCTGGATATTAAAAATAGAAACTACAGAAACTCATGAAAGTTAAACAACATACCACTGAATAACAATTGGATAATGGAAAAAATCAATGAGAAAAAAATAAAATGTCTAAAATTTAATGAAAATAAAAACAAAATACAGCATACCAAGATCTATGGGACAAAATGAAGGCAGTACTAATATGAACATTTATAGCACAAAGTAGAATTTCAAATTTATAATGCAATGATACTCCTAAAGATCTTGGAAAGGCAAGAAAACTCAATACCCCAAAACAGGAGATGGGGATAGATAAGCAAAATTAGAGGTGTGGGTTTTTTTTTTGATATGCTTGGCCCAGGAAGTAGCACTGTTTGTTGGAGTAGATGTGGCTTTGTTGGATGAAGTGTGTCACTGTGGGGGTAGGTTTTGAGACCCTCCTCCTAGCTGCATGGAAAACAGTCTTCTCCTGGCTGCCTTTGGATAAAGATGTACAACTCTTAGCTCCTTCTCCAGTACCATACCTGCCTGGGCATAGTCATGCTTCCTGCCATGATAATAAACTGAACCTGTAAACCATCCCCAGTTAAATGTTGTCTCTTATAAGAATTTCACTGTTCATGGTGTCTCTTCTCAGCAATAGAAACCCTAACTAAAACAAGAATAAAACCAATGAAGTAGAAATAAATAATTTACAAAAGAAAAAAAAAGTGTTTGGTTTTTGAAAAGGGACAGTACAACAGTCCCTGCCCTCTTGATAACTCTATTGGGTCTTCCAGTGATCCATGAAGAAGTTCTTTATTCCTTTAGTTCAAAGCAATTCCAATGGCAACCTTTTCTTCTTTCAACACTGTGCGAATTCTCTGCTTCTTCCTGTCTTTCTTATTTTCGTTGGATGCTTCCTTTTGATAGAATCTGCTCTCACAGAGAACAGTTTCATGGCCCTGTTCACACTGTGAAACCATCAAAAAAAATCTCACACATGCACCTTCTGGATATGCTCTAGAGAGGGATATTTTGATTCTTTATATATTAAAAGCATTTCTGGTGTTGATATGTTATCTGATATTTGTTCTTAGATATCTCAAGAAGGTGAGAGCAGGGTATATGTATATAGATGGAGATTGGCTTTGCCTTGACAAATGTTTGAACTGGATAATGAATCCCTAACTAAATCCTTGGTCCTCTAGTTCCAAAAACAGTTTGCTGTTTCTCAATTTACTTGACTTCTTTTAACCATCTAGCCTTTACCAGCCATCTTTTATTTGGTAAACTCTTCTTAGTAGTGTCGTTCAGTTACCATGCCTCTTTCTGTCATGGTCTCCATGTGATTCTGTTTTCTTATGCTATTTTGCAGCCACTCAATTTTTCTCATTAAGCTTTATGTTCTTCTACTCTCTTACACATTCATAGCTGCTGAATGGGTGATGGTACTTGGCTCCAGCTACAGCCTACAATTAATAACGAGATGTATCATCTCAGTGCAGCTTGAACTTCTGACTCCAGTGCTTTTATTTCAACTGTGGCTGCCCCCAACAGCATTTTAGTATGTATTCATTCTCTTCCTTCATCTTTATAACCTAACCTACATCTTATTCTATAGTCACACACTGTGCCTTGGTAATTACTTATATGTTTGCATGGTAGATTTTAATTCTTGTGTCTATATTACTAGGGGTCATAGGTCTGTTTAAATTGTTTATCTGATTTGCTATAATAATTTTAAAAGATTTATTTATTTATTTATTTATTTATTTAATGTATATGAGTAACTGTAGCTGTCTTCAGACATGGCAGAAGAGGACATTGAGTCCTATTATAGATGATTGTGAGTCACCATGTGGTTGCTGGGAATTGAACTCAAGATCTCTAGGAGAACAGTTAGTGCTCTTAACTGCTGAGTCATCTCTCCAGCCCCTTGATCTACGTTTTTTTAGTTGGTATGTATTGAAAAAATTACCTACTTGTTTTGGTACAGTTTTTTTTTTTTTTTTTTAAAGTATGACCTTATAATTCTTTGGATTTCCACTGTGTCTGTTAATATGTCTCCCCTTTCAACTCTAATTTTGCCAGTCTGGATCTTCTTGCTCTGCCTTTTAGTTAATTTGGCTAAGGACTTGTCAATCTTATTGATTTTCTCAAAGAACTAACTCATTGTTTCATTGTTTATTGTATTGATTTTTTCAATTGTATTGATTTCAGCCCTGAGTTTGATTATTTCTTTTTGTCTACTCCTTCTTGGTATGAATTATCCTTTTTGTTCTAGAGGTTTCTAGTGTACTGTTAAGTAACTAGCATGGGATATTTTCTGTTTTAATTTTTTATGTGGCACTTAGTGCTATTAACTTGCCTCTTAGAACAGCGTTCATTGTGTTTCACAAGTTTGGATATATTGTGTATTCATTTTTATTCAGTACTGGGAAGTCTTTCATTTCCTTCTTAATTTGCATCTTGACAGATTATTTTTATTCAGTAGTGAGTTGTTCAGTTTCTATGAGCTTCTAAGCTTTCTGATGTTTCTATTTTCTTTTTCTTTTCTTCCTGTTGTTGCCGATATCCAATTTTAACCACGGTAGTCAGATTAAATGTAGGGTGTTACTTCAATTCTCTTGTACGTGTTCAGACTTGCTTTGTATCTGAATATATGCTCAATTTTGGAGAAAGTTCCACAAGCTACTGAGAAGAGGATATATTGTTTTGTGTTTGAGTGAAAGTTCCATAAATATCTGATAGGTCCATTTGATTTATGTCATCAGTTACCAACATGTCTCTGTTTAGATTTTGTCTGGATGACGTGTCTATTGGTAAGACCATGGTACTAAAGTAACCTACCATCAGTGTGTGAGAAGGAATATATGCTCTATGTTGTACCAATGTTTCTTTTATAAACTTGGGTACCCTTGTGTTTGGAAAATAGATGTTAAGAATTGCAATGTCTTCTCAGTTGAACTTTTTCTCCTATGAGTACCTGGTGTTATTTACTATCTTTTCTGATTAGTTTTGTTTTGAAGTCTATTTTGTCAGATATGTCACTGGCTATACTAGTGTGCTTCTTAGGTCAGCTTGCTTAAAATATCTTTTTCTATCATTTTACCCTGAGGTAATGTCTATCCTTGATGTTAAGGTGTGTTTCTTGTTTTCGGCAGAAGGCTGGATCATATTTTTGCATTCATTCTGTTAGCATTTGTCTTTGAATTGGAAAATTTAGACCATTGATGCTGATATTTATCAATGAGCAGTGTTCGTGAATTTCTGTTTATTTGTTAGTGTGTGTGTGTGTCTGTGTGTGTGTGTGTGTGTATGTATGTTTGCTCCTCTTGATTTGCTGGATTGGATTTATTTATTCCTGGATTTCCTTGGACGTGGTTAAACTTTTCAGGTTGAAATTTTCCTTCTAGTGCCTTTTAGAAAGCTGAATCTATAAACAAATACTTATTAAATTTGGTTTTATTATGGAATGTCTTTTTTCCCCATCTATTTTATTGAAAGTTTTGGTGTATATTAGTCTGAGCTGGCAATTGTGATCTTTGAAAGTTTATGGAACATCTGTCCAGGCCCTTCTGGCTTTCAGCATATTCAATGAGAAGTCAGATGTTATTCTAATAGTCTACCTTTACGTATTACCTGGTCTTTTCCTCTTGTAGCTTTTAATAGCATTTCATTGTTCTGTACATTTAGTGTTTTATTATGTGTTGAGGGCAATTTCTTTTCTAGTCCAATTTATTTTGTTTTCTTTTGTTTCTTTCAGGGATAGGCATATTTAGGTTAGGAAATTTTTCTTCTATTACTTTTGTTGAAAATATTTTCTGTACCTTTAGTCTGTGTTTCTTTTCCTTCCTCCACTCCTAGTATTATTAGATTTGTCTTTTCATACTCTCCCAGATTTCCTGAATGATTAGTGCCTGTAGATTTCTGGATTCAATATGTTCTTTGACTGAGACATCTATTTCTTCTATCTTGTCTTCAATGCCTGAGATTTTGTCTTGCACTTTTTTTATTATTTGATGAGGCTTGCCATTGATGTTCCTGCTTAGAGTTCCTAAATTTTTATTTCCATATTTCCTTCAGTTTGAATTGTCTTTATTGATTCTATTTCTATATTTGGGTAATTCCTTTTACTGTTTGTGTTTTCATATATTTCTTTAAGAAATTTATTCATTTTTTCTTTAAGGACCACTGTCATATTTATATAGGCTATTTTAAAATCCCTGTATTGTGCTTCAGCTACTTTGCATTTCTCAGGACCTGCTGTATTCAGGTTGCTGGAACATACTATCCTGATTGTCACTGTGTTTTTATGCTGGCATCTAAGCATGTGGGTTTTGGATGATTACAATTCTAGATACTGATATCTGATCTTATCTTCGTTGGGTCTTGTTTTGTTCCTTAGTTCTGTTGTCTGCTTTACTTCTTAGGAGGATATAATTGCTCTGTGTTGCCTGATAAGGAGTTTTCTGGAGAACTATCAGATGTGGCCAATGCAAGTTCTAGGTAGAATGTGTTTCTTAGTATTGGGAACTGACACTTGGGGATGGGGATGGACTAGAAGTGGGGTAGGGGGCTGAGAGAGTCCACAGGAAGGAGGAAAGTAGGTTGTTCCTCCAGAATCTGCTTAGTTTGCAGAGATGGGGCAGAGAGTGAGGAGAAGCAATAGTAAAAAGTATAATGCAGAGCTGGGGATGAGACTGGGGAATTAAATTTGGAGTAGAAGAGAGAGAATGAAGATCTGAAGCTACTTGCTTCTGGATCTTTCTTGCTTCTCTGGCCAACTTGGCTGTTGGGTTCACAGGAAATCCTATCTTGATTTGTAATGAATATAATATTTTGCTTACCCCTCAACTCATTTATTTTTCCTCCAAACCTCAAAGATCACAGCCTAAATCATTTTTTATAAAAAACATCTCAAATTAAATATGCAGTACATATATTCTGATTTTTAGAACAATACATACTTAATAAATTTCAAATATCTCCAAACTGCATAAGCAATGCAATTTCATCAATGAGTGATTTCAGATGTTGCCTGTGGTTGGGATGGATCTCATTCCTATGAGATGACACAGATGCAGAGCTTCTGTAGATATGATGCCTGAAGTTCTCAAGTTAATTGGATTTGACTTGTCCTGAATCCCAACCCCTGCCTACTAGTAAAACTAGCATAAATCATTGCTTTTTGAGAGACACTATAAAGAATTTTACAGAATAAAAAAGAGAGAAGGGTTAGTGATTTGAAAACAATGATCTTTTAAATAATGGCCCTTTAACTTCTCTTTAAATAAATGCTCTCTAATCCAAGAAGAAATCAGTTATGCACCCATTCAGAAAATGGACATGTAGCTACTTAACATAGAAACAACTAGAATATCTGGATATTTTGGAGAATCAGAAGGACCTTATACATTTATATTTGTCACTAATTAAGCCTATAAAATTGTGATTTAATTTGCCACTTTTAATGTTTCTTTTAAGATTCCTGTAAGGCAAGTGTCCTGGTTTGCCTTCTACTGCCATAATAAAGGACATGGCTAAGCATGCCCACAGTGGTATGGACCCTCCCACATAGGTCATTAATCAAGAAAATGGTTCATGGTTTTGCCTAAAAGACGATCAGATGGAGGCACTTTTTCAAATGAGGTTACTCTTCCCAAGTAACTTGAGATTGTGTTGACTTGATAAAAAACAAAACAAAACAAAACAAAAAAACCTGAACAGGAGACCAATTTAGTATTTATTGCACATAATATTGATAATATTGTTTGTAAATATTTCTGATATTAATATGCTATCTAGACTCAGTTTTAATCAATACAAAAATGAAAGAATATCATGCTGAAGATGAAACAAATGTATGAGTTGATAATTGTTCATATCAGTGGGATCTTATTATTATATTCCACACACTCATATTGATTGAAATTTTCCAAATTAAGCAACATTTAATATATTTAATTTTAAAAAATAGATTATTTAAAATAATTTTAAAATATAATATACATAATTTCTTATACATATACTTTAGGCTTGATTTTAGACTTTTGATAGAAATAGGCATAGAGGTATTCAACTTTGACCTTTAACTGTAAATTCTATAACTATATAACAACAATTTCATTGTGGGGCAGAAATAGTATGTCTACCAGTGAGTACATTGATAAATGGAATGTTGGCTATGTTTAATTCTGATCCCAAACCTCTTATATTCTAGTTAAAAAATTATTTCACCAAAACAAAATCTGTAGAAGTAAAATGCCAATAAGAATTTAAATAATGCTAAAGACATTATATTTGAAGAATAATAGAATCAAGGCACTATGAACATCAATAATAATAAACTATGATTTCTACATTTTACCAAATGAAAACATGAAAGAGGAGGGAGTTTTAATGAAGTAAATGGACTTGATTTAAAGGTAGAATGGAAAGAAATTATGTTTTATTGGTTTTGTTTTTTTGAGATAGGGTTTTTCTATGTAGCTCTGGCTATCTCAGAATAGAACTCATTCTGTAAATGAGGCTTTCCTTGATCTCTGAGATCCACTACCTCTATCTCTCAAGTGCTGATATTAAAGGCAAGAAATTACTTTTAAAGTTAATCAAAAGGAAAGAATAAAATGGAAATAAAAATGGGAATCACTGACTACCAAAAGTCTAAGTTTTTAAGTGAGTAAATACACTGTTAGAAATAATGAAATTTTAGCTATTATGAAACCTTTCTTGTTGTCTGTTGCTGATTGGTTCCAGGACCCTCTGCAGATATGAAAACACACAGATCTTTATGTTTCTTATATAAGGTGGCACCATATTTGAACT
The DNA here is from genome assembly GCA_019843965.1 of Rhynchomys soricoides. Classification (NCBI taxonomy): domain Eukaryota; kingdom Metazoa; phylum Chordata; class Mammalia; order Rodentia; family Muridae; genus Rhynchomys; species Rhynchomys soricoides. Next base: position 2,542,320 of record JADRCH010000052.1, read on the forward strand.
AAACACATATGCATCTTCTCATATATTATAATTTTTAGATTATTCATAATAGCTAATACAATTTAAATGCCCCGTGAGTAGCTATTATATTACATTGGTTAAGGAGCAGTGATAAGGAGAGAATATTGAGCAGGTGCAGTGGAGAGGCATCTCTTTCAAATCTTCCATATTTGTGGTTGGTTGAGTCCATGGATGCATGACCTACAGATAACAAAGAACAACTATATTCATTTTGGAAGATGAATTAACAGATTACAGAATCTCAGGTTTCTCTCTTCAATATTAAAAATCTAACAAAATTGTTTTCCTTTTCAAGCACACACTGTAACCAAACACATGTGCAATGAAATAATTTGAATACCAGAATCTGTTGAGACAGGAACTTACTAGGTAAGGAGTAAAGTTTTATATTATTCTTTAGGAAGGTAGTCAACACCTTCATTAGGATGACAGGAGAGAAAATGGAAACAAACCAATTCTATGGTTTTGAAGTATCTTATAGGTGTTTCTAAAGCTTTTAAGAAAGATCATATGTGAGGGACTAGGAAAATGACCATATATTAGTGAAGTAGATATACTTCCTAAGAGTTCGAAAAGAAGACATTAGCAACTGTCACATGAGTGGAAGAAAGCAGGAATGAGGTCAGGGGTGCCCAACACTGAAAGTTCTTTTGTGGGCAGTGCTTTAAGTTATTTGTTAACTAAAACATAATTAAAATATTTGTGAACAGGGAGAAAAGTTTGGCATCATGCTTGGTAAGTGTGACCTCCATTTGCTGAATCATTTATATCCTTCAGGGGTTATTTATCGGCAAGAAAGCATTTGGAGATGTTAAAGGATAGAAATTAGAGATGACATACTATATAAATTACAGGTCAAAAGATAATTGTTTAGTAACAGAATGGATGGAGAGGACTAATTCTTTGAGGAAGAATATACAATGTCTTGATGATTCAGAAGAAAAGAAAGTAATGCCACAGAGAGGACTCATTGACATTGTGGGAAGTGGAAGTGAAGTGACAGGGAAAGGGGGAAAAACCATTGAGACTAGAATGCCCACTGCATGACTGGCACTGGTGAGAGCTGTAACATTTAAGGAGCGACGTTCAGGGCATCTCCAGCATATGGGTTCTGTCTTCTGAGTACAGCAACAGCAAGATCAGTTGCTAAGAAAGAAGGCTGCAGTATATGTTGCATTTCAGAAACAAAATTAGTGACGTTGTTAGGTATTTTATCAGAGCATCCCAACAAGTAATTGGTTTAAGAGTTCTAAGAGCAGGCTCAAGAATCAGCAGGAAGAATCAAGGAACTTGGAGTAAGATAATTTTAAACAACCAATCTCGGAAAGTAAAAAGCAGAAACAACAAAAATAAAAACCAAACAAACAAAGAAGTCAAAAAGCTTATCAAACCGGGTCAAGTGAACAGTCAAGACTCTGGAGAAGAAAGAGAAAAAAAAAATCTGGAAAGAGTATTTTTGAAAGTAAATAATAGGCAAAAACTTCCCCAAAGTTGATATTCAATGTAGAAAGCCCAACTAACTGGAAGTAGTTTAAATTCAAAGCAATACACACTGAGACACATTATGACTGAGCTGTCAGGAGTCAAAACTCAGCAAATCTCAAAAAGCAGCAAGACCAAAGTTACTTATCCTGTCTGAGGAATTCCCAGTAAAACTGTCAGTGAGCTTTTCTGCAGAGATTTTTCAGAATAGAAGTTTGTGAAATGATATAAAGGCATGGACAGATGATATGAAAAATAGTATCATTTAAAATTTGGCTTATACCTACACTCTTCATTTCCTACAGGATTTAAAAGACAAATGTATAAAACAATTACAACTCTGCTAGTGAGCATAAAACATATCAAATGTAATTTTTCACATCAGTGGCATGAAGTAGGGGGATAAACCTAAGGGGACAAAATATTTATCCAATGAAAGCTATACAATATTGATGAAAGAAATCACAAAATATACAGCAAGTTGGACCGATATCTGTGCTTGTGGATTAAAGGAATACAATTATTTAAATAGTCTGCTGCACAAAGTGACCTATACATATGAAAAAATTCTTATCAAAATTCCAGTGGTATTCTTCATAGGTATAGGGGAAAATCTCAAAATTCATATAAAAGACAAAAGGAAATTTTCCCCTATGCCCATGTATTCTAGGTTCTTCCCCACTTTCTCTTCTATTAGTTTCAGTGTATCTGGTTTTATGTGGAGGTCCTTGATCCACTTGGACTTGAGCTTTGTATAAGGAGAAAAGAATGGATCGATTTGCATTCTTCTATATACTGACTGCCAGTTAAACCAGCACCATTTGTTGAAAATGCTTTTTTCCACTTGATGGTTTTAGCTCCTTTGTGACCATAGGTGTGTGGGTTCCTTTCTGGGTCTTCAATTCTGTTCCATTAATCTTCCTGCCTGTCTCTGAACCAGTACCACACAGTTTTTTTTATCACTATTGCTCTGTAGTACAGCTTGAGGTCAGGTATGGTGATTTCCCCAGAAGTTCTTTTATTGTTGAGAATGGTTTTTGCTCTTCTGGTTTTTTTGTTATTCCAAATGAATTTGCAAATTACTCTTTCTAAGTCTATGAAGAATTGAGTTGGAATTTTGATGGGGATTGCATTGAATCTGTAGATTGCTTTCTGCAAGATGGCCATTTTTATTATGTTAATCCTGCCAATCTGTGAGCATGGGCTATCTTTCCATCTTCTGAGATCTTCGATTTCTTTCTTCAGAGACTTGAAGTTCTTTTCATACAGATCTTTCACTTGCTTGGTTAGAGTCACACCAAGGTATTTTACACTATTTGTGACTATTGTGAAGGGTGTGCCTTGTTGGGTATCAATGGGAAAAGAGGCCCTTGGTCCTGTGAAGGTTCAGTGCCCTAGTGTAGGAAAATGCTAGGGTAGGGAGGCAGGAGTGGGTGGATGGGGGCACACACTCATAGAAGCAGGGGGAGGGGAGATGGAATAGAGAGTTTCTGGGGGGAAATCAGGAGAAGGAACATTTGAAATGTAAATCAATAAAATATCCAATTTTTAAAAAAAGACAAAGGGATGACAACCTAACAATATGACCTCGATCAAAGAGAGGAAATGGCATCAAAGAAACACTTGTTAGAGCATAAAAATTCCGGGGGAAATTATAAATATGATTAGCTAATATAATATTTTATTATTAATAATTCTTATGAGGGTTAGAAAAGCTGAAGCATAAAACATGAAGAGTTGCCTCAAAATCCAAAGCAAAAAGGAATAGAAATTTAAAAAAAGAAGGAAATGTACTAGATGAACAGTGTAGAGAATTGGCCATTAAAATAAAAGAAAGGTGAAAAGGAAAACAGAAGAAATAGGAAGGGTGAACGTAGAGACTATTTCAAGAGAGTTTCAGAACTGAAGCACAAGATTCCACTATGCACTGAGACCTAATATCCATCTTCATGAATGTCCAGAGTATTGGGTAATAGCCCCAGCCTGCTTTGCTGTTCGCCTTTCACTCATAAAATGGAAGTTTAGTGTAGCTTATCCATATTAATTATTTTATTTTCATTATTTGACAATTTAAACAATCATAAATGTGGCCAGCACCATGGGTCCCTCCATGTCAGGGAGCAGAGGCCCTTTGGTCTGAGGGTGTTAGATCCCCGGTATAGGAGAATGCCAAGGAGGGAAGAGAGTGAGTGGCAGGGAGAGGAGGGAGGGTTTTAAAGGGGAGATCTGGAAATGGGGAAACATTTGAAATGTAAATAAAGTATGAAAAAAATCTAAAAAAAATGTTTATTAAATCCTCTTACCATTTTTAATTGGGTGGTTTGGATTTTGTTGTTGATTTGGATGAGTTTCTTAAATATTTTGGGGTGGCCATGGTGGTGCATGGCAGTAGGCAAATACCAAAGAGGATGAAAAGCAGGATTCCAAATTTGAGTTCAGCATATATGCCTACGTACAAAATATGATGATTCATATATGTATGTATCTTGTAAATAAGAATCTCAAAAATGCCACATGCAGCTTACGTGCTTTATTTGTGCCTCCATTCATGAGTTTTTAGTCTGGGTGCTGCTGGCATTTAGGGCACTGATACTTCTTTGTTGTGGCACAATCATATTGTACTGGCTGGTTTTGTGTGTCAACTTGACACAAGCTAGACTTATCACAGAGAAAGGAGGTTCAGTTGAAAAAATGCCTCCGTGAGATCCAGCTGTAGGGCATTTTCTCAATTAGTGATCAAGGGGGGACAGCCCCTTGTGGGTGGTGCCATCCCTGGGCTGGTGGTCTTGAGTTCTATAAGAAAGCAAGCTGAGCAAGCCAGGGGAAGCAAGCCAGTAAAGGACATCCTTCCATGGCCTCTGCATCAGCTCCTGCTTCCTGACCTGCTTGAGTTCCAGTCCTGACTTCCTTTGGTGATGAACAGCAATGTGGAAGTGTAAGCTGAATAAACCCCCCCCCCAAAAAAGCCAATCATCAATGTATTAACATGCTCATTATCTAGACTGCCTTCTCTCTGTGCCATCAAAAATTACTTTTTCTACAGAAAGTCTATCCTGAAAATATTAGATAGCAAACAAGCTTGACATTTTTGGTTAGTTTCATTTTTCTCAATTATAAAACCTGACTACTTTACATAACATTTTATAAATCTATAGCTCTTACTGTCTATGATTTTTCTTTTTGCTTAACTATTTTTATATTGAATAATAATGATAAATGAATCTCTTACAAAATGTTTTGTTGGAAAAACATATCCACTATATTTTCATAATATATAAGCAAAAGGCAAACTAAATATCTATTTGGAAACAGAACGAAAATACCCTCAGGGTTTTCTAATTATTTGAAATCTTTCAGCTTCAGAAAATGTGTATTGTGTTTGTGTATTGTCCTTGATTAACCCAAAATAAGCTTAGCACCAGGAATGGTTATGCCTGCCTTTAATCCCTGAACTCAGAGGCAATCAGATCTCTGTGAGTTCAAGGCCACTCAAGGCTATGTAGTAAAATCTTTTTTTTTTTAAAAAAAAAGCAGTTAAAAACATCATTATATCTCAGATATAATAGTGTTTTTCAAATAATCTTAGGTATTAAGTAGCTCACCTATGGTCTTTAGTAACTTTCTTCCTATGAGACATGCTTCCTGGATAAGAGATCTCCCAAGGAGCTCTCTCTCTTGTTTTCTAATTGGTTAATTATTCTTCCCATGATGACTGACTTTATAATAAGAACTTACTGGAATTTTATGAGCCACTTCCATTATTCAATCAAAATGATACTAGTGTTGGGACAGCTTTCAGAGACAGCAAACCAAAGGACCCTAAGATCCCCGTTTGTTTCTTGTGCAGCTTCTACACTCAACACCAAGCCTTGCTTTTTCTGGAACACGTTGTGTGTGAATATTGTCACAGGTGAGACAGATTTTATCAGAACAGGCTGAAAGGTCAAGAAATGGCAGCATCTTTTCAATCTCAAAATTTTAGGGCTGTAACAGGTCTACTCAGTTCATAAATAACTGCATTTGAAACTGAGTCTCCATTCTAGAATTGCAAATTGGTTGAGGTGCAGATAGAAAAACATGGAGCAATGGCCAGATTCTAAAGAGTCGGCAGTGGGGGAGGGGTAGAAAGAATTTTTGACAGCTTGTAAAGGAACGAATAGGAAAAGAATGCTTGCCTTTTGACTTAGTGGAGCTGAGATTTCATATGAGTCAGGGAGATGCTAGGATGCCAGGACAAGTTTTAGAACTTTATTTTCAAAATTAAGAGTCTCAGCTGCTCCAGATAATAATTATTCTAGTGAGAAATCTCCTGGTCCAAGATAAAAATGAAGAATAACCAGCATGAAGCCAGGCATCTCAGAGTGGACATCCATATGTGGCATCATTAAGTTCAACAGCAATGAACTCTTACACAGCACCTACCCTGTCTCCCATACTGAGCTGAGGTCGCCTGTATTTACACAGCAGTTCCTCACTGCCATACATTAGTACTCCTTTGTCATTCTTCATTACAACAATGTGAAGTGTCTATTGTTACAACTAGATTAAGCTCCACAGCAACAAGAATTTTGAGCGACAATGTCTAAAGTGTAGTAGCTGATTAAAAGAAATGAATGGTTACTAAAGAGTTAACAAGACTAAGTGGCATATACTCTAGTTCATATGAAAATTTAATATGTGATATTTGTAGTTTCAATGATCATGGACATAATTTTATAGTATAATATGCAAAATTTTAGTGTTTGCAATAGTTAATCTCAATTATTAACTTCGTGAGACTTAGAATATCTGTGGAAACAAGTCTAAGGGTACGTTTCTGTGGAAGGTACTCTTCCACAGACTGGAGTCTCAGATTTGGTTTTAAAAAAAAATGAGCTTAGTGCAAGCGTGTATCATTCTCTCCTTCCCAGCTGGGCTGTGTCACCAGCCTCCTCCTGATCCTGACAGCTTATCATCTCTGCCCTAAAGGGTGGCATCCCCGGAAATGGAAGCTAAAGCAAATTCTCCCTTCTTTAAATTTCTTTTTCTGGCTGCAGGGATTATTTTGCCACCACAACAATGTGAACAGCTAATAGATAAAATTTTTACCTTGAGTGGGTTATGCTGCTCTGTTAAACCTGATCATGTGTTTTGTAGGTTTTTAGAACTAGTTTATGGAAACAAAGTTCATCAGGATAGGCACACAAGGACAAAGGCAAGTGGGATCAAGAGGCCCAGGTTCCATTTCAAACTAACAGGGAAATTTGGCAGTACATTGAAGTGGGATGTAGGGGTGGTTTTGATATTTTGATTGGGAATCTGTGTGTGAAAGTTGAAGGTCCTGTTCTCTTAATTGATTGAATTTCTGTTTTTTTTTTTTGAAACTCAGTTGTGTTATGTGATGTTTTCCCAGAAGCTATTTTGTGAGAGGATGTTTTGCTGAAGCAGACATATGAGAGGGCATATGATGTTTCACTGGCGCTGACACTTGAGAGGATGCCTGATGTTTAGAAAGAATGTAAATATAACCTCACAGACAATGAGAGGATGGTCTTGCATTGCTAGGCCTTGCAATGCTTTGCTGGTCTTTGCTAGCTGTGTAATGATTTGCTGGTCTTCGCTGATCTTCACATCGTAGAGAGAAACACACCAAAGAACACCTCTTGGTATTCTGACTGATTCTTCCTGCTTCCACTGACTTGTATCAATTCAGTGGAGCTTTGCAATTTCTGCTGGATTGATCCACTGCTATTGATTCATGTTTGGTGTTTTCTATTGGACTAGACTTCTGATATCTTGGGAACAACAAAAATTGGAATTGCCCCAAAGAACGACTTCTAAACAGGTCCACAAATCCTTTTTCCTATTAACCATTTGTCTTCACTATCTCTGGTCAGTGGCAGTGAAGGGAGGTTGAAGCATTTAAGAACCATAATTAAAGTAGATTTTGAAAAATCTTAGCCTACAGTATTTTCTATATGGCATTTAATTTATAATTATAAAAGACACTAGATTAGAGGCAGGGGATCAAGGAATCTTTAACCACAGCTTCAGAGAGCCACTAAGTCTAGTTAATGTGTGATTTCATGAAAATCATTTTACTGGGGCTCTGGTTCCATGGAAGGGCCTCAAACTCAAGAAATAAGAGATAGCATGGACAGCACAGCTACCCATCAGTCTCTGCTTCTGCTCTGTGGATATCATGTGACCAGTTACCTCCTGTTCTTGCCACCAGGACTTCCTTATCTTCATGGTCTGAATGTTCTGAAACTGTAAATCTAAACAAATCATTCCTTTCTTTCTTCTGATTTGGTCATAGCATTGAGACAAGTACAAATATATCATGTTCTCTTCTGAAGTGGAAAACTTCACTACCTTATTGGGACCTGTTGTGTTGACTTATCTGACTTCTTATAGCTGAGTAGGATCATTGACTACGGCACTTGGAACATCCGTGCATGGGCTTATGTGAGAACCTTGGAAGTACATTGGGAGTTACCTTTAGATATAAGGAGGAAATGATGCCCTTGACTGGTACATGGATGAAACACGAAGGAGAAAGAAAGGCTAAGGTTATTAGAATAGCAAGCCCTAGGTAGATGACCTGGAGATGCCAGAACAGAGGGTATTTTCATCCACCTCTCAAACCCTCTAACTTTTAACCGTTCTGTATTATTTAACTGTATACATGACTTCAAATTATTCCTACATTTTAAATGAATGTTTAGAACATTTCTAATTTTAGTTTGTTATGTTTATGTTTAGTACTATAAATGGATATTCTGTGCATTTCCTTTGTATACAAAATTTCATATGCATCTAGAAGTAGAATTTCTATTTAGGTTTATTAGAAAGGTTTTATAGTTGTATATCAAGAACAATGTAGCTGAAAATAAAATAAAAAGCAAAAACATTTACAATATCTAGAAAAATGTAAAATACCTAGAAATACCTTTACAACAACTAGTTCATTGCTGCACCTTTATGGATGCTAAAGATTTCCTATTGCAAATGATGTTCTATTTGAACTATAGAAGTGGAGTTAAAGAGCTAATAAATGAATATACATGAACAATAAAAGAAAAACTAATTTTTTCCTGTTTCTCAGCATCTTTGCATTATATTTTCTATGCCACAAGATGAAAGACATTTTAAATTCCTTTTGGGAAATGTGAATGCTGAATCTAGGCTTATTAATTGTGATGACATTAAGAACATATGTTTCAAATAGCACATTATATATATTATACTTCTGTTAAGCACATAGACACATTCAGGAGAATATAAATTTCTCCTTGCCTTGCTTGATCATGTCCTCTCAAAGTTCAAAATAACAGTTTCAACAGCAGATCAGCAAATTCTTGTCATTCTTCTGGTTTATTAGTCTTCTTTGTGTGAGTTAGAGTGCCCTCTTACACAAGGTACTCTAGGGCATTCTGGAATCTGGTTCTTGTTAGTGGTATAATAACAAGGGATGAGAGAAACTATTAACTAACTCTTAAAAGAGAGCTTCCACAGGCATGGAAATAGCCACTTATTTTAAGCCAAGAAAGAGGGGCAACTTCTAAAAAATGAAAAGAACTTCTTCCCGAGGCAATGGCAGCCATCAGAGTACTTTACAAGGCAAGGCTTAGTGACTCATTCATTCCTTCTTTATTTCCTTTCTTAAGTAACCAAACTTCTTTTCTTTGTGATCATTGTCTCATGGCCAGAAACAAACAAACAACAACAACAAAAAAAACACAGTTAGGTTGTGTGTTGCTAAATTACAGTATCGTTTTAATTCTGCCTCTTTGTGAGCATTAGTTCATTCTTTAAAGTGGTAATTTGGAGCCTTTAGCTTGTCATTATTTTGCCATGTCAAGGAAATTGGCCACCCTAATACAAGGTACTGTAAGTCTTCACACTCTTCACATATTTTATAATGTCAGTAACTTTGTCTTCCTGAACACAGCCCCCCAGGAGGCCATTGTCTTAGATGATAAGTGAATCCTTTTTATTTTGAATGTTTTTAATTTAATAAATTATTTTATTTATTTATATTCCAAATGTTATCCCCTTTCTTGGTCCCCTCTCCAAGAGCTCTTCATTCCCTTCTTCCTTCCCTTTGCCTCTGAGAGGGTGTTGCCTCACTCACCTACCCTCTTCACCCACCTAACCAACCCCACCTCACCCTGCCTCCCAGCATCCTACTTCCCTGGACCATCAAGTCTCCACAGGATTAGGTGCATCCTCTTCCACAAAGGCCAGAGGAGGAGGTCCTCTGCTACCTATGTGCCAGGGGCCACAGACCAGCCAATGTATGCTCTTTGGTTGGTGACTTTGGTTGGTGACTTAGAGCATCTCAGAAGACAGCCATGCTAGGCTCCTGTCTGTAAGCACAACATGACATCAGTAAGAGTGTCAGAATTTGGTCCCTGCATATGGGATGGATCCCAAGTTGGGCAGGTCACTGCTCCTTTAGTCTCTGCTCTATATGCATCCCTGGATTTCCTTTTAGACAGGAACAATTTTGGGTCAAGAAGCACCTAAATGTTCAATATCCTTAGTCATTAGGGAAATGCAAATCAAAATGATCCTGAGATTCCACCTCACACCAATCAGAACAACTAAGTTCAGAAACTTAAGTAATAGCACATTATGGAGAGGATGTGGAGGAAGAGGAGCACTCTTCCATTGCTGGTGAGGTTGCAGACTGGTACAACCGTGCTGGAAATCAATCTGGCGGTTCCTCAGAAACGTGGAAATAGTTCTACCTGAAGACTCAGTTATACAGCTCCTGGGCATATACCCAAAATATGCTCCAACACATAACAAGGACACATGCTCCTCTATGTTCATAGCAACATTATTCATAATAACCAGAAGCTGTAAACAACCCAGATATCCTTCAACCAAAGAATGGATACAGAAAATGTGGTTCATTTACACAACAGAATACTACTCAGATATTAAAAACAAGCACATCATGAGTTTTGTAGGCAAATGGATGGAACTAGAAAATATCATCCTGATTGAGGTAATCCAAAAGGACAGGCAAGGTATATACTCACTGATTAATGGATACTATCCAAAAAGTACAAAATATCCATGATACAACCAACAGACTATAAGAAGTTTAACTTCAATTTCATTTAGAAGAGGGATCAAAATAACCATGAGAGGCAGTATGAGGGAGAAGCCTGGATGGGAGAGGGGAGTGGGAGGGAAAAGAGGGGAGCAGTATCAGGCATGGGGAAAGAGAGGAGAGAAGCCCAGAGATAAAAAGAGCAATTCTCAAATTCATAACAAAAACCCAGGATAGCTAAAACTATTCTCAACAATAAAAGAAATTCTAGAGGAATCACCATACCTGACCTCAAGCTGTATTACAGCTTTATAATAATAAAAACCACATGATATTGGTACAGAGACAAGCAGATAGCTCAGGGGAATAATAGAATTGAAGACTCAGAATTAAACCTACACACCTATGGTTACCTGATCCTTGACAAAGAAGCCAAAATCATCCAGTGTAAAAAAAGACAGTTTGTTCAACAAATGGTGCTGGTTCAACTGGCGGTCAGCATGTAGAAGAATGCACATTGATCCATTCTTATCTCCTTGTACAAAGCTCAAGTTCAAGTGGGTAAAGGACCTCTACATGAAACCAGATACATTGAACCTAATAGAAAAGAAAGTGGGAAAGAGCCTTGAACGCATGGGCACAGGGGAAAAGGTCCTGAACAGAACACCAATGGCTTATGATCTAAGATCAAGAACTGGCAAATGGGACCTCATAAAATTAAAAGGAATAAATGCTTCATTTTTGTCAAATGTTTTTCAACATATATTAAGATCACCATGTGGTTGTTTCTATGGTATACCATACTTATAGACTGAATGGTATACCATTCTTGAATTTCAAGGTGAATCTATTTTAAGCTACTATTGAATTTGGTTTGTAACTATTTTCATGAAGCTGTTTCTAAATATGTTCTTTATAGATTTAGTCCTATAGTAGTAGTTTTGTTTGTTTATTTTATAATAGTTGATATGCTTTAGTATCAGTGTTCTGTTGTTCTCTTAAAATAAGTTTTTAATTCATTCCTTCTGCTTAATTTCTTTGGAAGGGAAAAATTGATATCTATTTTTTGACTGTCTGGTAGAATTTTGTCATGAATCCCTGAGGATCTGGAATCAATGGAGTTATTTAATTACTGATGCAATCTCCTTTAGTATTGCTCTTACATCTGATTTCCTTTTGATTCACTCCTTTACATTTCACTGCATATTTCAAGTAAGTCATCTATTTACTCTGCTGGCTGCAGCTGTTCATTTTAGTCTCTAATAATCTTATGATTTGGATTAGTTGCCTCTTAACATTTTTTATTTTCAACACACCATAAAGTAAAAGCTCTCCTTTAAGTATTGTTTTTATTTAAAGTCTTCATTTTGTGTTTCATTTTTAGTTTTTGATATTTTTGTACTAGATTATTATACACAGCAAACATGTCCTTTAAAATTGACTTTGAGATAAAAATATTCTCAAACAAATGAAAGCTGAGGAAGTTTATCACACCTAATTAAACCATCCATATTATAAAAAATGTTGGTAAATGCAAGAAAAATACAAAATTTATTAATGAAAATGAGTAGTAAATCTCAGAACTCTATTATTATCTAGTAGTAAATAAGCCAAATACCTTTCTAAAATAAAGAAGTCATGAGTATGCTAATTTTGAAACATAAATGAGCACATTATATCTTTCCACAGTATCAGAATTTATTGAAAAACAGTGAATTTATAAGGTACAGTAGTTTCAATTGCAAAAATTTGCCAGATTGTCCTTGTTTCTTTAGTAACTGGATTAAGCAAATATATATGCTTTTATGCCAGTCTAAATTATTATTATATTTTTCTCAAATTTTATACCATATATCACAGGATAAATATATGCATGAATGTAGGTTACAAACTTGCTGAAATGTCTTAACAGTACCCAGCAGAGTTAAATAAAAGCACCACCATTTCTATTCCCAGGAACAAGTCATTTATCAGTCTGTGTCTCATGCGTTATGCTGGGCAGATGGTGTCATTTATATGTCCACCTAGGTTCAAAGTACTCATCCATCCTTAAGATGGAGTTAAAACCTACTTGGAAAAATGGAATCTCTTAGGGCAATGCACAGTCTGAATAACCATTGTTTTACATGCAGTAACTTAGAGAAGGCTACAACTTGATCTCAACAGAAAATTAAAAGACAAAACAATTGAAACAACTGTAACTATGATAATTTGCTAATAGGCATAAGTATAAAAAAACAACTAAAACAATCATGAAAGAGATAGAAATGGTATATATGATTAAAGTTAAGTCAATAGCACATTATGAGTATAAAATGATTTTTATAAGCATCATGGTTACCACAAAGAAAAATCCTAAATTGGTTTGCAAACAAGTGAAAGAGAGGAGTCAAGAACACCCCTATGAGAATAATCAAAGGAAACCAGCAAATGACAAAGTAGGTATAAGTTAAGTAAGAAATTATTAAGTTGGTATAAAAGTAATTTAGGTTTTTTTGTTAAAATTTTTGCTTTGTTTTTAAAATTTTCCATTTGATATTGAAATACATTTTAATATGAATGATTATATCTCATTTTAATGCATTTTACTTTATGTTTTATTTTGTTGATTATCTCTTTTTATTTTATATCAGTTTTTTAGTATGAAAATGATGTTAGCCAAAGAGCAAATTAAAATAATTTTATTTCTTGAGTTTAAAATAGATTATATACTAGCATAGAAAACTAAAATCATGAACAATATACTTGACAGATAAACTGCTAAAAAGGATACAGTGCAGTGAGGGCTCCAAGAAATTTTGCAAAGGTAAAATAGATAAAAAAAAAAAAATTGAAGAGATGACTAAATGTGTAAAGGTTGCCATCATGGTTGCTGACCCGAGTTCAAAATCCCTGGAACCATATACTTGAAGGAAACAAATGGTTTTTATAGGTTGTTCTCTGATCTCCACATGCATCCATAGAAAGGTGAGAAACTTGGAAAGTGTGTGCCTCAAGAGCTAGTAAAAGCAATCATCATTTTGAATTGTCATTTTTCTGATTCTACACAACAACAACTCAGATCTCAAATGGATTGTGATGTTCAATGAAAAGTGTACATGGTGATGGCCAGCTCAAGGGTTGGATAGAAAAGATTGTCTACATTGCTTCTTAGAGCTGCACTAGAAAAGGTCTTGGTGGTCACTGGTAGTCTGCTGCTCTGAGTCTGATCTTTCTGAATCTTTCTGAATCTTGCCAAATTCATCATATCCAAGAAGCAGGCTTGGCAAATCAGTAAGATTCATGGAAATAAAACTCAGTCCCACAGTTGGTATTGTTCAACAGATAAGACCCAATTCTTCTCTTCCACAATCTCCAGTTTCACAAAGCAAAACCAACTACTCAAAAGTCAAATGAAGTGATATATAAGTTCTGACTCATTTTCACCTGACCTCTTGGCAACTACCTACAACTTATTCAAATATCTTGACATTATATTTTTCCTGCAGGAAAAATGTTTCCTCAACCAGCAGGAAGTAGAAAGCTCTACAAGAATTAATCTTATCCCAAAGTATGCTTTTCATGCTCTAAAAATAAGCAAACATTCTAATTTTAAAAAATATGTTGATTGTAGTAATTCCAATTTTGACTGTTAAAGATGTGTTAAACACTAATTGTAATGATTTTAAACTCACAGTCTGAAATTACAATTCCCTTTGTACCAGGCTTTTAACTGAAAACCTATTAGCAAAATGAGAATAGCAAGCTCAATTGACCAATAATGATAGATATTCCAATTTTCAAATCAAAAGACATCATATATCTTGATTTTTAAATTCAAACCAAAGTGAACAAAAATGTCTAGTACACGGTGCCTGTAAAAGTTTCAGATTATCCCTAAGAATAAATGACTGAAGTGGAAAAGTAGATAAAGATCATCTCAGAGACAGGAAACAGTGGAGGCACCAGTACATCAGGGTCTCCTCTTGGGGTTCTTAGTCTCATTATTAAAAGAATTTAAAAGTGGACTCAAATAGAAGTTCAAGAAAAATTTTATTAGAATTTAAGAGGATAAAAATCCCAGGGCAGGAAATCTGTAAATGTCATCAGCTGCTGGTGAGGGGAATAGAGGAGAGTAGATAATAGAACTGTGCCATTTCAGCAGTCATGGAGGTCACACATATGGCAAAAAAGCAGCCATATGGCAGGGAGGGGATTTAGGGAATGATTCAAGAAGCTCAAAGTGTGAGATGAAGCATCACTACATTCTAGCCAGCATCTGAAAGAGTAAGACAGAAAGAAGAAAGAGGGAAAGCTTCAGATGTAAGTTTTAGAGGAGCACACAGATCCCAATGCAACTCATAGTGGATGTTGGTCACTGGTCTTGGGCAAGAACTCTTGGAAGGAAAAGTACAGTGTCTCATTAAAAGATGAATTATTTTAGCTTTATTTTTTGCATGGCTTAGGAGAGAGCTGGCATTCTTAGGAGTGGTCCTCTGGCCAGGAGATTGACCAAACTCAACTGCAGGTTATGTTTCTATTCAGATCAGAGGTTCTATTCTCTTGGCCAGGAGGATTTTTTTTCTTTTTGGACCCTTGTTCCTACTGTAACAGTCCCATACAGAAAAGATAATCCTAAAATTATTTAGGGATCATATCAAGGATTAGAGCCCACGAACAATTCTGTCATCTCTGGACTCTGGTAAGGATGAAACTGCTGAGAAACTCAAGGATATTTTTGGCTTTTAACCAAAAACTAATCAGGTTTCTTCTCCTTAGGATGTTTTATCCGAAATCACAGAGACAATTAATAGTCTCCACTCTCATCATTTCTTTCTCTGAAGAAGTAATTCTAAGTTCTGCTATGGAACTGGCATGACAGCCAATCTGTCTTCTTTGAGTTAAATGTGGTGTCACTAGATGTGACACTAGGGATTCCAGTCCAGTGGATCTATCTAAAAGAACCCAAAAGTACATCAGTGGCTTTATCACATGAAGAAAAGAGAGGAAGGCCTTAGCTGGTACCTGGAAAGAGATGTGAGAGAGAAGTGAAGGCAAGATTATCCTCATGACAAGTCTTAGGCAGGGAATCAGCCAGAACATGGGATATTTCTTAAATGTCTAAATCAAAGCCCATTAGACTCTCTTGATTGGCTCAAAGAACACCAGTCTGTTAGCTCATTCTCATTTCTCCTCTACCCTCCAAGACTAGTCTCTAGAGTGATGAACACAGGATCTGCTTTCAGGCAGTTTGATAGCTTTTGGAGTGGCTAGAATCAGTGTGAGGTCCCTCCCAGATGACTTCTATAGAGGGAGAACAGATAAATTTAGCCAGCATTTAATTTTCAGGTTAAAATAATAGTGGGCTTTTCTTATTTGGCTAGAAGTAAGATCTTCAGTGAGCCAAAATCTGAAGTCTTATATCTGGGCAGCATTTTCTAATCAAGAAGAAAATCATTAGCAAGAAGTAGTTGTCTAAATAACATCTTACACAGATTTAAGACTACTGTCTGGGGAGCTTAATTTCCTGGATTGTTAAAGAAACATACCAATCATTTTCATCTTTGCTCATATATTTTTCCTGTTGGGTGTTTAGTACCACATACTGGGCCAATATTACTCACTTTCTTTTTACTGTCAAGGCCACTTAAGGATCTGTTCCTCAGGGGTCATTTGAACTTTGGAGAGGCCTCTGGCTCCTTTATCCTGTCTTTTATCAATTGTTCCAAGTATGGAAGGATAAGACAATGGCTTTGTTTGACTGTGGCTTTGCTTAGAAGCATTGTGAGACATTTTCCCACTGTATGAGCCCTCTTCTTTTGCAGATTGCATATTGATTATAGCCTACTGACAGGGTGAGGACTCCATGAATCCCCTAAACAAGTGACTTTCAACAGTATATGTCCCATATTTCTCTGGTACCTAGTTATCCTTGATAAGGTCTCCAGAGGGACAGTTACTACAGTCTGATACTTTTAACTACTATGTAATACTTAGGTAAAGCTTGGGGGGGATAAAATAATTTAAATAAACTTTTATTATACATAAATTTTGTTCTTTGGAGCAGTACTAAAGTAGCTAATACTGAGGGCATTTCAATTTCTCCACTGATTAAGTAGAGGTTGGATTGAGCTTGGACTTAGAAAATACAGATATTTACACTACGATCCGTAACAATAGCAAAATTACAGTTATAAAGGAGAAACAAAAATAATTTTATGGTTAGGGGTCACCACAACATGAGGAACTGTATCAAAGCATTGCAGCATTAGGTAGATCGAGAACCACTGCTCTAGGTCTGAATATAAGGCCTCAGCCAATTAGTGCAGAGCTGAACATAAGTGGCAGAAGGCTTGGCTGGATGCTAAGAAAACAAGAGAAAAGTAAGCCAAACATAAGCAGAAGGTTGCTTTTAAGAAACAAGTATAAAATTGTTTACAACATTCTCCCCATATAACGGTAGGCATAGAGAAAAATCTAGAAACATCTGGCCAGTTGTTGGAAGAGGCCATCTGTCATGGTCACTGAGTATCCCAGAGTGTTCTGTCTAAGTATGTCAGGAATGGAAAGTCCAGACTGTTCTCTCTCCAGTTTATTCCCACAGAATTATCTTTGGAAAAAACCCTAGAGGATGAAGTAACATTTCTCTCTGGTCAAAAAGCAGGCTTGCTTCTGCTCAATATAAAAGCAATAAATCTTCCAAGATCAGGGATCCTCTCCTGTCATCTAACACAGTGAGCCTACCAAGTGTTGTTCAGAGCCACCAGCACCATCTATCTCTCTGGGACTCTAAGGATGTGAAAACCTACATGCATGAAAATAAAACTTTTAGTTGATGCTTCTGATCAAGGAGTTTAGTCTATTCTTACTGAAAGCTAGCCTACTAGGTAAAATGTCATATCCAGTTCTTAACGCTGGGCACCTTCAAAACAGAATGGACAC
The DNA here is from genome assembly GCA_019843965.1 of Rhynchomys soricoides. Classification (NCBI taxonomy): domain Eukaryota; kingdom Metazoa; phylum Chordata; class Mammalia; order Rodentia; family Muridae; genus Rhynchomys; species Rhynchomys soricoides. The sequence goes on from JADRCH010000052.1 coordinate 2,559,790, forward strand.
ATATGTGAAAAGGCTAAATTTTAGAAACCATGTATAAGTAGAGTAAAATGATAAATATGTTGATGATATGTTGATTGTAAAGAAGAATCTGCATATAGAAGTCTGGAAGAAGACAGTGTCCTGGTTTAGTCAGAGAAGGAATGGGAAGGAGGCTTCTGCAGATCTCCTGAATAATTTTGCCCTTAATATCAATACCAAAAGCAAGCCCCATGAGTACAAGCAAGTGAAACTCATTGAAAGACCACGGAATGCATGCTGTCCTCTGTATAACAGAGTGTGTCAGTGAGGTCATCTGTGCTAGCAGCTTTAGGCACGCATGACTGGACTATGGTCTGGGTGGGGAATATATCTTGGGATACTAAGCCATTTGAAAAATCACAAGTCTTCAAAACTTGACAGAAGACATAATTCAACCAGAATTATGTACTTGAAAGTTTGATTCCCAAATAGAATTAACTGATTGGTATTTCTTTGGAATTGTGAAGAAGCAAGCCTATGATAATTAACCTCAAACTACAGGGAAGGTCTGGGAGCCATCTTTACCTGTACTGATAAAGGAAAAACAAAATAAAACAAAACCACTCTCCTTAAGGAGGCTGATGGATTTTGAATATCAGTCTGGAAAGTTCAACGCTGGTGATGCTGACAGCTGGAGAATGAGAGGGACTAACAGCTAAAAGACAGATGAAAAGAAACAGGAAATCTGTCAATAAGCTCAGAGCATTTATAGCTAACATTGGGAGTACAGGATGGACAGTACGGATAGAAATTGGCTGCCTGTTTAATATTGTCAAGAAGAATGAAAATAGATACCTAGAGAACTATGCCATTAAAATATAATTTAAATGACAGTTCCTTACTGAGCTAAAATAAACCTCATGAGAAGAAATTATAAGCAGAACGTCTGAGGGAGACATGCTTCAGAATTAATGTGGGCTTTGAGAAACACAACCTATGGGGGTGGTGGGTAGGAAATAAGCTTCTTCAGCAAAACTCTACATTGATGAGTTAAATAATAAAATAATTTGATAGTTAATAAAGGCTGGCATTTTGAAAAATACATATTAAAAGAATGTGGAATGCCATTTCAGAAGAGATTAAAGGCAATCTTGTATATCTTATGACTGTTTTACTTCAAAAGAGTGCTGCTTTCAAAAGACAGTTACAAAGATAGTACAAAAGACTCTTTCTTACATGATGTTCATGTGCCTTCCCTAATGTTATGTTTTATAGAATTTTGCCAAATTTCTAAAAAGGATAACACTTTAGGACTGTAATATTAAATTTATTTTCATTTTACCTGTGTTACATTTTTTTCCTTTGTATGCCTGGGGACACTCCTCTTCAAAACACATATGCAGAGGTGAACACACTCAGCTAAAATAGAGAGTCCTGTTGACTGTTTCACCACTTTGGAAGCCATCTCTAGGCTACCATGTAGCAAGTAATAACAATGGAAAGAGAACTCAGTATAACAGGCACCAGGAAGAAAGAACTGTGAGATGAACACTCTGAAGACCTAGACTGGCACAGGCTACACATGTAGGTTTTAAATGCTTACTAAAAGAATTCTGCAGCTCTGTGTCCTGCTTAAGTCTTTCTCTAAAGAAGTGAAAATAACATTTTCCATGGTAGCAATGAGATAAACATTTATTTCTCTTTTATAGAAAGCAGTATAAGAAGCAATCTGGTTGTTAATCCTCTCCACATATCAGAACCCTGCTCTCCCTTCATATATTAACTTGGTCTGAGAGTATCTGTGAGGAAGAAAACCTGGACCACGGCTAGCCTTCAGTTCGTACCATGTGAAAGACTGGCATTCAATGACTTCTAAGAGTTCATCACACTCCCTTGATTGTTTATGATAAATCATGTTTATTGATAGCCTTAGACCTCTAGCTTTGTAAGTAAATGTTGTCTATCCATCTCAACCATCTTCCAAAAATTTTGTAATCCTCCCAATATTAATTAATCTTTCAAAACGATCACTCTTGGGAATAAGGGGAAGGAAGTAAAGGGAGAGTTTATGAAACAGACCTCATCTTTCAATGTGCATCTATGTCGACAAACTTTGTAAAGAACCTCTTAGGAATGAACCCTCATGGGCTGACCTAGCTCTTCACTGCTATGTCTGCTGATTGCTGATTTTGAGCTTAATTCCCATTTATTCTTGGAGGCCAGCATCCCATGCTGCTCTGTAAATGGCTCTTCTCAAGTATGACTTAGATTGTCACATTAAAACATAAACAAAATCGAAATGTGAGCCAAAGTAAATATTAATTTAAAAACTATAACCCTAGGTCCAAAATGAAGTAACATTTTTGGCTAAAATCTGCAGTTTGGCTAAGCTGTCTGCACTTGGAGAAATGAGAAAAAAGAAAAAGAAAAAAGAAAAAGTGCTGAGAAGGGAAAACACTAACTCACATCAGCCTAAGAGAGAAAACAGACCAAGATGTGAGGCATGTGCTCTGAGCAGCCCAGGGCTGACCTGGCCCAAGAGTACTTGTCCCCAGTCCCATTTTATTGGAGCCCGCCAAAGCCGCTTGCTCCTTGGCTCACAGCTTTACTTTCCCCAGGACACCAGCCCTGGCTTTGCTTGGAAGTGCTCTGTGCCATGAAGGCTCTCACTGCCCTCACCACGGGTTAACTTTGGTTCTGCAGTTTTCCCATAGTGTCCTGGAACTGAGCCACTACTCAGAGTCCTCTGGGAGAAACTGGTTGCCAAGGAAGATGTCACATTTGCTGTTCATTTCCTAATGGACTAAAGGTTTCTCATGTAATTGAACAGATGCTTTCAAACCTTGAGCTTAATGCACTGTGTGGTTAACAAGTGTCCGGGTTGTGTGGACACAGAAACCTACCAGTATGGTATCAATCCATATGTGGCAAATATAACAGGTATTCATAATCTCAAATTTATATTTGGAAAACTAGAAACTTAAAGTTGCTTTAAAGACTTGCTAGTCTTTTCTGTGTTACTTCCCATTTCTACATTCTATAACCTTACCCATGATAGTTTTATCTTTATTTTTAAATTAAAATATGAATATATGTAATATATTTTGAATCATTCTATAATATATGTACTAAAATGAGCATAGAAATTATTGTGGACTATCTTCACATAGACCAGATTCACAAGGTAATGATACATACTTGTACTAAAACTCAAAGTAGAAACGTTATGAATTCATCATTTCAATCATTAGTCTGTCTTCTGGAACATTCCATGAATTTTCAAAATGTCAAATTTTGAGTTTTTTACAGCAGTTTCAATAAAAGAAAATTTCTTTACCCCCCTACCCCCCAGTGCTTTAAAATCTACTATGAAACATGAGCACCAAGAATACTTTGGTTAGAATTAAAAGAGTTAGGGTTCACATATTCCAATCTGGATATTAGTTGTATCTAGATAAATGGGTATGGATACCAGTACCAAGGTAGGACATTCACTGTTCTCTGTAACAACCAACATCTTGATACTGATTCATTTGCCTGAATATGTTTCTGGGGTGAATTATAATAGACAGAATCTTCACACCAAATTTCTGATTTGAACTGCTTTGGAAACCAGATTCCTTCATATTTCTAAGCTTGCATGTTTAGAATATATGACACTTATTAATGCATAAGAAATGGACTGAAGCAGTGCCAAGACAAGAAGCTTTGCCATTTAAACACCCTTAGATTCTGTTTCAGAACAATAATGGTGGAGTCACCTGGATTCTGTAGACTTGATATGTTGCCTATAGTGAGCTCAACTGAACAGCTTGTCAGTGGGCTTTAAGTCCAATACCCCTCTCTTCCCATGGGTATCAGTGGAGCACACTCACTACTGGAAACTAACTGCACACTCACACATTTCTACAGAGTTACAATGAGCAGAATGAGGATCAGTGAGATGGCTCAGCAGGTAAGGGAGTTCGCCATCAAGCCTGGCAACCTGAATTTGACTCTGGAACCCACATGGTAGAACATAACTGAGTCCTGAAAGTTGGACCCTGATATCCACATATGCATCAGCATAGCATGCATATGCACATAAGCATTCATACAGACACACACATACTAAATAAATGTAATATGTTTTTTTAAAAAGCAAGTTGAAAAATGGGATGCCCCTTCAACACTTTAAGAGAGCAGTTAACGTGTCTCAAAAAATCTATAATTCTCAGAAGGCTTGTGTAAGTAATAGAGTTCAAAGTATATAGAAAAAAATTAAAACCTTGCCAATGTGAATATTTAACATTGCCTTGGAAATGTGGATATTTGACAGGAAGATTTATTTGAATTAGGCCTGAGCTGGTTTGATAGAACACATTGCACAACACTGTCACCTGCTTGAAGCAGTGTTATTGCAAAGTAGATAATGCAAAATACAAGAAAGTTCCATCATTGTGGAAAATAATTTTATGAAGGGTCTTGCCTAGCTCCTGAATATTTTACTGTTTAAAGGTAAGACCATGTCCACCACCAGCAAAAAGTGACTGAGACCTTTGAGGGGAAGAGAAGAGTCAATACTATGCTCATTTAAATCAGCAAATGAGTGCTTTTCTAATGAAAGGACTCTAGATCTAAAAGAAAACACATAATTGTAGACCATCTGTGTAATGTAAGAGCAATGATGCCTTGATCTAAACATATAAGAAACTTCATATATTCTATAGAAAGATAACATTGAAGAAGCAAGAATTTATATTGTTAAAAGCCTATTCATCCATGAATGGTTTTACGGTTTTTGTTTGTTTTGTTTTGTTTTTGTTTTTTAAAATCTAAAGCAATACCAAATTTATTGGTGGATTTTCTTCTTAAGCCAGTGAGCATTCTAGCATAAATGAAGGAGGGGCATGCAAACCCACACTCCTAGCTGAGGACAGTTGGTAACTGCTAGGGGACGGAGAGTCAGATTTCTTTAGTGATTCAGCCCTTAGAAGATCAATCTTGCCCCCAGTGGATGACCCCACCTTCAAGCATATATGGGCAACACTCCTTGAACTCAGTTTGTTACTAAAAACTGATAACCAAGCAGAACAAAACAAGGAGAATATGTGAAGTTGAGAGGAAGATGCAGGGAAGGGGGTCTGGGAGGAGTTAGGAGTGGAGCAATGGTGAATGTGATTGAAACACAAGGTATACATATATGAAATTCTTTAAGAAATATATATATATATATATGTATATATATATATATATATGCTATTTCAGATGTACTCATGGTAGTTATAGTTCATATACATTTATTTTTATTACAAGCACAAGACACATTTGAATATGAACTGTGGGGTAAATTGATATCCTTTTGATATTTTACTCATTTGTTTTGAACAGAGACAATGCTCATAATAAGCTGTCACATAGAGAAATAACTTTCAACACAGAGTCATTTGCATATCAGATATCTGTTTGCAATCCCATGTAAACTTAAATACACGTTGGCATCTAAAATTTAAGTCATAGGTGGAGTTGCATTCACTTATTAATGAAAAGGACAGCAAAGAGTCTAATGTTGAGAAGATTGGGAGTATTTTTTGCCTTTTCCTTCTCCTTCTCCTTCTTCATCTCTTCCTCCTCCTCTTCCTCCTTCTCCTCTTCCTCCTTATTATTATTGTTATTATTATTATTATTATTATTATTATTATTATTATTATTGACCAGCACTCACTATGTAGCCTTGGTTGGCCTAGAGTTTACTATGTACACCTAGCTGACTTGAACTCACAGAGATCTACCTGTCTGCCTAACAAGTGCTAGGATTAAAACCATGTACTCCCATACCCAACAGGGTCCCAAACTTTAATTAGCTGGTATTGGTTATCATAGATCTAAATCTGATCTTTCATTGGTGTAATAAAAGTCTTGGGTTAACATTAAAATTCGTCTTTTTTAGCCGGGCAGTGGTGGCACACTCCTTTAATCCCAGCATTTGGGAGGCAGAGGCAGGTGGATTTCTGAGTTCTAGGCCAGCCTGGTCTACAGAGAAACCCTGTCTTGGAAAAAAAAAATGTCTTTCTTATATTTTTGGCATTAGTTTTGCATTTTTAAAAATTATTTCATTTATTTACATTCCCCCCAGGACCCCAACCAAAGTTCCTCATCCCATTCCTCCTCCTCCTTGTCTCTGAGAGGCTGCTCCTCTCAGCAGACCTTCCCCTTCCCTGGGGCCTCAAGTACGTCTTCTCCCACTCAGGCCAGACCGGGCAGACTTCTGCTACATATGTGCCAGGGGCCTGGGACTGGCTTGTGTATGCTCCTGGTTGGTGGCTCAGTCTCTAGGAACCCCTGGGATCTGGGTTAGTTGAGACTCCTGGTCTTCCTGTGGGGTTGCTCTCCCTTTCAGCTTCTTCAATCCTCCTCCTAATTCAACCATAGGGGTCCCAGACTTTAGTCCAATGGTTGGGTGTAGGTGTCTGTGTCTGTCGTCCGTCTTAGTCAGCTGCTCGCAGGGCCTCTCAGTGGACAGCCATGTTAGGCTCCTGTCTGTAAGCACAACATGGTATCAGTAATAGTGTCAGGTCTTGGTTGCCCCCCTCCCCCACCATGAGATGGATCGCAAGTTGGGATTTTCTTTTTTTCTTTTTCTTTTATTTTCTTTCTTTGTTTTTTTTTTTTTTTTTTTTTTTTTTGGTTTTTCAAGACAGGGTTTCTCTGTGTAGCCCTGGCTGTCCTTGAACTGTAGACCAGGCTGTCCTTGAAATCCACCTGTCTCTGCCTCCCAAGTGCTGGGACCAAGTTGGGATTTTCATTAGTGCCTCACCTCACCTTCAGTCTCTTCTCCATTTTTGTCCCTGCAGTTATCTTAGGCAGGAACAATTCAGGGTCAAAAAAATTGACTGTGGGTTAGTAGCCCTGTGCCTCTACTTGAGGCCCTGTGTATCTACCGGAGGTGGGTTCTTCAAGTTCCCTCTCCCCAGTGCTGGGCATTTTGGCTAAGGTTTCCCCCAATGAGTCCTGAGAATATCTCACCTTCCAGATCTCTGATACTTTCTAGAAGATTCCCCTCACCTCCCACCCATGAGGCTGCTTATTTTCATTCATTCTCCTAGCCCTCTGGGCTTCTCTCCTTTTCCCCTCCCCCATACCTGATCCTGTTCCTCTTTTCCCTTCCCCCTCATTTCTTCTACCCAGATCCCTCCTTCCCTCTGTCTCCAGTGAGTATTTCCTCCCCCCTTCCAAGTGGGATTGATGCATGCTCAGTTAGGCCTTCTGCTAGTTACACTTTTTAGGGTCTGTGGGTTGTGTCCTAGGTATTCTGTACTTTTTGGCTAATATCCACTTATCAGTGAGTACATACCATGCATATCCTTTTGGATCTGATTTACCTCACTCAGGGTGACACTTTTTAGTTCTATTCATTTGCTTCAAAGTTCATGATGTCCTCATCTTTAATAGCTGAATAGTATTCCATTGTGTAAATGAACCACACTTTCTATATCCATTCTTCAGTTGAGGGGACATCTGTGTTGTTTCCAGCTTCTGGCTATCACAAATAAGGCTGCTATGAACATAGTGGAGCATGTGTCCTTGTGGTATAGTGGGGCATGTTTTGGATATATGCCCAAAAGTGTTATTGTTGGGTCTCCACATAGAACTATTTTCTGAGGAGTCACCAGATTGATTTCCAGAGTGCTTGTACCAGTTTGCAGTCCCATCAGCAATGGCGTAATTCCTCTCTCCACATCCTTGCCAGCACCTGCTGTCATTTGAGTTTTTAATCTAAGTCATTCTGATTGGTGTGATTGGTATGAGGTGGAATCTTGGGGTCATATTGATTTGCATTTCCCTGATGACTAAGGACTTTGAACATTTCTTTAAGTGCTTCTTGGCCATATGAGACTCTTCTGTTGTGAACTCTCTATTTGGCTCTGTACTTCATTTCTTAATTGGGTTATTTGGGGTTTTTTGGAGGTTAACTTCTTGAATTTTTTATATATTTTGGATATTAACCCTCTATAAGATGTGGGGTTAGTGAAGATTTTTTCCCAATATGTACGTTGCTGATTTGTCCTACTGATGGTGTTTTTTGCCTCACAGAAAGCTTTTCAGTTTAATGAGGAACGGTGGAAGGGGGCACTAGGAAGGGGCAACAACTGGAATGTAAATAAATAAAATAATTAAAATAAAAAATTCATAGATGTATTAATTTGAGTTGCATGTTACAAAGTTTAATTTTGAGAAATTTCACCAATAGCATTAAATTCATCAGTTTTCTAACAGTTGTACTGAAATCATTTGCCACTGAAACTTATCTTGTATTTCTACTACAGAAACGAAGACATTGCTAAACCTAACCTAGGAAATAATTTCACAATATGTCATCTCACAATTTGAAAAAGAACTGACCTGATACTTTCTCTTATTTACTTCTGTCTCAGTGTTTCTGTCTTACTTTGATATATGTTAGAATTTTGATTATTTCATTCCTCTAAAAATGTTTATTAATCAGCTGATTGTAAATAATCAGATAAGTGAGTCTCAATTTTTAATGTATTCTATTAGTGAATACTCAACCTACATATTTGTATCAAATAATATATAGATAAAATAAATGCCTGTTAATAATTGTAAATTTAAAAAGCAAGTCGAAGATTATAACTTTATTTTCAATAGTAAGGTATGTGGAAAGGTGAAGTTTCAGAGATGTACAGCTCCAATATAATGCCTAGTTGAACATATGCATAGAGTTCCAACTTCAGGTAAAGCTAAAGCATCATTATGAATTGAGTCCTTCCCCCTTTAAAGCACTATAATTACTTTCCCATACCAAATCTGAGCACTGTTCTACCTTTTAACAACCCGGGTAGGATTGAACTCTCCCAAGTAGAATCAGCATAGATTCTATATTCTTTCATATCTGACTTCTTTCACTTGTAATAGTGAAAATAGTGTAATAGCTCACTACTCTGTGTATGTATTTCCAATTGCAGGGGACCTAGTGTCCTCTTCTGACCTGCTCAAGTACCAGGCATGTGCATGACACACATACACACATTCAGGCAAAAAAAACTCATGTACATTAAGTGAAAATAAAACTTTAAAATGTTTTAATAGATTTATTCAAGTATTACAGTCATACATAATTAATTGTAGTATTTACTATAAATATTGCCAAAGGAAGACAAATTTGAGTACAGAAAAGATGAACAGACAAATACTCAAAGAAATTGTAAACAAAGAGAACAATTCTATGAGCTGTTATATTTGGACATAAATATACTTCCTACAAAATTTAATTATCTTGATATATTTTTAGTTAAAGTATAGAAAATAAAAAATATATATGGTATTTTATCCTTATTCTTTCTTTCATTTCTAAAAGATTTGCTTTCTTATATTGTCCAATAAATGATGAAAAAAGATTATTATGTTTTATGAGTGAAGAAACATTCCTTTTTTTTTTGAGCATTTCCTGGAGTCCTCAGACAATAGCCAGATGGAGTATTAGTAAAGACACAGCTTTATTAATACATAAGATGGGAAAAATTATAGCATCGGGAAAAATCACAGGAGTATGAAGGCCCAGGAGTCCAAGATGATTTAGTAACTTCCACATCCCTTTCCCTACCAGGAGGAGAGAATATAGGCCATAGAATCAATGATACAGAGTAGTAAATGGTTTCTAGAGGAACTCAGTGGACTTTGAGACAAGGAGTCCTATGGGCCCACAGAACCGATCACTGATTGTAGATGATTCTTTGTGGGGTCAAATATTAACAAACGTCAACCCTTCACCCAGCAGTGTGAGCTTGGTGAAACTGGAGTGAAAGGGACATGCATAATGCCTCTCTGACAGGCGAACATTTACGCTGATTAAAGCATCCTGAGAAAACCCCACCCTCACCTTTGCAGGAATCAAGACAGATCTCCACACTGTGTCTGTTTATAAGTCTTTCAGTTTCATTTTGATCCTACCACTTTGCACACCAAAACTAACATGGTAGCATCTTTCTCTCAGACTCAACAATAATAAAAGTAAATTTTCATAATTGCATAGAAAAAGTTTTTTATTGAAATAAAATCACCAAGTTCCAGGAGGGAAAAAATTCATACAGGTTTTTTTTATAGTCAGTCTTCACATATTTGACGTGAACTATGACTGTTGACTACATGCCCAAACTTATACACATACAGGGGTTGGGGGGAGACAGAGACAGAGAGACAGAGACAGAGATAGAGAAATAGAGACAGATAGACAGAGAGAATTTTGAATTGAAGAGAATTATCTACAGTATGTAAAGTTACTAGCAAGGAAGTTGCCTCATCCTTTCTTGGCTTTGCCTCATAGTGATGACTGTGGACACTTTCGGATCCAGTGAGTTCTCCTACTGGTTTACTGTCTTACAAGGATGTTTTTCTACCACCAGAACATTGGCTATAAATGTCTATTAGTCAAAATAACTGCAGCAGTTTTATAAGGCCTGAGAGTGTATGCTTCCCAGTCTGCTTCTCCTTAAATGACTAAGAATGCAAAAATAACCAATCTTTGACCTCCTAAGTCACAAATTGGATAGACTTACCATTCAAGTGCGTTGTAAATGTGTTTCACATTATGTAGCTCATTTAGCATGTTCAGCAGCAAGGATTCAAACGTTTTGGGTTCTGCCCTTTTCTCATCTCAGAGGATATTAAACGATCTTTTCAAGCCACCAAGGGACATTTGAAACAATACAGAACAATTGCAATATTCCTGATAGGTTATTAGGAACCATCCACATAGAGAATGAAGACTGGAAGGGTTGAACTGGATAAGAAATTCCTTGGTTTTCTATTAACTATTTAGATCATCCTTCCAAGATGGCATGACTTGTTCAACTGGGAAGGTCATATATCTATTTTACATTCAAAAAATGAAAAAGTAGGTACGGAGAAGAGTGGTTCATAGTACTAAATGAAGTGACAAACAGTAAACATAATGTTAGAAGTGACAAACAGTAAACATAATGAGACAATTGGAAAAATGCTGCCAATCCAACATGTATCTATTCATGGTTAGCATTACAACATGGGCATTATGATTAGCAAAATAAATATCTATGTGAACTTTATTTTCCTTTGGCAAATTAATGACTTTTAATTTTCTGAACAATATTATAAAACTCAGGAAGATACAAACATTCTAAGAAATCACATGTGTTAATTTCTATACATGCTTTGGATTACTCTAAAACAGCAGAAAATATTAAAATAGTATTTGAAGTGTCTACCTCACAAGACATTGTCAGTAAGTGTTGATGCCATGCCACAGTTCACTCTAACAGTTTTCCTCCATGGGCCATAAAGTTAAAATGACCTGTCATAATCAGTTGCCATCAGCTGTAGTGCACAAGTGTGTTAACTAGTTGTAGAAACTGCCTAATAGAGCAGCATCATTTCTGACAAGTTGGGATAAGGTTCACATCTAAGTATCGTGTTCAATATATCATGATGTGGATTCAAAGTTTGTGTGTGTAAATTTTAAATAGGTACCTCTCCTTAGTCTGAATTTGCAAAATGTAAAAAGATTTCTTAAACAAATGTTGTAATTTACAATTCAAATTTTCCACTGCATATGGTTAAAGCACAACAGATGAGACAGATTACTCACTTTTAAAACTTGAAAAAAAATGCTTTATTGATGTGACAAATGACTCTTTTTATGTTTCACTTTCTGGATCATGGATAGATTTTCTCTCATGTACGTCAATCTCATTTTATGGATTATAAATACCTCGGAAATGCTTGCCTCCAGCTAAGCTTTTCTAGCCAAGATAGCTCCAATATATATTGATCTTTCAACATTTTTGTGCTGCCTTTAAAAAGTGCTAGACATAAGGGAATATGTATTACTGGGATGGGTAGATTAAATTTAAGAGAAAATTACCATGGAGGTACAAACTACTAATATTACAAAATAAGCCATACATCAATAGCATTGGTGCTTTTCATTTTGGGAAATGTGAAGCAGTGTCTAATAAACCAGAGGAAATGAAAGTGTTGATGAGAGAGTTGTACACACAGGTGGCTGATAACATTTAAGAGCACCTGACTGGTGAGCATGCATCCTGGTACAAACCTGCATTCTATTTCAGAAAGCGTGACATAAAGGTAAAAATGTGTTCCATTAAAATCATATTCCAAATGTGTTTCATTAAAGCAAGATTTTGCAAGCTATCCATATGATGTGTAGTTACTTAGAGAGAATATTGAAGTATGTAGAACTTTCTTGATGAGCCAGTAGAAGATATGTTTCTTTGACTTTGCTATTTGTCCTTTATTATAAAGCTTATCATTCTAAAGAGTAATAACAGTGAGCTGTGACAAACATTACTGTTCACATCTCTTTCTTCCATCAACCCAAAGAGAAGATTTACAGACAAGTAGTAAAGCTAGCAGAATTCTCCCACCTAATTCCACGTATGTTAGGACAAGAATGATAGAACCACAAGTAGGAGCAAGATCAGGGCCACATAACAGATAACACAATCATATCTTTTGTTTCTGCTTCTGTCAACTTGACACCTCGCAGAGTGACGTCAGAAGAGGAGCCACAGTCAAGATACTGCCTTCATCAGACTGCATGTAGGCAAGTCTGTAGAGCATTTTTAGATTTATGACTGATATGAGAAGACCCAGCCCACTGTGGGCGGTGCCACCCTGTGTAGGTGGTTTTGGGTTGTTCAAGAAAGCAGACTTAGCAAGCCATGAAGAACAACTCTGTAAGCAGAGCTTCTCTGTTACTTCTGCTTCAGATTCTGTCTCCAGGTTTCCACCTTGAGTTCCTGTTTGACTTCCCTCAGTGATAGACTGTGATCTGAGTGTTAAAAGATAACATCAACATTTTCATCCTCCAGCTACTTTTGGTCATGGTGCCTTATCACAGCAGTGGAAGCATTAACTAAGACAGAATATATGGAGTACTGATTCTGCACTTTAGAATGAAATTTTTTGTTGCTCTCATAATTAAACAAAAAAACCTTTATGTTTAAAGCTTCTTTGGGCTGACTAATTTTGAACATATAAAACTTATCTGTTTTTTGTCACATCCAGGTTTTCTCTCCTTCTCTTGCCCTCCTTTAGCCCCACCCTCTGTGTGTCTCTCACTTTAAGAATATATGATAGTTGTAGTTTTATATGTCATGTATACATTTCCCTTCTTTCAGAGGTTCTTAGTTAATACAATAAATATCCTACTACAGGAAGAATAGTCACCTTCCTTTAGGATAAAATAAAAAAGTGTCAGAAAAATTCTGTATACCCTTCTTTTCCCGTTTATTAAGCAGATCAAGTCATTCTTGATACCCATGCACTCCTTAACTGTATTAGAATGTAACAACAAGTCTAGTCTTCCACAGGATGCTTTAGTTCATTTCTTTGCTATTTTTGTTTCCAGATCTTGACTTCAAGATACTATGTGTCTTATACTTCAAATTCAACACTTTAACTAGACATTTTCCTAACTGTATGGAAATTAAATCCTAAAATAATTGCTATCTTTACATTCTTAGAACCTTAAAACACACATGAAGGCATAAGCACATGCAGTGATGAGAACTTAGCTGTAAACTGTAGATTTCCCAGTGTCTATGTCCAAACAAGAAAGCTAGAAGAACTTGCTTAGCTTCCTTAAAACTCACCATTTACATTGTGAAATGAAAATGGTGAATCCTATTTTTGAATATCTTGATAAAAATTAAGCAGATTCTTAGCAGTGCTGTGGGAAATATAAAAAAACGAACTGGCACGTTTCTGCGCTTGTGCCCTGCTACTCTGCTCTGGCAGGCTGGCTGGCTATGTACTGGCGGGCAATGGCCAACCTGTTTTTATCTCATAGAGACTGACTCAAAGCTCCAAAATCTCTCCACCCAGCTTACTGGGTTCCTAACACGCCAGCCCAATGCTTCAAATCCCCCACAGCTTTAGTGGTGCACATCAGGCAAACCTACACTTTGCCACCGTACCTTTCTCTCTTGAACCCAGACAAGCCACTGCGAGAAGAAAAACATCACACAAACTTAGTTCAGAAACAATAGAAACTCAATCTCTGGGCACTACAACTAAAACCTAATCTTGTATGTCTTATTAAAATCTGATTCCTCCAGTGGTGAATCTTTGCGGATCCGCCATGATTACTGGAGACCCTCTCTCTCTTCTCCTCCTCCTTTCTTCCTCTATCCAACCTGGAAGTCCCTCCTACCTGCTCAGTGATTGACTCCTTTATTCATTAGGAGATTGGTTCACAAGAAGTCACCTGAGTACATGACTCACTTCTTGTCTGCAACCCCTCCCAGGAGAATGGAAATTAACATCAAAATGCAGGCAGCACAGAGCCACCCACAACATAGCAGAGTAAGCAAAATAACAATAAAAAATAGTGGAGTTAGACCTATTTTGAGGGCTACACATGGAGAACCAAAGGACAGCTGTTTGTTTGTTTGTTTGTTTTTCTTTTTCTTTCTTTCCTTTTTTATATATTTTTTACTTATTCACTTGACATCCTGCTTACTGTCCCGCTCCCGGTCAGCTCCTCCCACACTACTTCCTCTACTCTTCCCTCCCCTTCTCTTCTGAGTGGGTGGGCCTCCCCTGGGTATCTCCCCACCCTGGCACATCAAGATTCTTCGAGGTTAGGCGCTTCCAAGGGATAGTTTTTTAAGCTACAAAAAAAGGTTTCATAAGCCTATTCCATAAAAATACTTCTAGAAACTGCCATTTGCCTGGCTTGCTGTCTCTGCTCTGGGAGTGAATACCCAGGATGCTTTCCTTGCATCCCATAGGAGAATCTTCAGGTGGGACAAATATCAGCAAACTCTGATGAAGACTATGTGCTGAGAATATTCTTTTTCTGACTGGCTCTAAGAAGATGGAGTTCGTTCCTACTTAAGACCATAGGACCTCATGTTAGTAATATCCCCAATGGATTGCTGTGACTTCGTCATTCTTACCTGTCTTAAATTCTTACAGTCATTCTTACTGAGAAGGATAAGAGACATACCAACACAAATTGCTATAATCATCGGGCATTTCTGCCAGGAAAATAGTGAATTAAAACTTAAAAAGCAATTGTTTTTGTAGGGAATCTACAAACAAAAAAGAGTTCTCACTCAGGAGTGAAGCATTGTATGCCAAGATTGATTGCAAGTTAGTTTCCAGTGGAAATATCACTTAATTCAGAGATCCTTGGCTTTCAGTGTACCAACTCCAAGCAATAGAACTAGATCTGAGATTCCATCAAAAATTATGTATAGTGGAGATGGTAGGGGCAATGAGCAAGTTGGCACTATTAAGTCTAGACTGCTCATCTTTAAAAAGCCCTTTGACACACAATTATGCCCCCAATTAAAGGAAGAAAGGTAGTTTAAGACAGATCACTCTGGCCCTGTCAAACGTGAGTTATCTTGTCAAATAGGCATAGCAGACAACCTTACCTGCTAGGGAGTGTTCTGACTCAGGTTGCTTGCTTGTGAATGGTGAATCTAAACAATGCTTAACCACTGTGAGCTTCATACTAATGCTGGTGTTTACATATTTCATTGAACTTTTATCTGAAAAAAAGTCTGGTTGTCTCATGAAAGAGGATTTTTCTCTTTGTTTTTTGAGTACATGAAACTGTAATAAAACAAAGCCAATGGAAAACAGCCTTTGGCTGGAGACTTTTCTGGGCTTCCTAATTTTAGTCAGCTCAAAAGCTTGTCTTACACAATTATGGAAATAGTGACTCTGGTGTTAGACTAATCAAAAACTGTAGAAAACTAGAAAAATAAAATAAGTTAGTCATGAAGCAGTTTGAACTTTCATGTGGGTTGGGGTTTTAGCTCATCTTGGAGATGAAACTTTGGTATGTTTATATTTAATTCTTTAATTCTTTATATATATAATTTAATTCTTTAATCAGATTTAGATTAAGTTATCTGTCCCTAAACTGAAATTGCCTTTATGTGTGGTTTTTAAATTGTGAAGATGTTTCTTACATGAACATTTAAAATGGAAATGAAATTTTTATAAGTTTTAAATCACTTAAATGATCCTTATTATTATAAAGTTATAAAGCTCTTGTATAATAAAAAAACCCTTTAGATGTCTGAAGAAAGCAATTCTTTTCTCTTTGGACCTGGTAGAATATAAGGTATTTGCATTAATGTAAGTTCATTTCTTTTCTTAAAAAAAAAAAAAAAACAAAAAAAACCAATAAGGAAGCAAGAACAGGTGTTAGAGTAGGTAACTGTCTCCCGTGGTTGTAAAAATAACAGGGGAGGCTTCAAATGGGAAGGTGCTAAATGCTGAAAGTGTCGGAAGAGATGGTTGAAGATTAGAATTAGAATCCACGGGGGAAAGGCAGAGGGAAACTCTTTACCATCAATCATCTAGATACTTAATTTGGAATCAAACACAACTTGAACATGTGTCATATAATCTGGCCAAATTCACCTGGGCTTTATTAAGATGGTGTGAGCCAAAGACTACAAGGTTTTAGACAAGCTTGAGCAGATCATGTGCTAAAGAGAAAAACAACTGTACTATCTAGCTTACCCTTGGATAATAAAAGTCCCCAAACCCCAAACACCAACTTCATATGATTAATGGACAGATCTTATACGTGCACTATATATCAAAGGTAACGCAATGCAATGTTTAATAACATGAATTATAGGGTGATTCTATTTTGAGATAAGGTTCTGGTGTCTCTGTCTACACTCTAACTAACTATACAGTGAGAGGACTGAGTTAGCCAGAGCCAGGCTGACTCCATGGCAGGCTGCAAACTGGCAGTTTGGCAGACTAATTTTAAGTTTTTTGACTGGAAAAGTCCAAAGCAAGTCAATTAAAAAAAAAACCAAAAAACAAAAACCAAAAAACTACCCTTCACAGGCAGTGAACCAGGAAGCTGCCCCACCACCTAGCCTGCTAGAACCTCACAGGCAGTCAGTGACTAGCTGTAGATGCTGCCTCACCACCTAGCTTGAGCCTAGCATAGTTAACCAGCAAAGGTTCCCCCAAATCCCCCAGAGCTTCAACCAATCACTAAAGCACCCATACTCGTAGAAATAGATCCAACCAATCAAGGGAAGATTCAACACATGTAAATGAAGGACAGAGGAAACATTCTGGTACAGAGTAGATAACTTTAAATTGAGCTAATATCCATTAAAGATGTTCTCCCCTAGATTACATTAGATTATTTTGATGGCATGTTGGAACTGACCAGGTACTATGTGGCCAAGTACTTTAGGGATAGAGGAAAAAGTCCATGATTTGAGGTCCATCAATACTATGTAGTACCTCTATCGAGTAGGCACTGAATGCTAAATGAGTGATCATATAATCTTAAAATTATAGAAGTCTTATATCTTACTTTACCAAGATAATAAATACTGTTCTGTCCTAATGAGTTTCCAATCTGTTAAAAGCAATGTAGTGTTCACACTCCTGCAAGAGGCAAGTATGAAGATCTGAAGTGTCATAGCAAGGCAGCATGCAAAGCCCTGATTGGCAGTCAAGGACTGTGAGTGTGAGGCTTAGATATGGAGGGTAAGAATGGAGACAAAGCAAGGAAAGTGGATGAGATGTGATTATACAAGCATGCAGAGGGTCTTCAGCTTTGTACCTAGCTGACTAACAGGCATCTGATTATTTATCGGAAGGGTAATTCTGATAGAATAATGTATGTACCAGAGAGTAAGACTTAAGCAGAGGAGGAGAGTCCAGTCAGAAGCAAATCCCCATGCTCAGCAGAGAGACAGAGAAAACCAGGTTCTTCATTGTGAATCCCATCCGGCTGAAACCAAAGCTAAGAGGGAGAACTTAGAAAAAGATTGGAAGGTGAGAGACTGTAAGGCAGAAGCAAAGTGAATGTTGAAGAAGGAAGGGTAGAAGGACCAAAAAGGGACTAAATCATGTCCTCAATTGAAAGGCTTAGCAGGACTGTAATGGAAGGCAGAGGCTCTAAGTACACACTTGGGATAATGAAGGTTGTAAAGGAGTGGGCAATTTGATAGGATCAGATCCATTGAGAACAGAGGTAGCATGATGTTCTTTCTCTAGGTCACACAGAGCTCTGACCACATGAGGATCTGGCACATCGTGGTAGCCTGTGAATCAAAAGGGCACTGCTTAGCAGAAACTACAGCTTGTTTGACTTTGACATTAGACTTCCAGCCTCATAACTGTTGTTTCTTAAGCCCACTTACCTGGTGCTGTTCTGTTGTGGACTTCCAAGCAGTTTAATACAACTCTATGAGCTGACCACAGTATTCCTTTCCCAAGTGACTTAAGCCTTCAAAGTCAGCCTCTTAATTATTCCCTAGCCACACTGGGAATAGTGAATAAGAAATAAACATTGGGCAGATACCAGTTGGCTATTCAGATTTATTACTGTGTTTTCACATTTGGGTAGTTGCTTAATGGCCAAGAAGTTACAAGAATAAGCCCATATTTTTGTCTAGCTGTGTTCTTATAAGTATGTAACCTGGAGGTTTTTTTAATATTCAGAAGATATAGGCCGAGTATATGGTATGCAAATAACATTTAAAAATGATTTATAAGTCTCACGTAGCCCCATCTGCTTTGGGACTCTCTATGTGGCTGAGAATGACCTTGAACTTTTACCTCCCAAATGCTAGAGTTACAAGTGAGAACCACCATGCCCAGTCTGTGTTCTGATGGTAGTAGAGCACAGAGCTTCATGAATGCCAGGCAGTCACTAGGCTGACAGTGCTACATGAAGTGGAAGTTTCTGGTTGTGCCATGTGATGCAGATTGACATGGTGTCTTGCTGAGGCAAGACCTGTGGGAAGACTTGTGATGTTTGAAAAAAATATAAATAGGTCTCAAGGGAAAGTAATAGGATGCTTGCATAGCTAGCCTTGGTTGGTCCTGCATCTTCAATGAGCTTCACTCTTGGCATTCTGAATGGTCCTCCTGGCTCCTGCTGCTGACTCATGCTGCTTAGGCAGAGGTCTGGAGGATTCTGCTAGATCATGCCACCATTGTTAATTCATGTCTGGTGACACTTTTGAACTGGAATATTAGTATCCTGACAAACAGATCGGAATCCCCCCAAAGAACCACTTCTGAACAGGTCCACATCCCATTGTCTTTTTTATTATCTTTTCTCTCCTACTTTTGGACAGTGGGCTAGGAGAAGGTTTGAAGCATCTGAGAACACTTATTAAAGCAGACTTTGAAAAATCTAAGCCTATAGCTGGTTCTCCAACTCCAAATAGCTTTTGGATAAAGATTTCATAAGTCCTACCATTAATGTAATTATCTGGAATTCTGTTGAATGGAGGTCAAGATTCTTTTAGGTTGCCATTACTTTTTTCATGCTTGGCCTCTTGCAAGGTAGCAGGCAGGAGAAAGTAGTAAAAGCCATACTGTGTGTAGCCCCACATGACTGCAACCCCACAACAATTCTTAGCTTTTTAATTCTTTACCTCTACGGCTTCTGATTAGTTGGATTGCTCTTGTTGTATTTTGTTTGACTGATACCCACATTGTTAAAATGTGGATCTGAGACACAATTAGAAGTCCCATAATTGAGTGTGGGGATCATGAAAAAGTTGGCAACTATAAATGTTTTCTGAATGTGTAATGCCCAGATACTAATGACAGCCGTCATCCATGCTGCTTTACATGCCTTCTCTGCAACCTTGGCTCTGAACTTTCAACACATTGTCGCACTTTATACTGCTTGTGTCATATGCCAGGTGACATCTACAAGCATGGCTTAAAACATCTCAGCTCACATTAGTACATAAAGAATTATAGTACTATACACACAAGATGTTCCTACCTTATAGAAGTACGATAGTTCACCTACAGAAAATAAAGATTTAATTGACTACCGTTATTCCTCAGCATGTAAGTATCAAATTAGCATAGTTTTATTGTTTTATGTAGGAATACTTGGTTTTAAAAGATGCTTTTAAAGTTTCACCTAAAAAAAAATTATTGATGGCCTTTCCCTCAGTCTCTGCTCTACACTTTGTCTCCATATTTGCCATGAGTATTTTGTTCCCCTTTCTAAGAACCGAAGTGCCCACACTTTCGTCTTCCTTCTTCTTGAACTTCATGTGGTCTGTGAATTGTATCTTGGGTATTCTGAGCTTTTGGGCTAATATCCACTTATCAGTGAGTGCACACCATGTGTGTTCTTTTGTGACTGAGTTACCTCACTCAGGATGATATTTTCAAGTTCCATCCATTTGCCTAAGAATTTCATGAATTCATCATTTTGTGTAAATGTACCACATTTTCTGTATCTGGGGATCCATCCCTTATACAGTTATCAAACCCAGGCAGTATTGTGAATGCCAAGAAGTGTATGCTGAAAGAAGTCTAATATAGCTGTCTCTTGAGAGGTCCTGCCAGAGCCTGACAAATACAGAGGCAGATGCTCACAGCCAACCATTGGACTGAGCATGGGATCCCCATTGGAGGAGTTAGAGAAAGGACTGAAGGAGCTGAAGGGGTTTGTAACCCTATAGGAAGAACAACAATATATCAACCAACCAAACCCCCCAGAGCTCCCAGGGACTACGCCATTAACCAAGAAGTACACATGGAGGGACACATGGTTCCAGCTGCATATGTAGCAGAGGATGGCCTTATCAGGCATCAGTAGGATGAGAGGCCCTTGGTCCTGTGAAAGCTCAATGGATACTCCAGTGTAGGGGAATTCTAGGGCGGGGAGGTGGGAATGGGTGGGTGGGTGTTGGAACACCCTCATAGAAGCAGTGGGAGGAAGGATGGAACAGGGGATTTCCAGGGGTGGGGGGAGTTCAGAAAAGGGGACAACATTTGAAATGTGAATAAAATATCCAATAAAAAAAAGTAAAATAAAAATATTGAGTGAATTTTATCTTGGAATGAGCATAGAATTTCCACTAAATTTTAAAGTGACCTTAAAAATTCTTGTGCTGTTTTGTCCTAAATATGCAAAGCAGCCTTCCCTTCATTGATGATTTTAAAAATCAAAGTTTTTATTAACTTTGAAAATCAGTGAATGCTATACATAACTTGCACTATTAGCTATTCAGACAAGATTAACTTATGTTGAAGTAAAGAAGCATCAATCTCATTAGTATACATATTTTCCTGTTTTTTATATAAAGGGTGAAATATATATATATATATATATATATATATATATATATATATGCCAAAGAATTGCCTTAGAATACATTTCTTTATGATATATTATCAGCAAATGGTCAATCTGTATACCTATTTTCTATAACCCTACACCCTGGGGTCCTGATAGGAAAGAATTTAAAAACTGTAGTCTAATGAATACTTCAATTTCTGCTTTAGGAAACTTTCCAGATTTGACTGTTTTGTTTGTTATTCCCTCTGTCACTCCTACTGGGCCATGTGAGTAAGAATGAGAATTCCCTAAGAGGTGTCTTCAAAACATACTTCATTCCCAGCCTCCATTCTGACTGGTACATTTCTTATCATGGTCACATTGTACCATTGTTATTTATTCTCAATGATTTACATTGTAACATTGTTATTTATTCTCCTGTCTACAGTTTCAACTTTTCTAGTAAAGTAACTATAACTCAGCTGTCTACATGGGCTTCATAAATGCTGCAAGCATTAAAACTATTTTAAAGCATGAACTCATGTCACTAATTCAATAATTCAGATGCCAATTCTAAACATAATTTAGATAATTTCATTCTATATTATAGAAATTAATATGTAAATTACTGTGTATGTAACTTATTCAAGAATTTGTACACCATGACTTTTAAAGGACAGCATTTCTTTAGTTAAGCATATAAATCTCTACCCACAAACAGCTTTACAAAGAACAAACTACACAAGCAACATTATGTCACATCTGAATTATATTTCTTTGTACCTCAGTCTTCATAACCTTACTTCAGTGTGTTATCTAATATACTCAACAATAAGCATGTTAAAATATACTAGGTTGAAATCAAGTTAAAATTTATAGAGCTTCTGCATGTACTTAGAAAATATATTTGGTTTCTCAATGGTGTATATATTACAATCTATTACAATATATACTTATGTTTTCCAAAATGCAAAATAGAAGAAAAATAAGAGCCCTCTGGTGGGCAATATTTTAAGTTCAAAATATCACATTATAATATTTTTATAGTATTTTCTAAAAAATAAGCAAACATTTCTAAACAAGTCTATAAAAAAGATATTAGATGAACATGTATAAGTTATTTAAGGGAATAAATTAAGCAGACTACACTTCCATGAAAAATGTATTTTGAATATTAGAAATGGATCTCCTGTTATGACAGAATCAATCCAAATTCATAGGAAATCTTATCTTTTGATGCTGAATGTGAATGAAATAATATATGAAGTTAAAAGCAGAGAAGTGATAAAAGTTTTGATGCAAATATTGAAACTAGATTAAAAATAATTCTCTCTTTTTCAATTGAGATACTTTGTCCATGGTTTTAAGTGTTTAAGCAAGGATTTGCTTCCCCTGTGGGAAACTGAAGGAGGGGTCGGAGGGTAGATGAGGCTCTGGGAGGGCCCTTAGTGTGCAGGGGTTGGCTTTCCTCCTGTGTCTTGGCGGGTTTTGAAGTCTCTTGGTTTTCTAAGCACTCACTTGCAGGAGCTCCTCTCTCATGAATTCAGCTAAACCTCAATACTTTCCAAATTGCCTTCCCCCTTCCTGTTGGATACGATGTCAACAATGACCTGGGGGAAGGGGCAAACATCCACTCTTTAAATGTTCAAGTTACATTAGAACGTTACATATTTTAAAAGAAACATCTTAGTGGCATTTAGCACAATCACGTGTGTGTATTGCTACTTCTAGCCATTTCTAAAACATTTATTTCATCTGTTCTATTTTCAATATGATTGATCCCCCTCTGAGAAGCACACTGAAATTTAATCACCTCTGTGGCCATGAGATGGGGTGGATTTAAGCAGCGATTGGCTCTTGAGAGTAAAGACTAATCCATTCAATGATTAACAAATAATGATTGAATGAGTTCTAGTACGGATTGCCTCACTACAAACGCTCACTTTGCCTGCCTAGCTTGCTGGGTATTATCATGCAATTCCCTGAGCCATGTTAGTATGCAGCAGGGAAGCCTGATGTCATGCCAGGCCTTTCCACTTCCTGGTCTTCCTTGAGCTAAATAAAGTTTCATTCTGTAATTCCCCAGGCAGTCATAGTCTGCTGTAATGACAAGGAAATTGACTATGAAATCAGCCCAACTTAAGATCCCACAGCTATTTGGTTACTGTCATTTCCCCCTAATCTGACTATTGCCAATCAGCTACCTAGGTTGAATAGTTCATATAAACATATCAGTACAGCAGGTGATGTTTTT
This sequence comes from Rhynchomys soricoides, assembly GCA_019843965.1. NCBI lineage: Eukaryota > Metazoa > Chordata > Mammalia > Rodentia > Muridae > Rhynchomys > Rhynchomys soricoides. The sequence continues at coordinate 2,583,102 of JADRCH010000052.1, forward strand.
GCATAACTTCTTTTACAAAGCATTCTTTGTTCTTAGATGTATACGTCTTGGAGCATGAACCATCACTTCATTCTTTTTCTCTGCTGAAATCCGATCTATTTTATGTATGTAAGATAAATTTTTATCAACTCACTTGTTTTTAGACATTTAGATTATTTCTACATTTTGCCATTGTGAACAGTAGTGATGTGACCATTCTTTTGAATATTTATCTGAGCTCTTATTTTCAGTTCTTTGGAGTACATAATAAACACAGAGTGGAATCTAAGCTGCATGGTAATTCTCCGTTCACGTTCTGAAATCAAATTTGGCCACTGTACAGTCTCACAGGGCTGGCAGGCATGTTGGGGAAGCAGAGAAAGGTCCGGATTCTCCCCAGCCTGACTCTCTCCCAAGGACCCACCCTTTTGGTATAGACATCTAACAGGTTTTCAAGCCCCAGTTCTTTTCGTGGTAACTTTGACTTCTGTAATTGTATCTTGATAATTGTATCAGAATAAGAAGATATGCAAATGCTGACCCCCTTCCTCATCTCATGGAAACCCCGTCTACTTTTATATCTCTTCTCTTTTTAATGCAAGCCTTGTGTTTGTCACAGCAGCAGTGGATTGCAATGTACCATAATTGCAGCAGTCATGACAAGTCTAGAAGACAGAAAATTATGGTTGATTTCCTTTGATCCTCTGGCTCTGTCTTTTATGACATTCTGGGGTCTTGGAGTGGGCGAAAAAGATGTTCTGTTTAGGAGTGAGCTATCAGCATTATGGCAATATATTGAAAATAATTGCGTATCAGCATTACAATGAGAAAAATGCAAATGATTGCTTAATTCCATTGTAGCTTATGTAATATAGTTCTTACAAGTGGCCAGAGTACTGAGTACATGAAAACTTCATGCCTTTCTTCAAAAATCGCCTAAGCTTGCACAGGGATAAGTGACTCTAAGTTCTAATAGTTACATTTGTGTAAAGTTAAGAATGAGTATGGCTGATCCACACTTAACCTAAATATGCAAATGCTTGTTCCTGTATATTTAAACATGGCATTTAAAAGAGGAGCAATATAAATATTTTGCAATATAATTAAGCTCAGGAAATTAAAGCATAAAAAGGGTTCCTAAGATATGAGGTGAAATAACTTGTGGTTCAGAGCTGGAGTCTATGGTTAGAAAGACTTGGAGGGACTTAAAGGCAAGCCGTTTCTGTGGCAAGGTCCTAGGAGAGGGAAGGGCATGGTAACTTTCAGGAGACAGAAACGACATAAAGTAACTAATGCATATAAGCCCAGAAACAGCAGGAGACAATAAGATGTGAATGATGTTTCTATTTTCGCTGTCAATCTGTCTCAACTTTACAGATGGTTCTAAAACAGGAATTAGTAATAGAATAGGCTAATTAAAACAAGATTGTAGACAATTACCTTCAGATTATTTTCATAAAGATAGGGACAAATATGTGGGCATGAAACAAATAAGTGACAGTACAAAGTCTAGTACTATCTATTATCTATTAAACTAGTTATTAAACTATCTATTGTATTATCTATTAAGCTAGAATTAAGATATTGAAATGTATTAGTTAAGAGAGAGAGAGCTGTCTGTGGCATTTATTTAAAAATTAATGAAAAGTTTTCATTAATTTTAGATGTTTTTTTTTTTTGTCTTGATTAGGGGTAGCTTCTAAGCACATTTATTTTATTCTGTGATAGTCTTTATTTCTAACTAATTTCTGGGATGTACTTAGTTATTTTTTGTGTTTTTGTGTATTGTTGTGGGTTTTGTGTGTGTGTGTGTGAGTGTGTTACATTTTGTTGAAAGTTTTTCTCTAAGATGTATCTGAGGGATGTTGTTGGCCATGACCTTCTTTAACACGTTTAAAACAGGCAATGGTAAGTGTGCCCTTCTAGGAGCCAGGGAGTTTCTTTTTCTCTTTCACTCCGACAGATTTGAGAGATAAAAGGTCACGGGTATTCATTATTTTTTAGAATGCAGACTGGTGTTTTGGTCATACAATTTTCAATCAAATGTTAAAATATTTGTATATAGTTCTCTCAATATTCAGATGTAAATAAATTTAAGCTCTACTAGTAACATCTGAGTTCTCTTTAAAATGAAAGCATATAGGTCATCTCATATCCAAAAAACACATTTAGCAGTTCTTGTCACAGTTACATGATAAAACAGTAGTGTTCTTGTCGTTGGAAAATGTGACCAGTGGGAAAACATTTTTTGCTTTTTCAGTAACAAAAATTTAGAAGCATTTACATTTTTATCTATTTTCAACTTACTCTCATGAATAATGAAAGCATTTTAAAGTAGCATATAATGCTGAAAAGCAATTTGAAGGGAGTTTGTTTTATGGTTTCAAGTGTGTGTGTGTGTGTGTGAGTGTGTGTGCGTGTGTGTGAGTGTGTGCGTATGTGTGTGTATGTGTGTGTGTGTATGTGTGTGTATGTGTGTGTATGTGTGTGTGTATGTGTGTGTGTGTATGTGTGTATGTGTGTGTATGTGTGTGTGTATGTGTGTGTGTATGTGTGTGTGTGTGTATGTGTGTGTGTGTGTGTGTAACCAATAGGTTATCCAATCCCAAATAGTCATCCTAAACACATGTAAGTAAGAGCAACCCTAAATGGGCTCAGTAGGATATATATGTTTACATATATATATGTAATAATTATATATATGTAATGTGTTCATTGGGATAGGTCACAGTCACAATTTATGAAATTCCCATTTCTTGTGTTCCTGAGTGAAATACCTTAAGAAGCATCCTGAACAAATCTCTTGTCACATGAAGCATAACTTTCTCTGCCCAATCTTGCATTATATATAAATAATTTTTTTAAGTTTTAGGAGTGAGGTGCAAGAGAGAAGGAAAGAAAGAAATGATGTAAATAGAATACTCATGTCTGACATTCTTAGAAAAGCAAATTAAAAAAGAAAATAACACTGGAATTGAGCATTCTGGTAAAGATAGTTAAGACATTAATTCAGAAAAGATTTTAAATGGCAAGCTTTTCTTCATAAGTCCTGTGTCTGATTTTGTCATAATGTTTTTATTGCCACTACATGTCCATTATCAATTAATCACCTGCCCACCAGCCATAAGTAGAACTGAGTTGTCAGAAAGAACAAGAGTGTCTTTGGAGAGAATCAAAGTGGGACAAGCCTTGTTCATGAATCATTAGGAATGTGACTTATCTCACGACAAAAGAGGCTATTGTGGTGTGTATTTCTTAACATGTGTTCCTTGGGATAGGTCACAGTTTATGAAATTCCCATTTCTTGTGTTCCTGTGTGAAGTACCTTAAGGAGCATCCTGAACAAATCTCTAGTCACATGAAGCATAACATTCTCTGTCCAATCTTGCATTGCTCTTTGTAGGATCCCTTCTCTCCCATGAAGATCTTAACAATGAGAAACATAGAGCCCACATGCACCTGCTGTCAACTAGACACTGAACTGTTTCCCCAGTCTCTTTGTGACTATACTTTTAGATACAGAGTCTTTAAGGGATAAATTAACTCATAAGCATGAAGCTTCAACTCAATAAAATTGTGGTTCTTGTTTCAAAATTTTTTAAAACAGAAAGAAGGAAATACCCTTTCTAGCTCTCCCTCTTCCCTATGCACAGAAGACTTATGTGACTACAGTTGTCTGCTATCCAGAGAACACATCTTCATAGAAACCGGCTCTGTCTGTCAGCATCTGAATATTGGAATTCTGTCCTCTAGAATTGTGGGAAAGAGGTTCTTTTTGCTTAAATTACTCAGTGTAGCAAAAAAAAAAAAAAAGCCCTGAGACAGATATTGAAATCTCCAGAGGAACAGAAAAATAAGATGTATATGTTCAGAATGAAAATATTTAAATCAGTGAATTGTTAGGCATGCTCACAGATGTAGAAAATCTAAGCTTTGCTCACAAGAAAAGGACCCAGGTAGGATGTTACAGTCACTGGTTAAAAGCTCCTATCCTAGAGACCAAGAAAACATACTATGTAGGTCCGGTCTGAGATAGCCTTTCGTTTCCTTTATTGCTGAAGGAACCAGTCTCTCTAGAAAGTCTTCAAGACTTGTTAGAGTAGACCCACAGGGAGATCCATCGCTGCTGTAGAATACCATTTCCACACGAAACAATACTTCCCTCCTATTACCATTATAGGAATTAAGACACACAAAAGTGGAAAAATATCTTGTTAAGATGCACTAACTATCCACCTGTCAGCCTGCTATGTGAGCCACAGAAGTTTATCCCAATCATCATAGGATATTACCTTCATTTTTCAGTGAATATGGAAGGTGTGTGCAAATATTCATGGGGATACTTTCATGCAATGGCATAGACAAAAATATATTCACATTTAAAAATTCTTTGTCAGGTGTGTTTTCCTCAAGCTTTGAGTTTTTGTGTTTAAACCCGTTGGGTAAACATGACTCACCTCAGTAAGAAATGTTTTTGGAAATATATGCAGCAAACTATCCTATCAATACCTGGAGAATGGCCAGGCTGTGCCAATTAAATTTCCCTGAAATGTGTTTTGAACCCAAGCTATTGGCTTTTAGGTTTTGCTTTTTATCATACATATGTAGAGAATTTGACAAGAACAGGGAAAGGAAAGGTCTTGAGTATTACTAAAAACCCCTCCAAATTATTTTTGTCTCTTCTTTGCTTCAGTTTCTTTTCTTTTTCTTTTCTTCTCTTCAGAGCTGAGGACTGAACCCAGAGCCTTGAGCTGGCTAGGCAAACCTTCTTTATCTCTGAGCTAAATCCCTAGTACCTGGTAGCAAACCTCTCACAAGATTTATCAGGCGATTTTCTGCTGTGACCTCTAAAACTCAGATTTTCTGCATAGTTGAGATATTTTTTATGATGATGGCCCCATCTGTCTACATTTGTAGAATATTTGGAGGGATTACAGTAAGGAATATTGTTATAGTTTATATTAACATAAGCTTTTGAACAAGTTAGAAAATATTGTTTAGATTATTTGCTGAGCCTTGACCTTAAGCTCTTCTCTTCAAGCAATGAAATTATCTAAGATATCAAGCGAGTAAAACCCTTGGTTAGATACAAGGCTAGATGCATTTATGTATATTTTAGTCATATTCTTTCCCACCTTCCACCTCCTCTCAGCTCTTCCTCACCTCCCTACCCACTCAACTTCATGCGCTTTCTCTCTATGTATCAAAAAAACAAAACAGAAAAAAAAAACCAACAACAAACATACACACACAAAAGTCCCAAAATAACAATAGACAAACTAAAAAAGAACATCAACAAGACAAACCACTCAAACAAAAACCAAAAGTAAAGTGCATAGCCCAATCTACATCTGGTCATTGGGGCTTGCCTTGGAGTGTGGTTGATAGACCTAGTGACCATTGGAGAAAACTGATTTTCCCTTTCCCAGCAGGTTACCAATTGAAAATAGCTTCTTAGTTAGGAGTTTGGGTCCACCTGCTCCCCTTCTCAGTGGTGGGATTTTGTCTGCTTTGAACCTGTGCGGGTCTTGTGCATACAGCAACAGTCTTTGTGAGTTAATATGTGTTTTGGACACATTTTATTTTTCTAAAAAAATACTACTTATTTATTTATTTATTTATTTATTTATTTATTTATTATTTTACATCCCAAACACTGCCCTTCCTCCTGGTCCCCCCTCACAGAGTATCTCCCTCATCCCCTCTCCACTTCTCCTTTGAGAGTGCCCCCATTCCTAGAATCCTCCTACCCTGGAGCTTCAAGTCTCTTCAGGGTTACATTCATCTTCTCCTATTGAGGACACACAAAGCAACCCTGTTGGGGAAAGGATATCACAATCAGGCTACAACTTTAGAGGCAGCCCCTGTTCTAGTTGTTGGAGGACTCACATGAAGACTAAGCTGCATATCTACTACATATATGCTGGGACCTCCGACCAGCCCATGTATACCCTTTGGTTATTGGCTCAGTCCCTGAAAGCTTCTAAGAGTCCAGTTTAATTGACTCTGTTGGTCTTCCTGTGGACTTTCTATCCCCTTCAGGGCCTTCAGTCCTTCTCCAACTCTTTTGTAAGAGTCACAGACCTCTGTGCAATGTTTGGCTGTGGGTATCTGCATCTGTTTCTGTCAGCTGTTGGGTGGAGCCTGTCAGAGGACAGTTATGGTAGGCTCTTGTCTGTATGCATAACAGAATAATATCATTAAAAGTATCAGGAATTGGTGTTTGCCCATGGGGTGGGACTCAAGTTGGGCCAGTTATAGGTTTGCCATTCCCTCAGTCTCTGCTACATTCTTGACCTTGCATTTTGGGTTGAAAGTTTTGTGGGTGGGTTGGTGTACTTATTCCTCCACTGGGAATCCTGCCTGGCTGCAGGAGGTGGCCTCTTTAGGTTCAATGTCCACATTGCATCTTGTCTAAGATTACCTGAGTTGACTCCTGGGAGCCTTATTCATTCCAGGTCTCTGTCACTTCCTAGAGACTCCCCCATTCCCCCCACCCCATCCCCATTCCTGGCAGCTGCAGCTTTCCATTCTTCCCTCTGGTCCTCTCTCCTGTCTCTCCCCACACTTGATCCTACCCCTCCCCATTAACCTCCCCATCTCCTTTCCCACTCACTACTCACCCTCCCTCTGTCTTCTCTGACTATTTTATTCCCCCTTCTAAGTGAGTCAAGCATCCTTGTTTAACCTTCCTTCCTGTTTAGCTTTTTTGGGTCTATGGGGTGTTTCATGGGTATCCTGTACGTAATGGCTAATATCCACTTATCGGTGGGTACATATCATGCCTGTCCTTTGGGGTGCAGGTTACCTCGTTCAGGATATTTCTAGTTACATCCATTTGCCTGCAAAATTCATGCTGTCCTTGTTTTTTAACAGCTGAATAGTATTCCATTATGTAAATGAACCACATTTTCTGCACCCATTCTTCGGTTGAGGAACATCTGGGTTGTTTCCAGTTTCTGGCTATTACAAATAATGCTGCTATGAACATAGTGGAGTACATGTGCTTGTAGTATGGTGGAGCATAGTTTAGGTATATGCCCAGGAGTGGTATAGCTGGGTCTTCAGGTAGAACTACTTTCAATTTTCTAAGAAAACATCAGATTGATTTCCAGAGAGTTAGGAAAACACTGTTTCTTTGGAGCCATCACCATCCTTGACTCTTAAAATCTTTCTGCTCCCTGGTTCTTAGCTTTGAGTGGAGGGGTTAATAAGTACCTCTCTCTCTCTCTCTCTCTCTCTCTCTCTCAAAAAACATCTTCAGTCAATTTTTATTTTATTTTTTTAAAAAGCAGAAAATCAACATCACAACTCAAGACTAACCTAAATGTGCATCTGACAGTGAAGCACACCTGTAAGTAGAGTGGAAATGGTTTTCAAAAAACCCATCAAATAAATGATCTCCAAATCTCCAAACAAACAGCATTCTTTGTAAGCCTTTGTTAAGTGACTCGCAGGGATTGGAGAGGTTATTGCTGTGAAAACAAACCTGCAGTACAGTAGCATGAGTCTTGGGCATCAGCACAATCAGTTAAGTTGGAGACATGAGAAGAAACTGTGGAGGAGAGAGGCCGGGGTGAAGCAGAGTCTGTAAGCCAGCTGAGCCGAGAACAACAGAGAGAGATCTAAAACTTTCCAGTTGAGATCAGACATAGTAAATCTCCAATTTTTTTTTAAAAAAGAAGGCAATTAAAACTTACAATTCCAACAGCCCACAAACCAAATAAAAATATTGTAAAAAGAAATTCAAACTTTGTTCAGAGAGCTCCACCCCACCCACTGTCTCATTCAAGGACTGACTGCTCCAGAGTCTCTCACTCCTACTTAAGGCCCAGCTATGGATGGCTTTGATTGCTATAGGCTTTGAGAAGCTTATTTATTTCTAGAATACATTTAAATTAAATGGTGTGCGCATGATCACACACTTCTCCCTCCTGTCCCCCCCTTGACTTCCAGCTTTTTTTATCTGAATGCTAGGGACAAAATACAAGCTCTCCAGCTTCTATTGTAAGCACTTCACTAAGTCATCTGCCTGGCCCTGCTACTGTCCCTTTTTAGCAACAGAAATATAGACTAAGAACCTGTCAGTCAGATTATTTTCCATTTGGATTTAATGGAATCAAAAGAATTGAAAGACTTAAGAGATTTTTAAAAGTAATTAAGTTGCTTCACATTCTCATGAAAGCATTCATTCATTCTAAACTGTATACAACTGTATAAGAAGAAAAGTATCAGAGTATGCTTGATTCACACACCTATTTTACTGTTTAACATGAGCTATCCTATATGAAAACATCAAAGCCACCATACAATACATTATTTTAAGAATCTCTGAGAAGAATACATTTGATCTGGAATATTCTTATAATTCATGACCATGTGACCAAATGCTATATAATAACAGCACTGATATTCTATATTGCCTAAGAATTTTTTAAAATTTTAAGATTAGAAAAATATGCCCCAGTCATTTCATGAACTATACATACAAACTTTGCTAATGTGCCATTCTCTGTTTACAAGTGAGATCTTATTTACTTTAACAGATAATAAAAAGCATCTCACTGTGACACTTAAAAGTTGAGATATACTTCTCCATTTTTTGTCTCTGCAGTTCTTTTAGACAGTAACAATTCTGGGTCAAAGTTTTTGACTGTGGGTTAGCAACCCCATCCCTCCACTTGATGACCCGTCTTTCTACTGGAGGTGGACTCTATAAGTTCCTTCTCCCCACTGTTGGGCATTTCATCCAAGGTCCCTCCTCCCTTTGAGTCTTAAGCTCTCCTACCTCCTAGGTCTCTGGTACATTCTAGAGGGTCCCCCCACCTCCCAAGGTTGCATATTTCTATTCATTCTGCTGGCCCTTAGGGTTTCACTCATGTTCCCCAATACCAGATCCTGTTCCCCTTTTCTCCTGCCCCTCCCTCTTCCACCCAGGTCCCTCCCTCCCTCTGCCCCCTGTGATTGCTTTCTTCTCCCTGCCAAGTAGAATCCTCACTTGGGCCTTTCTTGAGTTCTGTGGATTGTATCCTGGATATTCTGTACTTTTTTTGCTAATATCCACTTATTAGTGAGTATATACCATGCATGTCCTTTTGAGTCTGGGTTTCCTCAATCAGAATGATATTTTCTAGTTCCATTTGTTTGCCTGAAAAACTCATGATGTCTTCATTCTTAATAATTGAAAAATATTCCTTTGTGTAAATGAACCACATTTTCTGTATCCATTCTTCCATTGTGGGACATTTGGATTGTTTCCAGCTTCAAGCTATCACATATGAACATAATGGAGCACTTGCCCTTGTGGCAAGATGGGGCTTCTTTGGGTATATACCCAAGAGTGGTATAGCTGGGTCTTCAGGTAGATCCATTTCCAGTATTCTGAGAAACCTCCAGATTGACTTCCAGAGTGGTTGTACCAGTTGCAATCCCACCAGCAATGGAAAAGTGTTCCTCTTTCTCCATATCCTCACCACTTGAGTGCTGTCAGTTGAGTTTTTGATCTTAGCCATTCTGATTGGTGTAAGGTGGAATCTGGGAAATGAGGTCCAGTGACAGGCCCAATATGGGATCCTTCTCAAGGGGAGGCTCCAAAGCCTGACATTATTACTGATGCTCTAGTGTGCTTACAGATAGGAGTCTAGCATGGCTGTCCTCCAAGAGGCCTAGCAAGCAGCTGACTGAGACAGATGCAGATACTTATACCCAACCAATGGACTGAAGTGAGGGACCCCTGTGGTTGAATTAGGGAAAGGCTGGTAGAGTTGAAGAGGAGGGCGACCCCATAGAAAGACCAGCAGTCTCAACTAACCTGGACTCATGAGATCTCTCAGACACTGAGCCACCAATCAGTCAGGATAGACTAGCTGGTCCGAGGCCCCCAGCACATATATAGCAGAGAACTGCCTGGTCTGGCCACAGTGAGAGAAGATGCACCTAATCCTTGAGTAACTTGAGGACCCCATGGGGAGGCCTGGTGGGGTATGGTGTGGGGGGTGGGTGGGAGGGTGGGGGTTGGGGACATCGTCTTGGAGACTGTGGTGGAGGAATGCATTGAGGAACTGTCAGAGGACCGACCAGGAGAGGGATAACGACTGGACTGTTAAAAATAAAAAATTAAAGATAAATATTTTTTAAAAATAGACATGTTGATCAATGGAATTGAATTGAAAATCCACATGGCTTTGGGAATGTTATGCTTTAAAATTCTACACACATACTTGCTACACATCTGTTCGTTTCTGTATAAATCTTTCTAAAGCTGAGGTTGTGGTTTATATTAATGATCTTAAGTGATATTCAATTTTCTTTTGTCAAATGCATTTCAGAACACCAAATAAACAGTAGCTACCCAGTGATCATAATTATGCTGAGAACTGCTGTAGCAAAATAAAACATTTTCCCAAATATATTAAAGGGAACCACTTCATGTTCATTTGTAAATAGCATTTACTTTTCTCTATTGTTTATTGTGAACACTAGTGATAATGTATTTTTGAATGAATGAACATTGATATATGCCATATCAAATAGTGACTGCCATTTGAAATGAACATTGTCCATGTCCAAAAAATAAATTGAGAGATAATGAAAAGGACCACACTTAACACCATTTTGCAGAAGCCTATTGACTATCCATAGATACTGGAGAAATATTTTGGTTGCTACTCAAGATTACAATCCCCTTATGGGACATAAAGTTTGGATAACATAGTAAACTTCTGGAGAGTTAACCTAGGTTGGCATTGTGCATTATAAAAGATGAAGCTCACAAAGGATGTTCATCTTCCTCCCAGGATCAAATCTTCTGGTCCTGTGGTTTTCAAATAATAACATTGTTTGAAAATTGCCATTTAAAGTTTCAGTGAACTCATCAATATGAGCACATGTATGTTTAAAACACCAGAGAGTTCTGAGACTCTGCAGATCATTGATTGCTGCCCCCTTGCCCTTTATTAGTAGTTTCTTGGACCAAGTGCATCGGATGATCATGCTTACAGAGAAATTTACAGATGATTCAGGTTAGTTTCAAAAGCACAGTTTGATGTTGAAGAGGATGAGATCTTATTTTATTCAACAGATGTTCTTTCACACTGTGGAGTATTTAGCTAGTTTGGTGATCTCATTCAATGATGTGGCTTTGCAACTATCTATTTGGTAACCGCTTATAAATTCATGTTTTCAGTCCAAACCACCCTACTAAATTCTGTTCTCATTTATCTAACTTCCTTTTCTGACATCTATGGACTGTTTATTATAGGGGATTGAGTGACTGATAAAGTGATAAAGAGAATATAATTGAATACCATAAAGCAGTTATCATCAGATCTACTGACTCATAATTTTGTTGCTGAAGCAGAAAACCAGGATACAGTGGGAAAGTATTTTGGAGATCAAGTTCAAGGAGATCCTGAGGGTAAGTACAGGAAGACATGGCAGAGGTTCCCACATCATCTGTATCTGGAGTGCTCAAACCTCATCCTTCATCTCTTCTAGCACTCATAGAATTTGTTCTGCCAGCTGTTTACAAAGCAGGAAAGAAACAAAGACCTGGTTCATAGAGAGTTTATCTTCATGGCCAGCTGGACTGGGTTTAAAATGAGAACTCGTCCAGAGAGGTTTAACTGAGGAAGGGAGACATATCATGATTGTTTGTGGCGCCATCTTTTTGTTTTTTTAATTTGGGTCATGGATTGACTAAAAAGAAGGAAAGAAGAAGGGCTTCAGGTTATTCTACTGTCTCAGTTTTCTGGCCTACCAAGATGTGAGCAGGTGATCTCATACACCCACTTCCACTGTCAGGAGTGGTTTCTACCATGATGGACTTATCTTCTCATACCATAAGCCAAAATAAACCTTTTCTGCCTTGATAATTCTTGTCAAAAATTTGGTAGCAGCAATGAACATGGGAAGTATTGGGGTTAGTTAAATCCAGCCAGTGGGAACTCAGTGTATCATAGTCATGATAAATACATGAAAAGAAATTATCCCAACAGGCAGAAAGAAAGAACACATTCCCTCATACACTGAACATGAACTATTAGCAGCCCACAGGCCTTGACTTGACTTTGGTCATGTGAATAAGACAATATTTAAAAACTAGAAGGGTTAGTCTCATTAAGCTTGCTAAAGCCTGAGACCGAAGTAGCAGGGACACCATGTTGCAGCTGAGTCCTGCTACAGTGCCTTCTTTTCTTCTGCATTCAAGCAGTCACTCTACCACTCACGTTTCCTAATTATTAAAAGTTTACTTAATTTGCATAAAAGAATGAGTTTTTTATGACATTTTCATATCTGCTTACCATAAAAGCTTGCTCTTATTCTTCTATTACCCTCTTTTGACCCAGTCTTCTCCACAAGGGTTCCTTTCCCCACTCAATTTTCATTATTTATATATGATACACACACACAGATGCACACACATACACACATGTACACACACATACACACATACATACATACACATGCACACTAAACACATGTATACGAATGAGAGGGAAAACATGACTTTTTAAATTTAGATTCATTTGAATATACACCAGAGAATGATATGTATGGTAACTGTACATTTAATTTTCTAGCTCCATGTTTGTTTCTCTAGTGGCTACAGCAGCATATATCCACACCAGCAGAGTCTAAATATTCATTTTCCCTCATATACACTTCAGATTTCATAGTCATTTATTTTCTTGATGACAGCTAATCAGACTGAGAAGAAATGTCAATGTTGTTTTGATTTGCACCTGCCTGATATCTAAGGATGTTAAACAATTTTTCATAAATTTGTATTTTCTTCTTTAGGGAAAGGCTTAGTCATATTCTAAATAGAATAAGGAACAATTTCAGGTAGGTTGTCTTAATTAGGATTTCTATCAATGTGATGAAATCCCATGAACAAAAAGCAGGTTGGGGAGAAAGGTGCTTATGTAGCTTACAATTCTACATTGTTGTTCATCACCAAAGGAAGTTAAGGCAGAAACTTAAGCAGGACAGGAATGGAGGCAAGAGCTGATACAGAGCCTACGGAGTGGTCCTGTTTATTAGCTTGCTTCCCAAGGCTTGCTCAGCCTGCTTTCTTATAGAACCCAGGACCACCAGCCCAGGGATGGTACCAACACATAATGGACTGGGCCCTCCCACATTGATCACTAATTGAGAAAATACTTTACAACTGGATCCCATGGAAGCATTTCCTCTACTGAGGCTCCTTTCTGTCTCATTGCTCTAGCTTGTCTCAAGTAGACACAAAATCAGCCAGTACACAAACACATAGTTTCAGAAAGGTTAATCTCCGCACAGAAGGGTTTACTTTATTTTTAGTGGCACAAAATGTGAGTCACCTTGACTGATTCCTTATAGATATTTTCCTAAAACTGATTTTGCAATTGTTGAATCTTTATAGAGTATACCGTTACACTTTTGAACACAGGTCATGCAGAGCAATGTGAATGCTTGTTTTCTACTATAAGTGGTAGTCATAAACTTATAAAATTATGAATTTTAAATAGCTTCTAGACACACATAGTTTCTTTTCTCCATGTACAGTGTCTGATGGAATGTGTTCTTTGCCCTACCCACTGGAATAATTTCCTTTTACTATTATTCTTCAAGACCATGATGCATTCAGTTGCCATTGGCAGCATTAACAAACTGCTTTCTGTGTTGGAGATTTTAGTGCATGGTCAATGGACCCCATTGTTAGGTTTCTATGGTGACACAACATGTCAAAGGAAGTTGAGTATCTAGGCATCACCAATCATCATCTAGGAAACAAAGATCAAGGAATAATTTGATCCCACAAACCACACTGATGATATCCCTTCAATAAACCAAGAACTTCCACCAAGCTACACCTCTTAAACTGTTCACCATTTTCCAACAGCATTACTTTATTTTCTGAGCCTTTAATACATAGGCCTTTAGGGAAAACTCAAAGTTCAATTTCTTGCCCTATACATGCAGTCTAAATAAAATGATGTCATTCACATATTGAAACATTATGGTAGAATATGTACTATCCAGAAAAAGAAGATCCCTGAAATAATGCATGGGGCTAAAAGGCATGAGACTGAAGAGCTTTGATAAGAGAGAGAATATACACCTTATCCTTTCTATATGAGGATGAGGTTTTGATTCTCTTACAAGAAGATAATGGGAAAATAACTAATTCAACAGACTAATGCACATCAAGCACTAAGTTAATTGATATGCACCAGGGAATTATATCACATTATATATTAGATTATGTCTTTAAAAAGATATGTTGATATCCTAGCCCACAGAAACTAAAAATGTTACTTTCTTTGGAAATAGTTTTTTTTTTTTTGCATATATAGTGAATATAAGATGACATAATTAGGATTGGTCCACATACAACATGAGTCATGTCCCTGTAAAATGATACAGACACACAAGCACAATGTCACATGATGACAGAGGTTGAGATTGGAGTGATGTAACTGGAAGCCAAGGAATGACAAGAACTGTCTATCAAGACGAGGCACAGAAGGATTCTACTCAGTCTCAGATCGTCACACCAGAGTTTTCATTTTGGCCTAATTTTCAGTAAAGTGAAAAGGTAAACAAGCTGTTTATGAAGCTCACCATCTGTAGTTTGTTACAACTACACAGGAAAACATCCCACAGCAAGCACGGCTACTCATATTTGAACTACCACTAGCTATGACCTTGGTGACTCATTCTCCCTCACTTTCATCTGTTTGCTAGTCATAAAGCCCATCCAGGAGTAATCAAGTGGGTATGATGGAGACCACCACTCTAAGGTCGGCAGTAATCTGAAACTCAATTCGGGTTATGGCTTTTCCTTTTTAAAATTTTGGTTGCGTCTAGGGGAAATGGAAAGTTTACAGGTTTTCATTTGGTCTCTCCCAACCTAACAGTTCTTACATGGTTGACTGAACAAGTGATGTGAAGACCATAAGTTGGATAGAAATCATCACAATTACATATTCAACATTTGTACATTAGTACAATTTGTCTGTGAATATTTCTGCAGTCATTATGTGGGCACATTCTAATTTTCCAGTTGGGCAAGAGGTATTTGAGACCCACAACACCATTCAGGATGCTAGAACTAGTGTTCTAGAAGATCTGAGTACTTCTTTCTTCCCAGTGCATGGTGGTAACTAAATATTTTAATTTATACTAATCCTCCAGTAATGTTTTCTAAAAAAATAAAAATTACTATTATTTCACTGTGTTTTTATACTAAAGGTAACTACTACTAACAATCCAGTTTTTTTTTTTTTTTTGTCTCTGTTTTTGTTTTGCTTTTCTTAACAGAATCTTGGAGAATTTCTCATTTTTTATCTGGTCTTTTAATATATAATTTGGCAGCTATAAATTATATTATCTGCACCTTGGAAATCCAACAAATGTATTCCATTACCACATTTTTAGATAGGGACTCACTGTGTACTCTTGGCTAGCTCGGAGTTCACTATAAAGTTTAGTCTGGACTCACAGAACTCCACGTGTGGATGCCTCCCATTTGCTGGGACTAAAGGTGAGTTCCAACCCTTCTTCCTCTTGTTCATTAATCCTGTTTTTGGAGAATGTATTAGCATGTATGTGATACTATGTCTTAGGGCTCAGAAAATAATAGAGCAAATGTTCTAGACAGTGATTTGTTGCCTTTTGAAATTATTTGATTGGCTTAAATTCATCTTCTAGAATTTTTCTTAAGAAGCAGGTGGGAAAAGTACTTTCTACATTCGTTCATAGTCAAATTGTAATATTTTACTTGAGCTGAGTTTGTTCCTTATAAAGCCCCACATCCTCTTTGGTCTTTATTATTTTGAAGGCATGGGTGTGTTACAGATTCCATGTTTCCAATAGCTTGATGTTTGTAACCTGAAATTATCATTTCCAATCTGGCTTCCCAGTACTTTTCATTATTATAATCTTGATCTACTTCCTCTGACATACACCAATATTTCATATTTATAAAATCATGTTCTCTTATATTAGCAAAGTTTTCACATTTTTATCTTTAAATGTATTTTATTTCATGTATAATTTCAGTCTTGCTACTTACATTTTTATGTCTGTTTACCATTTCTTCCTTGTGCTTTATAATTATGGGTTTTTATTTCATTTTTATTAAGCCAAGTGTGGTTGGTCATACTGAATCCCAACTAATCCAAAAAAAGGAGAGAGAGAGGGGGAGAGAGAGAGAGAGAGAGAGAGAGAGAGAGAGAGAGAGAGAAAGAAAGCAGGAGGAAGAGGGAGAGGAGGAGGATAGAGAGATCTATGGCAGCCTGGATAACATGAGATCACATCTCAAAAATAAAGCTATAAAAATATTAAAGCAACAGTAGGGGCTAAAGAGATGCTCAGAAGTTGAACATGCTTTGTGATCTTGCAGAGGTTCTACATTTGCTTTCAACAGGAAAGACAGAGAACTCAGCCATATCCAGATACTGAAGGCTTCTTCTGGCCTCCATGGGCACCTGCAACATGAGGCCAATAGTCACAAGGAAACACAAACATACACATAAGTAAAAGTAATGAAAATAAGTGTTTCAAAAATAACAATCAAATTAATTTTTCTCAATTTCATCCTCTGTGGTCTTATGTTTTATTTGATTAGGTCACTTCTTCCTATTTTGTATCTTATGTATCATTCTCTATATTATTACAAATATAACAAACTTCAGAAATGATCCCTAGCAAATACTAGGACAAAGTATAGAGCAGAGATTGAAGGAAAGACCATTCAAAGACTGCCCCATCTGGGGATCCATCCCGTATAGTATACTGTCACCAAACCTAGACACTATTGTGGATGCCAAGAAGTGCTTGCTGAAAGCAGCCTGATATAGCTGTCTTTTGAGAGGCTCTGCCGGAGTCTTACAAATACAGAGGTGAATCCTTGAAGCCAACCATTGGACTGAACATGGGGTCCCCAATGGAAGAGTTAGAGAAAGGACTGAAGGAGCTGAAGGGGTTTGCAACCCCATAGGAAGAACAACAATATCAACCAACCAGATCCCCCAGAGTTCCCAGGGACTAAGCCACCAACCAAGGAGTACACATGGAAGGACCCATGGCTCCAACCACATATGTAGCAGAGGATGGCCTTGTCAGACATCAATGGGAGGAGAGGTCCTTGGTAGATAGATGCCCAGTGTAGGGGAATTCGAGGGCAGGGAGGCAAGAGTGGGTGGGTGGATGGAGGAACACCCTCATAGAAGCAGGGGGAGGGGGATGGTATAGGGGTTTTCCAGAAGGGGGGAAACCAGGAAAGGGGATAACATTTGAAATGTAAATAAAGAAAATATCCAATAAAAAAATTTCTTCCCCCGGGGGGGGGGAACAAATATAACCATTTCTACTGTGATTACATATCCTTCTACTGCTCTCTTGAGTTCTAGTTTCTCTGTTGGTTCTATCTGCTGTCTATATTGTTTTTAATTGCTTAACTTCTATTGCCTGCCTTTTTACATAATTAAAAAATATTATCTAATTTTTTGAGGTGGAGGAAGTTGAATTATAATTACATCATTTCCCCCTTCACTTCTCCCATAGAATTCTTCAATGATTCCACTCTCTTTTAAATTTGTAGCCTCTTTTTCGCTGTTATTGTTTTACATACAATAACACAGAGAGAGAGAGAGAGAGAAAGAGAGAGAGAGAGAGAGAGAGAGAGATACTTGTATGTAGGATTTCAGGGAGGAGCAACTACTATTCAATAATCAAATAGAGGGCTCACCACTTGGGGTAACTATTCTCCTGTTCTCTGCATCCCTTAGTTTATTGAAGTTCTTTTTATAGGTGTGGGGCCCTGTGAGATTTCCCCTTCCATGCTAGCATGTCTATTTTTGTACTTTTCATGTGCTATTTAAGCAGCCACAGGTTTGTGGTAGTGTTGAGTGAAGCAATGCTGTGAATTCTAAGAGAGACAATTTCACAGCAGATTTCTTGTCTTTTTGGCTTTTACAGTCTTTCTGCTCCCTCAACCACTATGTTCCATGAGCCTTAGATGCAGCAGGCATGGGGTTTATCCTTTTAAATTTTAAATTTGTTTTAAATGAAATTCCAACAATTTAATTTGGGGTCTGAAAACATAATAGTTTTCTTTTTCAAAGCAGTATTTTTCTTTTAAGTGTGTCTCATCAACTTGCATGTTTTCTATGCCAACACTTTCTAAGTGTTTCTTTCATTAGGATGAAAAATAAATTATAATACAAGCATACATTTAGTGCTATAAAATGCACAAATTATCTATTCACATAGAAAGCAATCTTTGAGTAAAAGAATGCTGAATTGTATATTCTGTTTTAATAAGTATTTCATAGTTAAAGTGTAAATGTTGGCTGTGTTAGTGAATGATAGAGTTTTCTTAGAAATTCAAATTTTGGGTACTGATAAGTGGCTCACAGGTTGAAAGTACATACAGCTCTTGCAGAGGACCCTAGTCCTGTTCATAGCACATACAATGGCTAGCTCACAACTGCTTGTAGAACCAGCTCTAGGTTACCCTGTATCTCCGACTTTCATGGGTACCAGTACTGCTATGCACATATTCAAATGTGTACATGTGCACATGCATGTGTGTACAAGCACACACATTCATATACACACATAATTAAAACTAAAAATAATTCTTAAAAATTCAAATTTTAAGTATCTTTTTCTTAATGAGAATGGTGGAAATGATTAATTGCTTTTTCTGATTCGCAGTGCAGCTGGGAGGACCAAAATAGCTAATTTTATTATTTTGGTGATTGTTTACACTGAAGAAGCCTCTGTGTGAAACCCAGTTGTTGACCATATGTGCTGTGCTCTTTATAAACAAGAGGCAATTTTTCATAACTACATAAAAATATGCAAAGCATACGCAGCTAAGATAGTTTTTCAGTGTGAAAGGCTATCAGCACCTGTTATCCAAAGTGTTTCCTCTGACAACATGTCAGACAATGGCAATGAGCTCGGGGGAAGCAGGGCCATGAAATTTGCTGTCCCATGCAACTCCTGACTTGTTTGTGCACAACAGCCATCTGCTGCATGATTGGAATACCAGCCCACCGCACAGACATTACTTTTCAATTAGCAAGAGGTTCAACTACTGGAGTTGGAAAAATATTTGGTAGATTCAAGTGTAAGACTGCTCAACAACAGAGAGAAAGAGGATTTTGAAATTTTATAATAGAGCATGTTCCTTCTTTATTTCACATCATCTTGCACCTGCCTTAGCGTCAAGATCTTTATACATGGTATTAATTTAAACAACAGAGAACTAAGCAAGAATCAAGAAATGACATCCTTTTGTTCTCCCTTGTTTCTTTTCACTTAGGGAGACAATTGTGGGATGCTAAAAGTGAATGGAAAGAGAGTTTTGACTAAAAAAGAAAGTAGATGACTGTTATACATTTTTCAAAGGCCATATCATTTATTGATTTCAATTAATCAGTTTTACTCTTCCAAAAGTAACATATGCCAAATATTCTGAAATTAAGTAAAAACCACAAGTGACAATGACATAAATGGTACTAAATGGTACCACACCACGAAAGATGGGAGTTCTCATTTAAAAGTCTATAGATAATGAAACAATAAAAAATCCCACAGAAATCATTTCAAAAATCCCATGTGTAGGAAGAAGGTTTTCCTGAAGAAAGAAAAGGGGTATCACAGCAGTAAAACCCTAACTAAGACAGAGCCTTTCTTTTATTTGCTATTTGTAGCTCTTCCTGGGGTTATAAGAGCAAACATATACTCACCCCACATAGGATACAAAGGACAGGCTAAGGAAACCATTCTAGCCAAGTGTAGCTTGGTGAACCAGTGAATTTATTGAGGTGGCTTACAGATGTGTGCGTGATTCAAAGACAGCTACATCACAGAAAGCCTTGCCCTAACATGAGTGATGACTCACAAAAGCTGGGTCCCTAGATCTCCCTGAACAAGGTTAGACAGCATCATTGGCAAGTCTCCTCACCCCCCAAAATCATGTAGTCTTTCTAACCATGGGTTGGGCCCAGAGAATCATCCAAGTTTCCCTAGATGTTTGGACCTTACAAGTTTCCTTAGCTTCCTAAATCTAATTAGCTTCCCTCCTTTTTCTGGGAGAAAACATTTCATTTAAGAAAAAAAAAATGTCTCTACAATGTTAACCTAAGGAACAATATCATAAGTAAAAATAAAATTAGCTGTTTTAAAGAAATAATAATGGGCAAAGCACTATCAGGAAAAAATATTTCTTATTTTCATATGGAAATCATAAAGTTAGAAATCATGTATATGTTTATATTAATAATAAACAAGTACTATCTCCAACCTAGGTATCCCTGTTGATCTGAGGTGCTGTTTGCTAGGGAGGTCAAATGCTCGTTCCTTGGGTCTATAGCTCCTATACACAACCTCTCTTATCTTATTCCTATATTTGTTTCAAAATAACAACTGGAAGCAAACAATTGAGCAAAAAGGAAAAGAAACCACAGTTGTGTTGTGTGGACTTCATGCTTTCATCATGAAGAGAGAAGGAGGCACTAGATCAGTGGGTCACAATCTGTGGGTTGATATCCCCTTGGAGGTCAAATGATCCTTTCACACAGGTCACCCAAGACCGTTGGAAAACACAGATATTTACATTATGATTCATCAAAGTAGCAAAGTTACAGTTATGACATAGCAATGAAAATAATTTTATGATTGGGGTCACCACAGCACATGAAACTGTATTAAAAGGTCACAGCATTAGGAAGGTTGAGAACCACTGGTCTAGATTGTTTAGAATATTACCTTCTCAGTCATTCAAGCATTCATCATTTTACCTACAAAGCCAAGTCATAGGGAGAAGAGAAGATGACACATATAATTATAGATTATTATTTCCAAATTTAGAATGAGCCAGACAACTGAACACTGTCTTTGATTGATCCAGGGCACCTTTCAAATAAATCAAAACTGCTATACTTCTATGTTGCTTAGTTTACATTAAATATTTTTCTCAGTCCCTAATGTAAATTAATTAATTTAAGTTTCTTGAAAACTTGATATGATGGAGGGACTGGTATTGCGTTACTCTGACTTTACCAATAAGGAAAGTGAAACAGAAAAGATAAGATTGTAGTTTGAATCTCGGCAGACTGGCTCCGTGGTCTGAAATTCTAGTCATAGCTAAAAGAGAGTAAAACTCAGGTCCGTCTTACTCCTTTCCTATTTTGAGAAATAAGACATTGGAACCAACGAAAAGAATAAATGTCTCTTTTTTTATTATTCTTTAATCTTTTTTACAGTCCAGTCTTTATCCCCCTACTGGTCTGCCTTCTGACTGTTCCACATCCCACACCTCTCCCCAAGTCTACAAGAGGATGTCCCCACCCCCCACCCCCAACCTCCACACTCCCTGGGGCCTCAAGTCTCTTGAGTGTTGGGTGCATCTTCTCTGACTGAGTCCAGACCAGGAAGTCTTCTGTTGTATATGTGTTGGGGGCCTCATATCAGCTGGTTTATGCTGAATGTTTGGTGGTCCAGTGTCTGAGAGATCCCAAGAGTCTAGGTTAGTTGACATTGCTGATCTTCCTATGGAGTCGCCCTCCTCCTCAGCTTCTTCCTTCCTGTTGATAAGCAAAAGGCTAACTACTGCTAAGTATAAACTCCTATGAAATTTGTAAAAATTATCAAAAATATTTCATATATAGTATTATGTCAGAAGATAGCAGACTACTCAAAACCCAGAAATGGAAGAAAATGGCCCTAAGATGGGATGGAAAGTACTATATGTTATTAGAACAAATTAAAAACACACCAAAAACAAAAGGAAAAGTACAACAGTGACCCATGTAATATTTAAAAACCATTGGACTATTTTTGTTGTTGTTGTTAAAGCTATGTCCAATATAATCAATAATGACTAAAAATAACTTTAATTATAATGAATTGACTGATAATGAAAATAAGAGTGTCCATAAAGATAGATGGGATCAAACATATATAGTAGATATTGCTTCCAAAGAGAAAGAAAAGCTAAGTTGAGATTCAGATAAAATAAAATAAAACAATATATTCAACTATATTTTAAAAGTAAAGGCAATGAGCCAGGCAGCCATGGCACATGCCTTTAATCCCAGCACTTGGGAGGCAGAGGCAGGCAGATTTCTGAGTTCGAGGCCAGCCTGGTCTACAGAGTGAGTTCCAGAACAGCCAGGGCTACACAGAGAAACCCTGTCTCAAAAAACAAAAAAACAAACAAACAGAGTAAAGGCAACACATCTTTTTATTGAGCTCAAATGTGTGCTAGGATAGTTATAGTTTCGTAGTAGGTTTGATAGAGCTTATCTCTTTGACTTAGCTCCTTTGCAATTTTTCCATGTTCTTTATGACCTGAAAAGCAGATATTGAACAGTTGGTTTGTTTATGTATCCCATAGATATATTCTAGCAATGTACATTTTCAATTTGCATAGCTACTTTTGTAATACATGAATTACATGCATGTGTGTGTGTGTGTGTCTGTGTGTGTGTGTGTGTGTGTGTGTGTGTGTGTGTGTGTGTATTTTAGTGCTGAGGATCAAATTCTGGGCCTGGTATATGCTAGGAAAGCACATCTATCACTGAGTTACAGGCCCTGATATAAAATATAGTTTTAATGACTCTCCTACATATGTATGCTTAAATTAGCTTGCTCAATTTTAACTTATGCCTGTAGTCATGCTTTGCATTTACTATTTGTGAGTCTTGTCTATGTCATGGGTCTTTTCAAAGACCCATTTAAGACAATGCCGATTTCACGATATGTCTGTTAGCTTCTGCACTTAATTTTTATTGCTTCCCCATGTGTTTCACAAACATGGCTTTTGTGGAGGTGGGGTGGTCTGGTTAATTTCTTGAGTTGAATATTCTTTTCATTCTTTTCTGATTAATAGTAAGAACTTTTAAGGCTACAATATTTCTTTTTTCCCCTCTTGGATGTGTCTCATAGCTAGTGATGCAGTTACAAAATTGAAATAGTCTAAAACTGCAATTTCTACCTATCCAACAACACAAAATATATTTAAAGGTATACAGTTAAATTTTGGAATGGCTAATCATTATGCTTGCTTGTTCTTCTTTACATGTTGTCACTTAATTTTGTTTCAGGATAGAGGGGGTATTGAACACGCACAAGTTTTGTTTTGAAAAATTTGCAAGATACATTTGTTTCCTGATTTATAATCCATTCTAAAAGTCCTATGTTGGTTTATAGGTCTATGTAAATTATCACATCTGCCGGTGTCAGCTTTGTTCAGGTCAGGTTTAGGCAGTCGTGTTGGTGAGACTTCATGGGTGTAGCCTCTGACATTTCTAGAAGACTCATAGCTTTTAATTAAATTGTTAATTTTCTTTTTATTGTGTTTTAAGATTCTATGTGTATTCTGGTTAAACATTTTCATTATAAATTTTCCTATTCGAACACTTTTTCTACTTATAGTTTGTTTATATTTCATTCTCAACACATTAAAATATGTATTTATTTAATTACAATATGATTACATCATCTCTCCACTTCCACATTTTACCTTTCACCCCTTTAATCTTTCACTCCCTCTCAAATTCATGGCCTTTTTTCTTTAATTGAGTTTATTACATGCATACATAAATTGAGCGATACACAAATATAACCTACTGAGTTATATACATGATGACAGGGATGACTGTTTGGACTTGGATAACCAATTAAGGGCCTCAGTCCCGAGAACAACCTTTCTCCCTCTCCCAGCAGCCATTATTTGCCTGCAGTTCTTGGTCAGAGGGTGGGGCCCCATGAGTGTTCTTCTTCCCACCATAGCTAGCACGGTTCACATCATGTTTAGCTGGCCTCATTATTGAGTTAGGATGGGTGTAGCTTCTGTATCATGTCTAGAATGCATGATCTCACAGCAGACTTCCTGTTTCTCTAGCTCTTACCACCTCTCCACCCTCTCTTCTGTGATGTTTCCTAACCCTAAGTTCAAGATGTATCCATTGAGTCTGGGATCAATTCTTCTTTGCATTTTTACCAGTCATGGTGTTTTGTAGTGGTCTCCATCTGTTTCAAAGAGAAGCTTCTTTGGTGAGAGGGGAGAGATACATTCACTATAAAGGCTATACAGAATAAGTATTTAAAATGTAATTAGGAATTATGCTGGTTTAATAAAGTGGTAGATTTTCCTTTAAATCTCCCAATTCCACTAGCCCTGGGAAGTTGAGTTTTGTTTGGGGGGGCATTATTTTCATGCTGACAAAAGGACTTTAAGTTCAATTATACAGCTGTGGGTCACCATCAACAAAAGAAGTGAGTGCCACTATTGCACCCCTACGAATATCTTGTCAAGCTGGTTATTGCTGTGGTTCATAGGTGTCACAGGCACAGGTACATAGGACTAGTGGCTGCTTCTTTACCCTGGTATCTAATACCAGATATTATATGAAAGCCAGCTCTTGGGGAGGAGTCTCTTAGGTCAGATCCTCTGAGTCTTGTGTCTAAAGTGCATGTTTTAGCAATAGGGACTTAACACCAACTTCTGGAAAACAACCAAAGAGCAATAGCCTTTATTATTTGGGGAGTCTCTTGGAGTCCCTTGACCAGAAAGGGAATGTTTTATGTCTGGCCCTGTGGTTTTTGATCTGTAGTCTATGGATCTTAGGGGGAACATTTTCAGCTCAAGTACCATAACTTCATTTCAATAATTACATGCTCATATATTATACATCATTTTAGATATATAAAAGATAACAGGATTCCTCGTGGTTTATTCCAACATCCTTGATGTTACTTCCCTCCCCATTTCTCTTACTTCTGTGTTGATCTCCCTCTCCCATCCCTAGTTCAAGCCATCATTCTTCCCAATCTCCCCATCATTTCAGTTCATTTCTGCTATTCCACCATCTAGCATCCCTACCTCCCACAGTCTTTTTTCACCTTTCTTGTCTCCATGTTACTCCAGGCTACAAATTCCCATCTGAAGATTTCAAGCTAGGATCCACAGATGAATAAGAATGTATGACATTTGTTATTTTTAAAATTTTTCTGAGATAGGTAGTCATTTATTTATTGAGAGATGTTGTTTCAGTCTTAAGTTAGCTGACATTACTGGTTTGAAATATCAAGTTGCTGTATATGTGGATACTAATGGTTGCAGTATTCTTTCACTATTAGTAATAGACATAAGCAAATCAGATTAACCATTTTGTGCCATGCCAAGCATTAGTGCTTGTTTTTTCTCTCTTCTCACTGACTGACTGAGTCAATTTGTTCTCTGGCAATGAATAAATAGTGGTCTTGTTTGACAGTAGCAGTCTGATAGCATAAGGTCTAATAGCTTCCCCAAGAACACAATGTCTGGCCTTTATAGAGTTAGCTATCTAAAGGAGAGCTGAAAACCCCAGACTTAAATTGGTAGCAAATAAGACACTACAGACGGAAAGAGTAGGTAAAGCTCTCTTTTGGTACAGGGTTGAAAAGTCAAGGTGCTTACTTCTGAAAGATAAATGTGAAAATGGCAGCTCTTTATGTAAGAAAACACAAAATAAGACAGAGGAATCTTGTGGGAACAAATGGTGCACGGGAGAAACTGAAGTCCCACCTGAGCACTCGTGGCCCCTGAGAGGGGCAGGACACTCTGGAAGTGACTGCACGCTCTCCCACGGGCCCCCGGGCCAGTCAGACTGGGAGAAGCCTCTGTGAAGACACAGCCCATGGATGGGGTATGTGCGGCAGCCGTCTCAGTGGGTTTTCTAGCTCTGGGCACCACAGGCACTGCTGGGTGCCACAGAGGAGCTAGAAAGTTGGGCAGTTTGGGCAGTGGCTAGCTGCTTTGGCTTGGGTGAATGGTAGCTGTCTGGAAGCACTGAGACACCTTCTGTGAGAGATTAGACACTCGGCTCTTTAATCGAAGGCCGTTCCCATGGCGGATCAAGGTGAATAGAGACAGTCCAGGGTTTTAGGGCATTTATTTGCATCATGGAGAATGGCGTGTGTGTAGAACCGTGCCCACTCTGTCAGGAAGGGGAGAGGTTAAAACAGTAACTGAGAAGGGGCACTGCTAAGCCTCTAGATGTCTCATTAACTTGGGGATGGCTTGGCCACTCTTCTTCCTGTGGCAGGGCTTGGGGGTCACCTCTACCTGATAAGGGGCTTGAGAGGAGTTTCCTTTCTACATGACCAAATGTCACAGACCTCTGAAGACTTATGGACACTTGTTAGAAGCTGTATTCTGGGAGCTTTGGCAAATGCCTGCCATCCCTTATAGGCTGGAGACAACCTATTGGGCCTGACAAAGTCTATGGAGCTGAATCTCTTGGAATTTCCAGAGAAAAAACTAGTTGTGGAGGAAACTAGAACATTAACTTTTATATAATTAGCCCAATTTTTCCATTATCTTTGAAATTTCTTTGAAAGTCTATACCCACTTCAGCTATACTAGGATTCTAGCCATGGATACTTTGTTCCCCGACCCATAATGCATACATTTTATTTTAAAAGTTATTGTTAATTTACTATTATCTCTTCAAAAATATTAAATGCAACTAGAGAATGATTTGGTGGGTAAGATCGCATGTTGGTCTTGAAGAGGTGCTGGGTTTGATTCCCAGTACCCACATAGTCATGATCCAGAACCATCCATAATTCCAGTAACAGGGGATCTAAAGATCTCTTCTGGCCTCCATAGGGACCAGGCATGCATGTGGTGTACATATATACCTGCAGACAAAATGTTTATACACATAAAATAAATATATCTAAGACCTGAACAAGGATGACACCAAGAGAAATTGGTGTCTAACACGGTAACACCAATTCTATCACGGTAGAGGGGAGATCTATGGGAACTCAATCAAAGACAGAACTGTAGGCAGCTTAGGAAAGGTGGGAGCAGTATGAATAGTATACTGTGGAGAAGAGCCTCCATATTGGTTATCCAATACTACATGGCCAGGCCTGAAATAATATGCGAACAACTAATTTGTATAGACTAGGCAGGTTTAATTTATATGTTTAAGAATGTATATATACATACATGCATATATGTAACAACAATTAAAGAAATGGAGACTATAAATTTGAAAGAAAACAAACATTGAATGAAAAGTGTGGAGGGAAGAATGGGAAGAAGAGAATGATATATTTTATTTTGAAAAGGTGTAAAACAACTCTTAGGACAAACAAATACAAAGCCAGATTCAAATTTATACCCATAAAATCGAATCTATGCTAATAATTGGCATAAATAAATGTAATCGTCTTTCACATATTTTAACTTTCTAACACTGTTTTCAACAAAAGGTAACTACGCACACATATATCAGTAGATAGTACAATATTGTGAAGTTATTACAAGACTCTTAAAAAAACACACTACTGTTAGAAAATAGAGTGCATCAAACTAAAAAGTGTGGTAGAGTTTATGTCATAGAGACCACTAAGAGAATTAAACGGTCACATGATTAAATAACAAACATTTTCTATAATTTGGAAGAAAGAAAGAAAATATTAACTTGTTATATATCAATCATAAGGGTACAAAAGCACATGCAAAATGATAAATTTTAACTTAATTACAGTAATAATTACATTAAATATAAATGGTTACATCATTTAAATGATATTATCATGTCCAAAGATGTAAAAATAGTAACAGCAGTAAAAACAATTGACCAATAAGCTGTTGAACACTTTTATAAAGTGGATAGTTTTATATAGTTGGCTGGCCATGGTGTTTAACACTGGAGTCATGGCCTTGCATGTGGGACATCCTTTACACAAAAGGAAACAAGAAAGAAATGAGAAATTTCTTAACAGACAATTCAAGCTTTTTAATGTACTTTAACATCTATATGTATTTATATTGCTCTGAATGCAAATATACTATGAGTCAAGTAAAGATAACTAATATTCAATTGGTAATAACTGTATTGTTTCTTCCCACCCAATTCTACTCCTCTCTGGGGAACTCCACTGAGAGAGAGGTGCAACCTGAATGTGCATAAGGGAGATTTCCTTCACAACACAGGACTGGAATTTAGGGATATGGGTATTCGTACCCAGCCACTTCTGACAGAACAGGACTCTCATTATCCAAAAGTCTTTAGAAATTAAAAGACTAACTTCACCAGTTCACATATCATTACTTTTTGAAAATAAATAAACTATATCTGAGAGAGAGAGAGAGAGAGAGAGTTTTCTATCCCAGAAAGCAAACTTTAGACTCCCAGGCTTGTTAAATCAGTTCATCCTTTCGGTGAGATGAAAGACACCAGTCTAAACCAGTCTAAACTATCGAAATTTACATGTTCACTCCAATAATCCGGAATTCTTCAAAGAGTGCTCAGAAAACACACGGAAGTATTCATTTCCTGACACCGCAGCTACAGAGAACAAGGAAGGTACCAAAAAACATTAGGCCAAACATTGAGTACAATATGGTCTCACTTTAGCAATAACTAGGAAATGACAGCGAGAGGCACAGACAGTTGGGTCTTCAGTAACAAGGCTGTTAGAACTTGGCATGTAACAAGGGAACATATGCACTTTGGGAGTGGGCGTTGTTGATTGTGGTTATAGCTTACAACTTTATGCACTTGTTAAGGTTCATGAAACTGTGCTAAAATTAGGTAATTTTATTATATGTGAATAAGGCCCAAAGAACCACCCCAAAGAACCCACAAATCAAGTATTATACATTTTATTTAAACTCTGTTTATTTATACTTTGAGAATTTCATATAATAAATTTTTATTGTATTTTTCACCCTCCCCAAGTCTTCTCAGATGCTCTATCTCCCTACCCAACTAATTTCATATTCTTTCTTTCTCTTAAAATCAAAACAAAGAAAAACGTGGGTCCCATTTGTGTCAGTCAACTACGCCTGTGCTGGAGGACACCACAGATGATACAGAAATGCCACTTCATTGAAGAAAATGGGTGTCAGATGAAGACAGTCACTTAGTTTTCACCGTCATGGCACAGTGAACGCTGCCTAGAGCAAGCGTGTGCTGCTTAAGGAAGTGCTGTCAAGAAGGAAGCTACACTCAAGTGCTCTGCTGCTCTGATACAAAATCAAGAAAACATGAAGCTTCAGGTCTCTAGCTGATGATGGTGTCCCAAAAACAGATAAGCCAGGATTTAGAAATGGAGAAATAATCCTGTTTTATATTTTCAATAACTTTTAAGAATACTGTGTAGATAGCTGTTCCTACATGAACATTTGCATTTATGTATTGTTGGAAAAGTTTAGAAATATTTTAACACATTTTTCCAAATGAAATATGCCCTCTTCTCTGTATATTTTCTCAAGTTGATATTGTATCATGTATAGTCTCAGTACTTAATTAAGTTCTTATATTTGTCACAATACTCCATCTTATATTTTTGTTTTGCTTGGCAGCTCAAATACATTTTCTGTTAATACATACCTTGATATTATTTGACTTTTTGTTGCATCTGACAAATTTAAGTAAAGTTTACAGTAACAAAATATTTTCCAGGTGTTGGGGATGCAGGCAACATAAAGCCATTCAAATACATTAGAATTCAAATACATATTAGAGTGTTTCTGATATTAATACACATGATTACATGTGCTTGATATCTTATACAGTGAATTATAACTAGAATGGAATTGTAAACACAGAATAATACATACATTTTTTGACACAAAAAGTAAGCTATACATATTCAGCCCTTATTAATCATCTACTCTTAGTGTTGAATTCTTGTATGCTATGTTATACAAACTCTTAAATTTCATTTTTGGAAAAATATAGAGCAGATATACCTATCATGTTTATTGTATAATTTTATGCTAACACCTTCTTTTTTAAAGGCATATTTCAGATACCTTATAAATAGTATATAATCAACTGTTTAAATATACTAGAATGTAAAGTTTGCTGGGTCACATTTTTTCCATCGACTACAAGAAATAAAATAGATTTCCTCATGTATGATATAGTCAATTATTTCATATGCAATTTAAATTTTTATTGTAAGTTCTATCATATGTCATTAATGAAGACCAGGAAGGAAACTGTTTCTTACATGACAGAAGCAAGATTTTAGTTCCATGTTTACATAACAAAATACTCAGACTGGATGTTTTCCTCATCTCATATAAGTGCTTTCCTAGTCTGAATTTCTAAATAAATAATACCATGTTTTGTAGGCAATGGCTGCTTCTTTTCAACTCTTTAATATTTACTACAATGAAAATTTTATGAAGACCTGACTAAGAATTTGGCTGTAAGCCTAAAGTGTACACAAATTATGTAACAAATTTTACTATTATACAAGAATTATTTTAAGTGTTTATTATCAAGAGAAATTAGTTTTAGTTTTATTTAAGTTTATATAAATCAAAAGAGAAAAGGAAACATGGCAGATAACGTGAACTTCTTCAGCAGGTGTACTCTTCTGGGAAATCTTCCAGAGAAAGAGGATAATGGATGCCAAGAAAGAAAACGATGAAGAGTGGGTTATGGGATCACAGGGAAGCTTAGCCAAGATGCATAAGAGAAGTCTTAACTGGTCAAAGGAAAAGCCGAGAAGCCAAGCCTGGTAAAGAAACAAGCCTTTGAAGAGCTAAGTCAGGACCAGTGCTTGACTATCCAGCCTTGGGTAGTAGGCTCATTGCTGGTTCTCTTCGTCCATGCTCAGACTCAATTTATGTTTTGTTGTCCCTAGAAATCAAAAGCTAGTGAAAAAGGAGTTACCTTTCCCATGGGAGAAAAATATTAGAGGCCAGAGAAATTAGAAAGAAGAACTAGGTGGCTGAGAGACTGGGCTTCCATGAGATGCTGCACACTTGCAGATGAGTTTAGCAGTTGGGCTCATAACAAGGACCTTGTATTTATAGTGATGCAGCTGGAGGCACAAGTGCCTGGGGATTGCGGAGGTTTTAGGAATGGAAACCTGCACTGACAATAAGTTGGCCTGAAACTGCACTTATCTTATAGTTAATCTAACTGTCATGGATGGATCCTATTGGAACAAAAATGGCAGAATCTACTGATGAGAAAAAAGGTTGGGGAGTACCTTAAGCTGTAAGTATTCTAGGGCACAAGCCTCCCATCCCACTTGTCTGTCCAATGTCCAAAACCCGTCTTGTGGTAATTCAGCATGCCAGAAGTCTTCAGGTCCACTTGAGCTTTCCTAAACTTAATAGCCAGGAATGAGCTATTAACTTAGGAGCATAACCAAAATTAATATGGGCTATGTATGGCTAAGCAAGACTCTGGGGGAGTCATTATCTGTCTTCCAGATGCTAGAGGTAAGGAAACTACAGGAGTAAGTGTGCATCTTAAAATATTCATATTCTCTTGGCCCCAGTCCAGACCCTGACTAATAATTTTGAAATGTCGAGGACAGAAGTTAAACAGGCAAGGAGATCCTTGTCCACTGGGGAGCCCTTGATCAGCGCTCCGAAGACCAGCAGCAAGAAAACATAGGAATCTTGAACCCAGTCCAAGAAAATAAAGCCCAGTGGGGTCTGGGCTTCTTGCAGGTACTAATGGAGGGCCAAGGTACAGTGACAACAAAAGCCAAAGTCTAAGAGCATGGGTTGGCTGAGATGCCTGGCATGTGAATGCAAGGTGCGCAAACTTAACGAAGGTCATTACTGTGAGTGGTCCATCAGCAATGAAGACTAGGAGATGTGGCCAGAAGCCCAAAGAGGATCTCTACTGCTCCTACATAAGTGTTGAGGAGACGGTGATGAGGATAGATGCTAAGACAGAAAGACAATGAGTCGAGGGCCAGCTGTTTGGAGTCAACTACTACCACGTTCAGGCATTCGGAAGGTAGTCAATATGATAATTAGCCTTCTATTTCTTGAGTCTTCAAGACTTTCCTTAACCATTCTCTAAATATTACCAATTGAGGCTTGTGTATGAGATGCTCACCTCTGGTTAAAGGCTTGTCCCCAGCTGGTGGCAATATTGACCAATTGAGGAAAGTTTATAAAACGGAGCCTAGTTGAAGGAAGTGGGTCACCGTGAATGCACCCCAAAACCACAGGCTGTTGCTGGTTTCCATGTCTCTCCCTGTAGGTTTCCTGGCTGCTATTAAGTAAAGCTTTCTGCTGCATGCTCTTCTGCTACAATGCACTATCTCCAGAAACGGTAAAGCTGTGTGACCACGGACTGAAACCTTGAACCTATGACCCAAAACAAACCTTCCTTTAAATTGTCACCTCCTAAGTGACACATACAGGACTACAAAAGTATTCAGACTGACTATTCCTACTTCAGTTTTAGTAAAACAGCTGTACTGTGTATATAATACATGTCTATGTTGTGCTATACATTTTGTTATCAAGGATAGATTTCTCTTATTTAAATATTTTTAACTTTGTATATGTGTACTATTTACATGGTTCTTCCCCTCCTTCCAAATCTTTCCAAGTCTCGCCCCACCCACATCTCATCTCAAACTCATGTCTTTTTTTAATGATTAGTTTTATATACACAAAATAATATATAAATTCAACCTGCTGAGTACATATAGTGTTGCTCCCATCTATACACTTTCAGAGCTGACCACTGGGTCTTGGAGAAGAAATGAAGAGGCTCTTCCCTGAAAGGGATGCTTCCTTCTCTCTCAGCATAATTGCTTGTCTATGGCTCTTTATCATGTGTTCTCTCTCATTTGTGGTTCTTAGCTCTGAGTTTTCAGACATGACTATATGACTCAAAATAACTGCAAATAAGGGACCATGAGGAGAGAAGTGCTCTAGAGAGGAGAACAACATGCCACAGGTGCTCTGGAGGAAAATTGGAAAACAAGAGTGAATTGAGGGGAGACTAACATTGAGGGGGGCATAAATAATACTAAGAATGTTTGAAAGGCCATAAGGAGTTATATTATTATATTTTACCCAAGTTACATATAACATATAGATCACTGTAGATGAATATACACATATAAACATGAAATTATACCACTTAGGGTGATGTCCCTAAGACTCATAGACTACTTTATGAAAACCCCAGTAGCAGGAATAAGAATCTTCCTTTCAAGTCTTTGGTCAGAGGAGTTCAAGTAACTCTGAAACCAGTATGGGCTACTGCAGTTGCCCTGGGTTACTCATCACAAATTGAAAGTATTTCTCTGTTTTAAAAAAGTGTTTGTTTGTTTGTTTGTTTATTATGTATACAGTGTTCTGCCTGCATGTATCCTGCAGACCAAAAGAGGGCACCAGATCTCATTATAGATGGTTGTGAGTCACCATGTGATTGCTGGGAATTGAACTCAGGACCTCCGGAAGAGCAGACAGTGCTCTTAAGCTCTGAGGCATTTGGGTCTGAGAGTGTTAGATACCCCAGTATAGGGGAATGCCAGGGAGGGAAGACGGGAATGTGGGCACAGTAAAAAAAGAATGCGTTGATTTATTTTATGTGTATGTGTGTGCCTAAGCGAATGTATGTGTGCCACATGTCTGCATGTACCTGCAGAGGCAAAAATAGGGCACTGCATTCCCTAGAAACACCACGACTGGTGGTTGTGAACCACCATGTGGGTACTGGGAACAGGTCCATTGGAAGAACAGCAAGTGATCTTAACCCTAAGCAGACTTTCCCGTCTTATTATCTATTTCTCTCAATGCTGTCAGCAAATTCTCTAGAAAAGCTTCCTAACTCTCCTTGACCTAGGTATCAAATGTAATTTAGGAGCTCTTCATCGTTTTTAAAAACTGGCTGGAAATGAACTTCAATCTTCACACAAAGATTCTACCCAATGATAATGATAGCCCCGCCCCTTCCTGTTGTTCCTCCAGCACTGTGTACATGTGTCTATGAGCAAATGTAATTATTTGAAAAGTCCTAAATCTGGTTAACATTCTAGCAGAAAATCAAAGTGCATAAAGAAAAAGGTAAAGGGGGACTGTTTGAGGAATAGAGTATGAAAAATTTTTGGTGGATACAATTTTACAGAATGAAGTAGAAAATTAACCCTGATGACTAAGCCACAAGAATGATGATTCTGTGGTAAAATATTGCATGCCACTACACGACTACTTTCTGGACACTCTTTTCCTACTCATTTTTTTTTCTAAATTCTTTGTCATTCACATCAGTGTTTTCCAAGAAAACATTTATGATGAGGTAAACTGAGATGTAACTTAGAGAGCCTGTCAACCATGACAAATGTATCAGGAAATCATTTCGCTTTCAAAATCAGTTTTTATTTCCAGATTGTCAAAACTTTCTCTCTCTCTCTCTTTCATGAATTGTGAGTGGTTGGGTTAATTTTTATTTTCTTGTGTTTTCCTGCAGTGTTTAGCTTCTGTAAAATATATGACTGCTATTTGGAAGTAACTGTTTTGTCTCCTACTTAAATTGTAAATAATACATTTATCGTGTATTTAGGAAATGTCAGGCATTTGAATTATTTCTTTTTCCTTTCAACAACAGTTTGTGGTCAATGATGTTGTTATTCCTCATCTTTGCCAAACAAGAAAATTAGCTTGAGAAGAGTGACAAATTCATTGTGACACTGTTAGAACATGGAAGGACCACAGTGAAAACCTCGAGTTGCTTGATTCCAAGCCCTATTACAAGCTACTAAGAAGAGGTCAATTTTTCTTTAATTCACTTAAGTGATTTCTCTGCAGGCAAAAGTAGCAATGGGTAGACTTAAGAACTTGACTAGTAAGACTCATGTTCTAGATATTAGGAATGAGTGCTAGTGCTGAGGTTTGTGCTTCACAGTGCCTGAAAAGACGGCTGCCCATGGCCATGTTTGCAGATTAAGATGAACTGTATCTGCAAAGTTGAGTGCCATCTAGTAAGCATATAAATAAATTTAATATAAAATTGCCATGACACAGGAACCCTTAGTAAAGACTAAAAGGAATAAGGAATATAATGGGAAGTTGTACAGAAATATGATTGAAAGACAATACCTAAGAGCAAACTTGAAAGAGAATGGGTAGCCTGCTTTCAACTGCCAAGAACCCTATTTGGGGTATTGCATTTTTAACTCCAAGAAGCAAAAACCTTCCAAAGTCAGAAAGTATATTATTGATCACACACTGAACATCTTGTCCCCTCTTCTCCTATTTCTAGTATTTTTGCTGTTTCCTGTTCAGAATCAAAGACATCAACACTTCTATTTGACAATCTACGTGCTCTGCAGCTCAGTAGGAAGGACTTGGAGGGTGTTTGGAAATGTACCTTTCTTAACAGCACTGTCATAAAAATGGTGTATTCCTCATAGGTAAATTTAAATATCCCAATACATATATAAAAACCCAAGAAAAGAGTTTGTATTAAAACACATTTTTATTTAGATGAAAAAATAAAAAACATTATTTTAAATACTTAACAATTAAAAAATAACTAATAAGACATTTTATGTTCTGTTTTCCATACTATATCTTCAAAGTCTAGTGTGTATTTTTTAAAATTACAAAGTGCTTCAATTCATAGCAGCTACATTTTACATATTTCATAACCCTGTGACACTTGGGCTTCCATATTGGAAAATATGGGACTATATATATATTTAGCTATAATAGATTCTCTCATGTGACTATCAGGCGAAACAGGGATTCCTGGTATAACTTTTATTTGGAATTTCCCCTACTAATTCATTCAAATGCCTGGTCCCCAAATGGCAATGGTATTTGGAAAAGCTATGGAACTTTTAAGACGTGGGCCCTACCTTGGTTACCTGAGAGACAATTCCTAGTGGGAAACAGGGCTTAGCAATTGCAGCCCAGTCTTACAGAGAACAGTCTGTAAGGGAGACTATATGCCTGCAAATTATAAACCAAAATAAACCCTACCTACTTCACACTGATTGCATCAGGTTTTGTGTCACAGCAACAATAGCATCTGAAAAAAGTCTTCGAAATAAAGGAGGTACATCCTAAGACTCTAGAAGTAAGAGAACATGGGACTTAATGCCTCTCTGGATTGTCATTAGTGGCATTCCTCACACTGCCTAATTGCTCCCCCTTTAAGGCTGGTTAAATTAACCAGCAACCCTTAAAATCTCATAGATATTCAAGGCCACACTGCCTCATATCATGGGGCTGGCAGGCACCACTATGATGAACAAATATGTGATAGATAGAAACATGAAACAGAATCTGCACTCTGGTGAGAGGCAGAACTGGAGGAGCAACTGCAATGGTGAGGAGCAGGCCTGATTTGAGTGACCTATGCTGCCATGTGAGGCCATACAGATGCTAGGGGCTATGCTCCCACTGAGGGCCATGTCTGGGTTTGAGGTCCAAATGCAACTGGGATCTGCTACCTGAAGACATGTAGATGTCCATGGGCCATGTTGTCACAGGGTCAGGGCAGGGGAGTGATAGCTGATCTGAGGGGCCTGGGCTGCCACCTGAGGCCATAGTGATGTCAGGATCCTTGCTGCCACTGAGGGCCATATCTGGGTTTGAAGTCCTACTGCAACTGGGGTCTTTGTTGATATTCATGGTCCATGTTACCAATGAAGGGCATGCAGATGTCTTCTGGCTATGCTTCTGCTGGGTGCCATACTGATATGAGGGATCTGCATTGCCAGCTAAGGCTATGATGATGTCCATGGTCCAGATTGCCCCTGACAGCCTTAACTAGGTCTGTGGTCCTCCTGCAGTCAGGGACCATGCTCATGGTCTATGCTATCATGATAAACCATGCAGATATTCTGTACTCATGATCTGTGCTCCTACTGACACTAAGATGCAAGAAAGCTACTTTTGCTGTGATAGGGATGATGTCAGATACAAAGTTAGGAAAGAAAACTTCTATGACAGTTCCTACACCTCCCTCCCAAAGTAACAACCTAAACATAAGTCATTAAAGAAAAGTGTAATAGGGATGTTCTCCACAATTGATGTCTTCTGGCAGGAGATTAGATAGATAGATAGATAGATAGATAGATAGATAGATAGATAGACATAGACATAGACATAGATATAGATATATAGGTGGATATTCTCCACAATTTATGGCTTCTGGCAGGGTATAGATAGATATAGATATATAGATAAATATAGATATATATTACAGCTAATGAAGCCTACATTCCTGGAGCTCCTTAAACAATAACAGGTGTCCTTACAAGAGCCTCTGATCTCACAAGTCACAGATATTTTCCTGGCTTACAGTATATATAATTCTTTCTGTGAAATGGGCCTTAAATTCAAGTTGGAAGTTGCACACATAACAATCATGGCAATACTATATCAGTAGGCACATCTTGCCTAGTTTGTTGATAGTATAGTACACAGTGATCATAGCCAAGCAGGATTGCCAGTGAAAAGTTATCTCCAGAAATCTGCATAGTGCCTATGGAACTAAACTAGGCAACAGAGTGGGAGCTTCCAGTTCAGTCCAGGGCTGATTTCCTTATGTCTTATAGAAAAAGCAAGGGTATTTTTTATCATCTAGATCTGGCATGTAACCAGTAATTAGTAGCAAATGCCTATATGGTTTGGGGGATTTCAGGAGCCTCTTTGGTCAATAACTCATAATGTAGTACCTGCTTTGTGTACCAAAAAGTTTATTTAACAACCTTGTAGTTTCTAGAAATGCTTTTTGAAATGCATGACTGTTTGTTTTCAGAATGTGGACAGGGTCTCTGAAAACTTCTTTCCATCCGTTCTAAGTAAATAAGCATCAATTAGTCTTGAACAGCTTAGAGAATTCTAAAAAGTAAACATGACTAAGTTCCATTGTGTAGCAATTCTTTCTTCAAGTGTTAGGTACAGTGGCATGAGTAGAAGATTGTATCCCATCTAGCCTTCCATAATCCACAGCTATTTCCCATGGATCCTCTAGTTTCTGCGTTCCATTGTCATAGAGCAGCAATGTATCTTTTTAGCCCTGCTAGTCTCAGTGAGGCCAGCTTGTGGTGGTCAGTCCTAAGGGATAAGAAAGATAACTGGAGTAAAGCTAACTAAAAATGAGCAAACTACCTATTAGAATACAGCAATCATCGATGGAAAATAATCACTCACAACTTCAATATTTGAGGGGAAAAGAATGAAGATATCTAAAGAAATAGCACTGTATTGATTAATAAAGATAGAAACAAAACTATAGAGTGAGACCAAAAGTAGAGAAAAGAATAAAAAGAAAGGAAAAAGGAGAAAGGAGGAACCAAAAGGAAACAAGACAGTTCAATAATATTTAAACAAAAAGCTAAAACCAACCAAGCAACCAACCAACAAAACCAAAAAGAAAAAATGTTTAAAGTGAGAAATTAGAAAAAGAGAAACAAAAAAGAGAAAAATGTTCTAATTAAGGTAAAATGTGGACAAAGAAGAAAACAAAGATTAGAATTTAACACTAAAAGTGTGACATGATATGAACATCTGTATTCTCAGGTCTTGTGATCCTGAGGCAGGACTATGAACCTGAGGTCAACCTTGGCCTCAACCCCAAAATGTATCTTAAAACATATTTCAAAAAGACCTCCCAAGGAATATGACACATATGCTTCTTACTGTATGTTATACAGCAACCAAGATGCTCATCAGAAGATGATCAGATGAAGAAATGTGTACATATTTGAGTAGTAGAACATGAAGAAATAAAGCTGACCTTTACCTGGAAGCTTCATCTCTACTGGTGAATGTTCATAGTGCTAGAAAGGGTTATGCATGCTAGTGGATTTCAGGTTTTCCCCAACTATGAACCCTGTGTACTACAATTAACAACTGGCCTACCAAATTATGCTCAATGAAGCAATAGTGGAACCAATGTTATGAGAGTAACCAGACACTTTATGATTGGGTCTAAGGCCCCACTCCATGGTATTCAACCCATACTTGGCACTGTTAACATGGCCAAGAACCTGTGGCCAGGTGCGTTGTAGGTTCTAGGGGATAACATAATACTATTATTATGCTGACTGTATGTATTATTAATATGATTCTTAATGATTTATTTGTAATGCTCAACTCTCTACAGAGAAACTTCTTGCAGTAGATGAAAACTAACATGGAGACCCTTAACTGTTGAACATGAGTGGAATAAGAAACTATGGAATCCTCAAAGCCCAAGTGACACACACATGCTACTCTATTTCTCCAACAGGCATCTTCACAGAAGAGGGGCAGGGAATATTGTTAGAGCAGAGGTAGAGGATGACTTCAAAGAAATTGTGTTTCCTGGACACAACAGAGCACTTGCATGTGTGATTTTGTTATGGTTGTGCAACATGAATAGAACCTGAGGAAACTCAAGTGCCATGACTCGTCCTGAGGAGAAAAGCACTCACTGGGAGAGTAGCCATAAAATCCCACCACTAGCTGAGGATTTGTTGACATTCATTAGCTTCTGGGAAAGGGACAGTCAGTTTTCTTTAATCATGTGACAGTCAGTAAGTAGAACACACTACAAGCTAAACCCTTCACCCAAGAGTAGGTGGGCAGCACAAACTGAACTCAATGGAAGAGAAAAAGATAAGAATTGGAAGCTGAGTGAGTAGAGATGTGAGGATGGATAGGGTGGAGCTGAGCGAGTTGGAATGGGATGGATATAATCAAAACTCCTTGTATAAAATTAATGAAGAAGTAATAAAATATTAAAATAGCATAAAAAGTCTAATTTTTAATAAAAATATAATTATATCTTACCCCCTTCCCCATTCTCCTCTAGTCTCTCCCATTCTCCCTTGATTCTCTGTCAAATTCATGGCCCCTTCTGCTTTGTTATTGTTACATGTGTATGTAAATACCCACATTTATAAACATAACCTGCTGAGTCTGGTTAGTATTGCTTGTGTGTATACGATTTCAAGGTTGAACTCTTTGTACTGGATAAACAATTAGGGGACTCATCCTTAGGAACGACTATTTTTCCTGCTTTCCTCATTCCTTAATTGCTTGTAGTTCTTTGTCTAGGAATGGGGCTCCATGAGATCTCTCCCTTCCAAGTTAGCATGTCTGTTGATTGTTATACTTTCCTATGTCTTGTTTAGGTGGCCATGTTTGTGGAGTATCATGGATGAAGCTTCCTTGTCATTTCTTGGAGACACAATCTCATGGCTTTTTTTTTTTTCTGGTCCTCTGGCTCATACAGTCATTTTGTACTCTTTTCTAGAATGTTCCCTGAACCATAGGTGAAGCAGTTTGCTTTATAGATATATCCATTGAGTTGAGCACTGCATGATTATTTGGTAAAAAAAAAAATGTGGTTTATACATAGTAGAATATTTTTTTCCAACATAAGAAACAAATAAAAACATGGCTTCTGCAGGAATGGAATTGGAAATTTGTGTGAAATGATGTGAGCCAGACTCAGAAAGGCAAATACCATGATTTCTTTCATATGCAGAATCTATATTTAAAGTGTGTGTATGTGTGTACTTATGTATGTGAATGCTTGTATTTGTGTTTATGTATATATGTGTGCTTGTGTGTATTTGTGTGTCTGCTTGTGTTTGTGTATGTGTGATTGTTTGTGTACACTTGTGTGAGTGTCCTTGTGTTATAAGAGCAGCAATGGGACCACGAAGGCAAACTAAAGAATCTTAAGGCATGGAGAAGGGGGGAAAAGGAAAGCAATGTAGTTCACAATCGTAAGATTGAAAGCAGAAAGGGGGAAGGAGAACAGCTGATGGGGAAGGAAGGTACTGGGGGAGGGGGTGGATAAGAACAAGGTGAAGAAACAAAAATGTGAGAAAGATCTCCCATGCTCATGGATAGGCAGGATTAACATAGTAAAAATGGCCATCTTACCTAAAGCAATCTACAGATTCAATGCAATCCCTATCAAAATTCCCACTCAATTCTTCACAGATATACAAAAAGCAATTCTCAAATTTATCTGGAATAACAAAAAACCCAGAATATCAAAAAACCATTCTTAACAATAAAAGAACTTCTGGGGGAATCACCATCCCTGACCTCAAGCTATACTACAGAGCAATAGTGATAAAAAATGAATGGTATTGGTACAGTGACAGGCAGGTAGATCAATGAAATAGAATTGAAAACCCAGAAATGAAACAACACAACTATGGTCACTTGATCTTTGACAAAAGAGCCAAAACCATCCAGTTGAAAAAAGACAGCATTTTCAACAAATGGTGTTGGTTCAACTAGTGGACAGCATGTAGAAGAATGCAAATTGATCCATTCTTATCTCCTTGTACAAAGCTCAAGGCCAAGTAGATCTAGGACCTCCACATAAAACCAGATACACTGAATCTAATAGAAGAGAAAGTGGGGAAAAGTCTCGAACACATGGGCACAGGGGAAAAGTTCTTGAACAGAACACCAATGGCTTGTGCTCTAAGATCAAGAATCGACAGACGGGACCTCATAAAATTACAAGCTTCTGTAAGGCAAAGGACACTGTAAATAGGACAAAATGACAACCTACAGATCGGAAAAAGATCTTTACCAATCCTACATCTGACCAAAGGCTAATATCCAATGTACACAAAGAACTCAAGAAGCTAGACTCCAGAGATCCAAATAACCCTATCAAAAAATGGGGAACAGAGCTAAACAGAGAATTCTCAACTGAGGAAACTCAAATGGCCAAGAAGCACCTAAAGAAATGTTCGACATCCTTAGTCATCCGGAAAATGCAAATCAAAACAATCCTGAGATTCTACCTCACACCAGTCAGAATGGCTAAGATCAAAAACTCAGGTGACAGCAGATGCTGGTGAGGATGTGGAGAAAGAGGAACACTCCTCCATTGTTGGTGGGATTGCAAGCTGGTTCAACCTCTCTGGCAGTCTGGCGGTTCCTCAGAAAATTGGACATAATATTTCCTGAGTACCCAGCTATAACACTCCTGGGTATATACCCAAAATATGCCCCAACATGTAATAAGGACACATGCTCCACTCTGTTCATAGCAGCCATATTTATGATAGCCAGAAGCTGGAAACAACCCAGATGTCCTTCAACAGAAAATGTGGTCCATTTACACAATGGAATACTACACAGCTATTACAAACAATTCATGAAATTTACAGAAAAAATGGATAGAACTTGAAAGTATCATCCTGAGTGAGGTAACCCAGGCACAAAATCACACATGGTATGTACTCACTGACAAGTGGATATTAGCCAAAAAGAAGCTCAGAATACCCACGATACAACTCACAGACTGTAGGAAACCCAAGAAGAAAGAAGATCACACCAAAGTGCGGATGCTACAGTACTGCTCAGTAGGGAGAAGAGAAGAATCTCTGGGAAGTAGAGGGAGAGAGAGAGATCTGGGAGGGAGAGAGGAGGGGGATAGAAAAATGGGGGACAGTTCAGATATGGGAGGAGAAGAAGGAGAAGTACAGAGGGTCAGGAATTTGAAAGTAGATGTGTAGCAGTGGGGGAGGGAAACTGGGAGTAGTCACTAGAAAGTCCCAGATGCCAGGGACCCAAGAGGTTCCCAGGACCCAACAGGGAGGACTTTAGCAGAAATACCCAACAAAGGTGACATAAAACCTTTAGAGACCATATCCAGTAGATAGGCACGGCCCCCAGTTGAGGGATGGGGCCACTCACCCATCTCAAAAATATTAATCCAGAATTCCTCCTGTCAAAAGGAAATGAAGGGACAAGGAGTGGAACAGAAACTGAAGGAAAGGCCATTCAGAGACTGCCTCACCTAGGAATCCATCCCATTTGCTGACACCAAGCCCAGACACTACTGCTGACTCCAAGAAGTGCTTACTGAGAAGAGCCCAGTATAGCTGTCCCCTGAGAGGCTCTGCCAGAGCTGCACTACTACAGATGCAGATGTACATAGGCAAACATTTGACTGAGCATGGGGATCCCAATGGGGAAGTTAGGGCAAAGGACTGTAAGAGCTGAAGGGGTTTGCAACCCCATCGGAAGAACAAGAATATCAACCAACCAGACCCCCCCAAAGCTCCCAGGGACTAAACCATCAACCAAAGAGTACACAGGGGTACCCATGGCTCCAGCAGCATATGTAGCAGAGGATTGCCTTATCTGGCATCACTGGGAGGGGAGCCCCTTGGTCCTGTAGAGGCTTGATGGCCTAGGATAGGGGAATGCTAGGCTGCTGAAGCAGGAGTGGGTAGACGGGTGGGGGAGTACCCTCATAGAGGAAGGGGAGGGGGAAGGGATAGGGGGCTTGTGAAGGGGAAACTGTGGAGGGGGGATATCATTTGAAATGTAAATAAATAAAATAACAAATAAAAATAGTTACAAGTTGTTTTGTATGAATTTATGCATGAAAACAGCATAATGAAGCTTATCTTCTAATACACTGAGAAAGTTCATTTTAAAAGTTCAGAAAAAAAATCCCAGACAACTCTTTCATTAAACATTGAAAGAAGCATAAGAGGCAAAGGGAAGAGTGAAAATAGTTGCAAGATAGAAGAAAAATATATAGGGGCCATAGAGATAGCTAAGTTGTTAAGAGGACCTGGTTTCCAACATCCAGAGGACAGCTTACAACCAATTACCTGTAACTTCCATGGGATACGACACCCGTGTCTGGCGCGCGCGCGCACGAACACACACACACACACACACACACACACACACACGCGCGCGCGCGCGCGCGCGCGCGCGAACACACACACACACACAAAGTAAAACTTAAATCTTTTATATGTAAAAATAGTCTCAAAAGAAAAATAAACAAATGAGCAACAAAAATAATAACACCAGAGAAAAGCAAGCAAGCAAGCAAACTCAAAAGTAGGTGTTTGCTCTTCTGCATGGACACCATTTGTGAGAGCAACCTTAAAGAGCTCAGTCCATGGGAAACAGACTTCTGTCTATGATGGCTTCCACGATGTATCCCTTTGTGAGAGTAAATGCTGATTGACTTTTTCTTTCTTCTCTTATGCTTTATGGTTTTATTATGTTTAATTTTCTTCTTTGAAATTTTCAGCAGAGTTTAAAGGTTAAGGAGAAAAGAAATAGGAGACACATCTTCCCGTGTGGTGAAGTCTAGACTGCGTTAGGACGTGGAATGTCCAGGAAGAGCGTTTTCTTTGCTTGGTCTTCCACTACCGACTCAGGAACCGTGGACGATCTGGGATTCCTTCTCCTTTCCTTCCATCCAGAAGCCTTGGGGATGTTTACCAGTTCTAACCAGATTGTGCTTAGCTTTTGCACAATTCTTGGAGCCCATTCTGGGTAACGCAGGGCTGCTGGTCATAGCTGAGCTGAAAGCAGAACCACCGCCCTCTGCTGGATGAACATTTAGTGTCCTGTTAATTACAGGACCCAGATACTCTCCTGAGCTCTGAAGTCGAAGAGCTTCTGTGACAAGCGGATAACACAAAATTGTCAATGCTAAATCAAAATGTCCAAATGAAAACCGAATCCTAGGTTACATGAGTAACGTATTTTAAAATTTATTTTAGAAATGAGAAATACTACTGCATATCTGTGGAATACATTCCCACGAGTAACAGGTCCCCTTGAGCCATGTGTGTATGGATGCACCGAGTTTTGCTTTGATTTGTCACACCTTCAGATGTTGCTATTTTTTTGCTTGAATTCAAAGTTTTGATGTACTTTTAAAATGATTAAAATCAACACCTACAGTAATTGCGACTTTAAGGTTAGAATCTATTTTTCCTATTTCGTTATTTAATACGCTTAACATATTTGTTCCTTACCGTTTCTCTTCATAAATCCATTTCTGTCTCTGACGCTTGTTCAAAATGAGAGTTATTTTCTATGGAGAATGTAATTCCAGAAACAATAATCATTTTCACTCAGGGCAGCTACTTTTACATTTCCTTTGGGTTTTATTAGTTAGGCACTCACAACTTCTCCAACAGAGAAACTGTCAATACTAATTGACAATTTGATGAATGTCAAAGTATAACTTTTAAAAAAGATGAAGTTATGAATCTCATAAAGCTTAAACTTTAAAAGAATTTTGGCAATAAATACCTTTAATTGTCTAACTCATAGTAAGGAAATTGAAAGCCTGACGAAACCTATCAGAACTGACTGAAAGTAGCTGACAGAA
Organism: Rhynchomys soricoides; assembly: GCA_019843965.1. Taxonomy (NCBI): domain Eukaryota; kingdom Metazoa; phylum Chordata; class Mammalia; order Rodentia; family Muridae; genus Rhynchomys; species Rhynchomys soricoides. Next base: position 2,627,999 of record JADRCH010000052.1, read on the forward strand.
CTTCTCTCTCTGAAGGGCACTAACCTGAGTCAGGTGTACAATTCCTCAAAGCTGTGCCTGTGGGCTGGCTGCACCCTTAGTCTGAGTATTGAAACCTGTGCATGGTGAGTTTCCCTTACATCAGCACTGTGGGAAAGAGGAGCGTCCTTCCTCTCCATCTCTGGTTCCGGAACTTAGCTGCTGCTCCCCTTTCTCAACATAGTTGTTTAGTTCTGTTGGAAATTTAGTATAATGAAAACTCAGTTCTTAGCCAGCAGGCTGATTTGTGAGTCAGAGGGTGAATGTCAGTCCTTAGGCAGGATAATCCACCCTTTACAGAACCTTCTGCTCTCAGAAGGTGAAGTGCCAGGTATCAAATCTCCCTGAGCCAAGATGCTGAGTCTGGAGCATCAAGACTCCTGAGAGGCAAGTAAGGGAGAGGTTAGAAGAAGCTTATTCAAAGGATATGGTGTAGCAAATAAGAAGTTTCACCCAGGGTAAGTCTCCAGGGAGTTAGATGGGTAAGACAGAATCTGGGTTCTCACATTCTTTCAAATGACAGGCAAAGGTAAGCTTTGCATGGATTTGGTAGATGGGGAAAAGAAATAGAATCTGCAATAATCTGAGAGGAAGACTTGAGTTTCTAAAAGGAATGGCTTGCATTTATCATGCAGAGAAGAGCGTAAGAAAGGAGAGAAATAGCAGAACAGGAAACTGAAGGGAGAAAGGATATTAAAAAGGCCATTATTTTAAGAGTAAACTGGGGCTGGTGAGATGGTTCCTGGGTAAAGATGCTTGCCACCAAGCTTGATAAGCCCAAGTTCCATAGGTCCCACATGCTGGAAAGAACAAACTGACTTCTGCAAGTTATCTCTGACCTCCAATGTGCCCCATGCCACATACACTGATATGTGTATGGTCGCCTACACAAACATGACTAATTAAATAGAGAAAAGAGAATAAATGGGTTGACTTTGAAGCGTTAATCAAAGACAATATGCAAATGATTTGTGTTGAAGAAATATGATCATCTGTGATATGAGAAATCAGTTATAAGAAACACATGACCAAAAGAGCAAAAAATTCTCTTGGTCCAGACTAACAACCGGTCATAATCCACAACACTTCATGGCTCATTGAATTTTGAGGGGGAGAAGTAAGTTATGCTTCCCAGAGTCTTTTGTTTCGATAAACAGGGGGATTCTGTGTAGGGAGACAATGTAGAGTGTTGGCAGGGAAGAAGAAAAAGTTAGTTGTTTGAAGTTAGGCTAGCAGTGTCTGTGAGATATTCAAAAGGCAGGATCCCAAAGTACGTGGCACAGTGAGATTAACAGGAGTCACGGCTTGTTGACCTGTCGTTAATACATGTTACTGTGCCCACCTGACATCCTTTTTCTAAATTTCTGTTAGCCACTTGGACCCTTCTATTTGAGAACCCACCACTACTCCTCTGTCAATTCATATCAGTCATAGTTTCTGGTTAAATTCAGTGGCTCCGAGATGAACACTTGAAATTATGAAATTCACAGGTAAATGGATGGAGCAGAAAGCAATCATTCTGACTGAAGTATCCCAGACACAAAGAAGCAAAGGGCATGTATTTTCTCTCACCTGTGGATGTTTCTTTTGAATGTTCTCGCTTGCATATGGATATTAATTTTGAATCTACAGATAGGTGTGTTCAATTTGAAATACCCATAAAGGTCAGGACATTCCTAAGGAATAGTTGGGGAGGGGTGTTATAAGGATGAGAGACAGAAAACACTGGTGTAAAGATTAAATAGGAAATAAAGGAACTGGAAGTGTTAAGCTGACGATAGGAAGCACAGACTAGTTTAAAGCAGGGAGAGAGAAATAGCATTAAAGACATTTTAAAAAGACATGGAAACCTACTACTGTAGAAACTATGCACACTCACTCACACACATACACAGAGAGAGAGAGAGAGAGAGAGAGAGAGAGAGAGAGAGAGACAGAGAGAGAGAGAGAGACAGAGACAGACAGACAGGGAGACAGACAGACAGACAGACAGAGAGACAGACAGAGAGACAGACAGAAAGACAGACAGAAAGACAGAGAGAGAGAGAGCAAATGGAGCTGTCCTACAACTTGGCAGTAATGTCCTTGTCAGACCCTAGAAGGTAATAAAATGGCCAGTGTCAGGAATGGATTACCTGTGCTGGGGTTGTTGGCCAATGGAGTCCCATAGACCCAGAGATATTAGAGACTGTTGCCATTACTTTGGGCTATCCTCTAGTACTTAACAGTAAGATATTATTGATGAAGACATGACATACTTGAGTTATAAAAGAACGTCTCAGCCAAACCCACACAGAAGAGGGCTTGGCCATAATGGGGAATGACAACATTAGATGACTTGAAAGTACCTGTGTGGGAGTTAACATGTACAGTCTCAAATCTTGAGGCAATATACCACTTCACCTGTCTTCCTGATTCTAACTTTTCCCAGCCACTCATTCCAGCCACTAGAATAATCTCATTGAGTATATTAGTATATGGCATGTTTCTACCAAACATATTACAACTTTAATTTCATTCAAAATAAAACCAGTATTCTTATAAAGTCCTACATGGAGTGCTGTCAGGTGCCTCACTGTTGCAATCCAGTACACCCAGAAGTCATTTCTTCTGAAATGACCCTGGTCCTCTTTTGGTCTCCCTATAAGCTACCATATACTCTGACATACATTGTGTTTGCACACTTAAATTTTATAAGTGTATTTTATTGTCAACCACTTATGTAGAGTTCTCTCTTATGTCCTATTTTAGAATAGTCTCTTTTTCCATTAATTCTTCTTTAAAATAAAAACCATTGCACAAATGAGTACAGTGCAAACCTCATTGTGCCTAAAGATAGATCTTTCTTCAGATGATAATCCCATATATATCTTATTTTGAAATCAAGTTGCTTCCATTTGAGTTGATGTTATTAGCTTCTGACATACTCCTGGCTAGGCATATTTATCAAACAGATGCAATGTAAGGCCAAACCATAGGACAGGATTCCCTCTGAAAATCTGCAAAATGAGAAGTATAAAGATTTACAGGTCTTTCTAATACTTCAGGCTTTGTAGTAGAACAGAAACCGGGATAGGAGGCCAAGTATTCAGAGGAGGAAAATGCTCTAACACACATCACCCCAAACTGCTGCAAACTACCCAAGGAAGTCAGATGAGACACATGTGCAGAACTCACTGACCTTCCAGCTCACCAGCTCAAATGTACAATATACATTTCTTTTTCTTTTAGAAAAAAATTTAGTGGTCCTTTTTCATCTCTGTTATATATGTAATTAAGTGATTTGTTTCCTGATTATCTGTACCTTTCCACACTAGTAATGAACCCATTTATAGAACCTTTGAGATTTTTCACTATTCTTTTTATATAATGTATTTGGGTTTGCGCATTAGTGGGATGATAGAGACCATGATCACTTTGCCATAACCTAGCTTGAAATATATGCAAGACATTAGAGGCCAAGAGTGGGGAGGAGAGACTACAAATGAACAGGAAGTATTCACACCTATCATATTCAAAGACATCAGGGAAGAGATTCTTCTTTTAGAATATTAATATCCATAGTAACCACACAAGGACTCTATAGATGAAATCCATGAATTAAAAGAAAAGAAAACTCCTGCAGGAAGGGGGCACTATACTGGGAAGTGTTACTTTTTAGAAGATGAGCAGCTGGAATCTCCATATCAGGCTATCCGAGCTAACCCCCCCCCCCCCCCCGTGTATTAATGTGTTAATGCAGTCTAAAGATTCTCTGAAAGTGTTTTGAAATGGAGTCGTGCAAACCCTTTCACTCTATCTGGGAGTCTTCAGGTATCTAACCTCTAATAAAGACAAAGATGGCTCCCTCTTCCCCATACCCAAGGGGATAGTTCTGCTGAATAAAATTTCTCAGCTTATCCATCACATCTCCTTGAGGACTCTGATGTGAAGGCTGAACATGCAAGCATTCTCTCTTTCCAGGTGATAACTTTTCTATTTCATTCTGCTCCCCAAAGACAGCACCAGGTCTTGAGAAGGAGTTCTTCAAAGTCCAACTACCACGACTAGGGTCAGAGTGAGACCAGGGTCCTGGCCATCACTTTTCCAGAAGTGACCACCAGAGTCCCTTCCACTCATTCGAAGATGCAGCCTGTCAGTAAGAAGGAAAAATTGTGTCCCCATAGCCCATTTCCAGGCTGTCTTTTTTGACAGAACAAAGACTGCCATTTGGGCCAAAGTTGAGGTCTTTACTAATGCACCGAGAGCTTTAGTTCTCCGGGAACAGTGCCAAGACCACCAGACACATTGAGCTCACAGAGTTTTACCATCACGTCATCAGAATGAGCTCCAGTCCCTCTGGCCAACATTGGATTCTGACCAATGTGAGTCAGGTGAAAGGTTACCAACTTCACAATTGCCTTGTTTCCCACCCCCTCCAGCTACTTCTACCGTCCCAGTAATTAAACTGTGTTTATCACTACTTAATACAAGTTTATGGAACTGTGCACCAGATTTCAGGCTACTGGTTGACAAATGGTTGCTCAGCTCCATATGGCTATTTAACTTAAATTCTTGTAGTCTTATTTAAGAGGGTTTATTCTATGGGACACTTTGAAATTAGAATTGAAAAGTAACTTTGTAAACACATTCTCATGTTTTACTCTATTGTGTCTTGGCTTTCTGAAAAATGAAGTGACAGAGTGACTTCATTACTTTTGTTAATTATATTAAGGCTGATGGGAAGAAAATATCTAATTGATTATAATGTTACTCTAATGTCAGTAATGGCATCTGCCTCTGTATGAGTATTGACACATCTCAAAATATTTTGTGTCATTATCAAATTGTGGGCCCTGAAGGGGATAGGAATTCCACAGGAAGACCAACAGACTCAACTAACCTGGACTCTTCGAGACTGAACCACTAACCAAACAGCACACATGGGCTAGACCTAGCTCTCTCCATTCATATGTAGCAGATTTGCAGTTTGACCTTCATGTGGCTCCTGATCAACTGGAATGGGAGCTATCCTGAAAGCCGTTGCCTATATGTGGAATATGTTCTTCTAGCTGGACTGCCACTATGACCTCAATGGGAGAGGAAGCTCCTAGCTTCACAGAGACTTAAAGTGCCAGAGTAGGAGTTACCCGGGGGTCCCCACTTCCTTAGAGAGAAGGAGAGGAGTGATGGGGAAGGATTGTGGGAGGGGGCAATGAGCTGGATGTAAAGTGAATAAGTAAAGAATAAAATTAAATTTAAAAAATAATTCTTTAGTATCTCATGATATACAACTTCTCTGAACAATGTAGTTTTCCTATAAAATAACTGTAGGAAATGTACATCCTCCATAGGCATGGATTGTACTAGCAATTTTTATTATAATAGTCAACAAATTTTATTGAAAACCTATATCTTAACTGGAAATACAGATGGAAACCAAATAATGTAAGAATGTGTGTCCAAGAACTGACAGAGAATCTATAGTCGTGATGTCTCAATATGGCAGCCTAAACAAAAACAAAAAACAATCACAGCAATAGTAAGGAAGAAGAAGGGAGATCTCAGAGGCTCCCGCCCCTACAGAAAAAAATCACAGGCAACTAATGACTTCTGAGATGTGGGAACTAGCCTCTCCCAGGATGAGCCCCACAACTGGTCATTCAATGAAAAAAACAATCATTCTTGAAATCATATATACACAAGCTTCACTAAACAAACTCAGAAGGTTGTATTTCTGTATTTATGTATATGCATATACATATGCATACACATGTGACAACAATAAGAAAAATGAGATCATCAATTTGAGAGGGAGTGAGAGGAAGTTTATGGGAGGGATTGGGGGAAGTCAGAGGGAATGGGGAAAAATGATACAAATATATTTTAATTTAAAAATAAAAAGAACGTAAATACTGGTAAAGATGAAAATAGGCAAATAATATTTTATTAAGAAAGTCAGATAAAACCATTTATTTAAATAAAGTTAATACCTGAAAGGTCAAAATACTAGATTTATTTTATGTGTATGAGTGTTTTGCTTGCATGTATGTATGTGTACCCAATGTGTGCCTAGTACTAGAAGAAATCAGAAGGGGGCTTGAGATTCCCCCAAAACTGGAGTTACCGATATTTGTGAGCTGCCATGTGGGTGCTGGGAACTTGACCTGTGCCTTCTGCAAGAGCAGCCAGGTGCTCTTAACAACGAAGCCATTTCTACCCTCCCCATAATTGTTTTCTTTGTTGCTTTGTTCTTTTTACTTTGTAGGTGAGGGAGTGTGTCTGGAACCTCCTGGACAGCATGGCTCTTCTCCAGCCTTTGCTATTCCATTTTGAGGTATGAATCTTGCTCTCTTATTTCTATTTTCAAACCACTGGGTGCGTTTCTGAAGGTATGGATGCTCATGCAGAGTTGAGGAAGCCCTGTCTATTTTTCCCTCAGGAAAATCTCTCTTTTCTACTCAGAGAATGCTTCCTTCCCTGGGAGAACAAGTTGAGTGTTTTCTAGCTAGAACTCATTACCAGAGAAGTACGGTCTCTGGCTTCTATTCCCAGCTGCATCCTCAGACCATTGACTGACCTTCTGTAATTCAACTTCTTCATGACACTGTGAACATTGCTAACCAAAAGCTGAAAAGAGATACGACATATGCTTAATGTTTAGTCCAAACATCTTGCCTGAAAGGTGTAAGCTCTTGAAGAGAGGAAGGTCAGCACACGATGTCATTGCTTCCACCATACACTAAAATATCAGAAAAAAAGAGTCTTTCTAAAACAACTGTACTTTCTGGGAGGGTGTTGTCAGGTATTGAGGAAGGCATGAACAGATAAGTAGGTGGCAGGCATTTTTCCCAATATAAAATACAACTTTTGCATCATGTCTTTCTGACAAAGTAGAATTTTAAAAACTCTTTCTAGCAAGGTGTGATGTGCATTGGAAATGTTTGGTGAAAGAACACAGGGAAGTGATTGGGGACCTGGAAATATGGACTTGATTTGAACCCTTGGATGAAAATCCTCCTTTCTGGGCCATTTCCATTACTTGTAAGATTACAGTGATGACATTTGCATTCTCCAGCCCAGGATTATCTGGAGGGAAGGAGAGCTCAGTTGAATTGCTTTAGTGAATGCATAAACCATGACATTTCCGGAAAGATAATTCTGATTAAAGGATCATAAAGCCTAAGTCCATTTGCTTCTCAGCATGGGCAACAGAATTATACACAAGTGTGACATTTGCCTAAGTTGAAAGAGGAAATTCTTCTTCATCATCATCTGCATCCTGGTTCTGGGTTGAGGGAAGCCATAATTTTCAGATGGTGATGTCACATCCATTCCCACAACAGAGATTAGACCATACCGCAAACACAGATTTATGCTTTCATGGGAGAAATCTTATGTTTTCAAACATTTGTCTTTAACAATGGGCTACTGGCAGGGAAGAAAGCTACCAGGCACACATAAAAGTATGTACTGTGTGGTCAATTGATGGACTGCACACAGTCAAAGGTACTAGCTACTCGGCTGAATCCACTACTGTGATGTACATGCATTAACTATTCCATCCAAGTCATAAGCCAAGTAGTGTCATAGTGCATTTTGGTAGGTTAATTACAAAAATGTTTATCACAGTGAATGATAAAACTGTAACTAAATATCAATGGAATTTCTGTGTCAAGAACTTAGAGTTTCATTTTTAAAATCCATATTTAATAATAGAGGAAATGGCAGCAAATGCATTGTTATTTTACCTTCTTCTCTGTAAAAATCCAGTTGGCGTAAGCATCAAAACTCCCATCTTTGAAAGTATTTCATTACACAATTTTTTACTATGAAGAGTTATTAATTTTTAATAATATCATGACCTTGGACATAATGGTTTCAGAACAGAGTACCTTAGGAAGTCATTGCCCTCATTCCAGCATCTGTTGATGAGTCTGTGTTTATTATTATTTCCTTTTCTTATTTTTGGTATGAATGTATATGGTATGTATGTGTGTGCATCACTGAATATGTATGCAGGTATGACTGTACTTCTGTGTGGTGCCCAGAAGTTAAAGTCAGGTGTCTTTCTAGTTCTTCATCCTTTTTCTTTGGAGACAGAGTCTGCCACGGGTCTTGTAAGTTCGCCACTTGTCTTAAACTGGTTGACTAGCAATACCCAGAGTTCCTCCAGTACTGTCACATAGATCTGGTATTACACATTCGTGTTAGAGTACTAATCTTATTGATATGGTTATAATACTAGGAATTCAAATTGAGGTTCTAGCCTTACATAGCAAACACTTTAGACGATGAGTTATTTCCTCAGACTCTGCTTTCCAGAAACGAGGCTCACATTTGGATCTCATCTTCCCCAAGACCAGAAACAAAACAGTATCAATGACAAGATTTCACTGATTCACTTAAACAAATATTTATAAATTTCCATCCTCTGCAAGATCAGTGCTTAACCACTTAGCTATCTCTCTAGCTTGATTTCAGTTTCTTTAAGATCCCCAAGATGTGCCTGAGAATACATGAGATTACTTTGGTCCACCATGGGTTATAAAGTAGAAACAATTTTTTCAAGAGGAGCATCAGTAGGCCTTCTTTATACAAATGATAAGTGGACTGAGGAAGAAATTGGGGAAAAGCACTCATCACAATAACCACAAATAATATAAAATATGTTGGTATAACTCTAACCAAGCAAACGAAAGGTCTGTATGACAAGACCTTCAAGTTCCTGAAGAAATACATTGAAGAGGACCTCAGAAGATGAAAAGATCTTCCATGGTCATGGATTGGTAGGATTAACATGTTGAAAATGTCCATCTTACCCAAAGCAATCTACAGAAAAATCTGATCAAAATTTCAACAATTTTCTACAGACATTGAAAGAGCAATTCTTAATGTCATATGGAAAAACAAAACAAACAAACAAACAAAAATCCAAGGCTAGCCAAAGCAATTCTGAATAATAAAAGAACTTCTCGAGTAATCACCATCCCTGACCTCAAGCTATACTAAAGAGCATTAGTGATTAAAAAAAAATAATAAACTGCATGGTATTGCACAGACAGACAGGTTGATCAATGGAATAGGATTAAAGACCTAGAAATAAAGCCACACACCTATGGACACTTGAATTTTTACAAAGAAGCTAAAACCATACACTGGTGGAAAAGACAGCTTCTTCAACAAATGGTGCTGGTCTAACTGGTGCAGTCTGCATGTAGAAGAATGCAAATTGATTCACCCTGCACAAAGCTCAAGTCCAAGTGGTTCAAGGACCTCAACATAAAACCACATACACTGAATCTAATAGAGGAAAACGTGTGAAACATTGGCACAGGAGAAAATTTTCTGAACAGAACTCCAGTGGCTCAGGCTCTAAGACCAACAGTTGAAAAATGTGACCTCATGAAACTGCAAAGCTTCTGTAAGGCACAAAACAACAAACAAACAAAAACACTGTCAATAGGAAAAAATGACAGCATACAGATTGGTGAAAGATCTTCACTAACTCTATATCTAGCAGAAGGCTAATATCCAAAATATATAAAGAACTTAAGAAGTTAGGTCCCAAAAAATCCAAATAACCTGATTTTTAAAATGGGGTACAAAGCTAAATAGAGAATTCTCAACATAGCAATCTCAAATGTCCACAAAGCACTTAAAGCAATGTTGAACATCCTTAGTCATCAAGGAAATGTAAATCAAAACAATCCTGAGATTCCACCTTGTACTAATCAGAATGGCTAAGATCAAAAACCCATGTGACAGCACATGTTGGAAACGATAAGGAGAAAGAGGAATACTCCTTCATTGCTGATGGGATTGCAAACTTGTACAACCACTCTGGAAATCAATCTAGTGTTTCCTCAGAAAACTGGAAATAGTTCTCCCTAAAGACCCAGCTATACCACTTTTGGGTATATACCCAAAAGATGCCCATCCATGCCACAAGGACACATGATCTACTATGTTTAGCATTATTCATAATAGCCAGAAGCTGGAAACAAGCCAGATGTCCCTCAACCAAAGAATGGATACAGAAAATGTGGTTCATTTTCACAATGGAATACTGTTTAGCTATTAAAAACAAGAACATTATGAATATTGCTGGCAAATGGATGGAACTAGAAAATATCATCCTGGGTGAGGTAAGCCAGACCCCAAAGGACATGCATGGTATGTACTCACTGAGAAGTGGATATTAGCCAAAAAGTACAGAATACCGATGATATACCCCACAGTCCCTAAGAAGTTCAACAAGAGGGAAGGTATTGGGGAGATAAAAGAGAGGTCCAGAGGATCAAGAGAATGAATGGAAACATGCGGTTGCTGGGGTTAAGGGGTGGGAGGAACCTTTAGGAAATCCCATAGATCTGGGATGGGGGAGGCTCCCAGAACTCCATGTGGATGAGCTTAGCCAAAATGCCCAACAAAATGAATGGATATGGAACCTGAAGATACCACCGCCAGCAATCAGACAGACCCCGAGTGGAAGGATAGGGGCACTAATCCACCCACAAAACTTTCAGCCTAAAATTGCTCCCATCTAAAAGAAATACAGGGATAAAAATGGGGCAGAGGCTGAAGGAGTAGCTGGACCAGTGACCTGCCAAACTTGAGATCCATCCCATGGGCTGGCACTAATCCCTGACACTATTACTGATGCCTGTTCTCTGAGAGTGTGCCTGTTCTCTGAGAGGTTCTACCAGCAGCTGACTGAGACAGATACAGATACAGCCAAGCATTGGACTGTGGTGGGGATCCCTGTGGAAGAGTTAGGGAAAGGATTGAAGGAACTGAAGGGGATGGCAAGCCCACAGGAAGACCAACAGTGTCAAGTAACCTAAACCCATAGGAGCCCCCAGAGACTGAGCCACCAACCAAAGAACATACATGGGGTGGTCTGAGACTCCTGACACATATGTAGCAGAGGGCTGTCTTGTCTGGCCTCCATGGGAGAGGATGCTTTTATTTCTGTAGAGATTAGGTTTAGCAAAGGACACACAGAATCTTAGAAAGAATCCCATAGTGGTTGGAACAATGTAGGGTCTCTTGTTCATATTAGAGATCTGAGATCTTCCATGAGTAAAAGGAAAGTTAGATGGGCAGACTTGTCCTGAGAATAATTTGCTTAAATTCTATTAAAACATAATTTTTGGATGTTATGATGTAATTACCTCATTTTTCTCTTCCTATTTGTTCTCCCAAACCCTCCCATATTTCCCACCTTGCTCTCTTACAACTCCATGATTGTTTTTTTCTTTAACTGTTGTTACGTGCATATATGTACCAACATATATAGTCCTAATTATAACCTGCTAGGTCTACAGAATGTTACTTGTATGCATGACTTCAGGGCTGACTGTTTGGTATTTGATAACAAATTGGTGTGCTTTTCACTGGGGAAGATTCTCAGCATTCCTTAGTTGCCTGCAGTTTTTTGTGTAGGGTTGAGGCCTCCTAGGCTTTCCTCCATCCACTTTGGCAAGCCCACTGTGCTTTAAATAACTACAGTGGTTAGTATAGAGTGTTAGACTAGGAGGGAGACGGATCTCCCTAAGAAGAGAAATAGAACAGATAGATATGGGTGGATTTGGGTGGGTGTGGAGGTTGGGAAGAGTTGAGGGAGGGGAAGCATAATTAAAATATAGTGTATGAAAAATCTATTTTCAATTAAGAAATAATATGAAATAAAAGTTTAAAACACCAGAGGGGCCTAGAGAGATGACCCAGTGTCTACTAGAAGTCTTTGCTCTTGCAAGAGACCTGAGTTTGCTTTTCAGCACTCAAATGTCAGCTCACAATCATCACTAACTTCATTTCCAGGAAATGCAATGCCATTCTCTGGCCTCCATGTACTCCTGGATGTGCATGGTGAACATACATATACTCAGGCACACACACACACACACACACACACACACAAACATGTAAAATATTTTTAAGTTTAAGGCAGCAACAAAACTCAACGAAACTTCTTTATTATTGCTTCTTTTGACATAAGATAAATCATTTCATGTTATTCTGTGATAGAAACAATCAGTAGGTTCAGTTTTTCTTTACCAGATCCTGAAAATAATAATCTCACTTGCATGCCATGATTTCTTATGCTTACAATACTCCCATGACATAAAAATAGAAATGCAAATGTTTCACAAACTAGGAAAATTTGGCTCCTTTCAGGTTGGTGGACTGGTGTGTACACGGCAGTGGAGACTCTTCGAAGGCTGTTAACTGCCATCTGTAGCTTCTGACATCACTAAAGTAGACTTACTGTTTTCTGTAGTATAGACCAGAACACTGGGATATGAGTGTAGGGTGACATTAGTTAGAGATTCAGTAGATTTATAACCTATCATTGGCAGGCGAACTAACTTTATCTATACATGATTTGCAATGCACTTGTGTATTTATGAAGCTGTTGTGAACTGCAAATATTTATTTCAAAATTTCATTTTGTACTGGAAAAAGGTCCAAAGTTCAGAGTAGGATTTTGACTGAATTTGGGATGCTTTCATATCTTGGAAAAGCAAAAAAATAGCTAAAGTTGAGCAATGGTTACTGAAAAACAGTGAGATCAAGAATAATGTGTACAAGAGATAGCACAGTGTGATGAAAGCCTTACTCCAAGGGGATGGAGGGAGTCTCCAGATTCAGAAGCCTGGAAGGGTACTCTTATTTAGTAATGTTGTTTCAGCAGATATTTAATTATCCTTTGAATTTTCAGGAGGAGGACCTTACTCATGAAGTCACTGTGTGAGTTAAATGACTGTATACACATACTAAGCGTGTTACAGAACAAGTGCTCAGCAAATGCCACTGAATCAAGAGCTGCAAAGTGTGCTGTAGTGAGAAATGGAATCCGAAAGCAGAGAAGAAAAGACTCATGGGGCTCAGCTTGGAACAGTTGACAAGGAGAGTTCAAGCTGCATCCTTGGGGCTACTAAGTGGAATGGGAAGTTGTAATGTTCTTGGTGGACCATAAATTTAAAATCTAGTGGATGAGAGAGGATCAACCCCAACATCTATATGTACAAGTGTCAGAAACACAGAAAGAATGCTCTGGTCTCCAGAGATAGCCATGGAAGTGCTAAAATGCAAGGAAGTGAGAAGGGTGAAAAGAGCATTGGGTTATTAAAGTGGCCAGAGAAGAGCTTTAGGAAACCATCTTGCTCCATTCACCCCTTCCAAATCAAATGTTACTTTCCAGAGGGAGCAATCATTTGAGATTAACATTCCAGAGGGAGGATTTGTCTTTTGTTTTATTTACTTTCTCTTCAGAAAATATACATTATGCACATCAGAAACACATTGACTCTCTGTCACACACATACGGCCACACAGACCCCAATAATGAACGTTCCAAATTATCCCTATGTGCTTTTGAAGACATTTACATTTTGCCTTCTCATCCAAAGAACTAGAAAAAAAAAGATTATGAAAGGGAAAGGCTCACAAGAACTTTAATGGAAATAAATGTCAGCACAGAAAATGTTTATGGATATTCAAATGTAATGACTTTCTAATTCTTGGCATATTTTAATGGTCATAGTGGTATTGCCTCATTTTATTATTGCACTTTTCCTGGTTAAAAAGCATCACTACTCTTAAAACAACATCATCTGGCTTTCATAGTGCACGATAACTCTTATTTCCCTTATCCAAAGGCTGAAGGCATAGTCACAGTCTGGACCATTTCGAGGTCATGCAGTATCCATTCACTTGGGCCATAATTTATAATTATAATTTATAATTTATAATTTATGGATTTGCTGGATGATGCAGGAAGGCTGTGATATGCAAGTTTAGAAAATGATAATCAGATCAGTAGAAAGTAAAACCAGAACAAGACACAAGAGTTGTATACACACAAGTGAGAATCTTCTTTCATAATGGAGAACATCAGAGTGCAAAGGACCACCATTTTGTAGAGGTAACACCTGGCAATTCTCTAGGGAGTAAGAGGGTGGCCACAGTGTCTGTTGTTCCTATCTAGATAGAAAGATAATGAGCAGAAAAGCTGAAGCAGGGAGAGATTGAAGTTCTAACACGGAGAATTAAGAATGGCTGGAGGGACAGGAGAGCATCAGTAGCAGGAACTGAGGGCAGGAAGATTGGCCAGAGTGTGTAATTTGTGGAAGCCAGTCAGGGGTAATGGGAGATCATGGAGTACGGGTGACAAAACCATATTGTGGTAACCTTTCCTTTAATGTTCAAAAGGGAAAAAAAGGCTGCCTTTGATATTAGAAAAGAGGAAATCAGCATGTGAAATAGCATGTGGTGGGCGAATGAGAGGGCTAGAGAGGGAGAAAACTCTGCTTGCTCTCTCAGCCCAAACTAATGCCAAGCAGAAATTCAGGCCCAGAATTTTTCTATAGCACAAGGTATTTTGTTTTGATTTTCTGCTTTGCTTTGTTTTGTTTTGTTCTTTAGGCAGATCTAAAAAAAAATCCATATTTTTAGAAGTAATACATAGTTGTCAAGTGATACAAAGATTCTCACAATTGGCACATAAGCCAGCACTCTATAGACAAGATTGAAAATTCTTGGAAGCCGGACAGAGCCCTGGATTTAATTATTTATCAATCTTATATTGCTCTATCCTGACTTTCATAGATGGGGAAGAACAATGACATGGGAAAGGTTGTGAGTCAGGTTTCAGTGTAGTTGGTCTCAGGCAGGAATCTTATGAATGACAGAGACTTAGCAAGTACAGAGGGACAGACACCAAGGTTGGGAACAGGAAGCAAGGGGGTTGAATTATCAAGGACTAGGGACACAGGAGGTACTTTCACTGGGCCCAGAGAAGCCTGTGCTGATACTTAGTAGGTGCTACACACCCCAGTATGTGCTGAGGTGGGGAACAACCTCTATTAAACTACAGGAGTCAGGGTTAACTCAGAGGATGTGGCTACTAAGTCCTCACTTCTCACTGTCAGAGCTTCCATGGGCATCTCCTGTTAGCCAAACCCTGTAAGAAGCTTGAGGAATAGGGAGTCCAGTGCATGAAGCAGGTGCTTGTCAATCTCCCAGGATACAGAAGATGAAGGTTGAAAGTCCAGATGCCTTTATTATTTCCACATTACTATTTATGTTTCAAGTGCAAGTGATTTCAAAAATTCTGATATCTCTGAAAATTATAGCAATTTAATAAAAAAAATAAAAAGTTTTACAGTTTGGCCATTTTTTTAAAAACAGAACCCAGTTATGAAGAGGCCAAAACTGGCTTAAAGTTTTACTCATTTAACATGTATATTAGAAAATCATGGTCAGACAAAGCCTTTTCCTTTTCTAAAACTGATTACTCAAGTTGTTCTTTTCCAAAACAAAACAACAACAAAAGCCTATGAGTCACAGTTTGGGTACACATTTATCTCTGCTTCCTCTGGCCCCCAAGTAGTGACCTGGGTAAATCATTTTTGGCTCTTCATTTCAGTTTCCCACACAGAATGACATGCAGTCAATTAATTTCATTATATTTAGTGAATCTGTGTGTTCCCTAAACAGATATTTATCTGAAGATGGGCATAGGCCAAAGAATGAGATCAGTAGAATCTTTGTTATACTGACTTTTGAAAAACCAAAAGTATTTTCATGAAATTTTCTACAAATATTACATCCAAAGACTATTTGAAAACCTTCTAGAATTTTTCAAATAATTCCAAGTAATACTTTTAAAATAGAAATTTAGTTTTCAACTCTGAATTCTGCTATGAAAGCAGAATGCAGACTGTCGTAGGCTAGAGTCAGTGGTTGTCCCAGACTCTTGGTCTTAGCCTGGTCTTAGCTATATGCTTTAGCCTCATTTGAAAAATCCTATTCCTGTTTTTCTTTAGCTTTGTGAAAGTTTGAACCTTTGGATTATCCTTGAATTGCCTTCATGTCAGTTGACTGCAAGTCGCAGATTATTAATACCCATAATTTGCTTTTGTTATCACTGTTCAAAGTATTAACAGGTGGTTGAATTTGCCCTCTGAAAAGAAACCAGGGATGAATAACTACTGGTGGTGGAAAAGAAGAAGGTGTCGTTGTAGTAATTTCAGTTACAGCTACTCTGTTGTTGGAGAAAGTTAGGAAAGCTGCTGTGGTAAATAGTGATAGTGCAATGCTGTGATAGTGATAGCCAAAGACAGCCTCAGTCATCTGACCTTATGCTCATGACAGCAAGGAAGAGACAGAATGATATATGTCACAAAAGACCCTGTTACTTCTACTGGAAACACCCTGGTTACTGGTCAAGAATGAAAACTATGGCCTCAGAGCATCATGGTTTCAAACCCTATTCCTCTCAGCTCCAGAGTGGTTACTTTGAAGAACAGGATGAGATGCTGCAGATATACTGTTTTAGTAAGGGTTTTACTGCTGTGAATAGGCACCATGACCAAGGCAACTCTTATAAAGACAACATTTGATTGGGGCTGGTTTACAGGTTCAGAGGTTCAGTTCATTATCATCAAGATAGGAACATGGCAGCATCCAGGCAGGCATGGTGCAGGAGGAGCTGAGAGTTCTACATCTTCATCTGAAGGCTACTAGCAGAAGACTGATTTCCAGGCAGCTAGGATGAGGGTCTTATAGTCCACACCCACAGTGACACACAGTCAGTTAACCTACTCCAACACCTACTCCAACAGGGCCACACTTTCTAGTAGTGCCACTCCCTGGGCCCAGCATATGCAAACCATCACTTCTACAATTAACCTAGCAGCATGGTGCACAGTGAACCATAATCAGAAGAGTGGAGGGCTCCTTGTAAGCACTACCTTAGGGACACATAGCAACAATATGAGGCAAAATACAAAATTCTCCATAAATGTAAGGTTACTGTCATTGTCATTGTGCCTGTTTCCTACAGATGAGTCCTTATGAATAATCCTTGTTGCTAGAAGGTGAGAAAAGTTAGCGACTGCCATAATCAGAAAAACACATTGGACCTTAACAATGCTATTAGAAGTTCTTACATCACTAGATATCCTATGACCCCAGCCCTATAGCCAATGTTTCCTGGTCAGTCTTCTTTAATACTTCATTCATTTGGCTTGTTGAAGGGTACTGAGATTTTGTCTGTATGAGGAAAGTCTGCAAGGTTGAATAGGTTCTTGGATCACATTTGTTTGCCCCTTTCTCCTAGGTGGTCAATCACTTCGATCTGTTCTTCTGTTAAACTGTGTACGTTTGCTATGAGTTTTCTTTCTGTACCCATTTTTTTTTCTGTAACTTGAAAATAGCCTTTTGAGTGATAGCATAGTAGTTGAGTAAATATTATTTTCTTTTTTTAAATTTATTTTTCATATTTTATTTGCATTTCAAATGTTTCTCCCTTTCCAGATCTCCCCTTTGGAACATCCCCATTCCCTCTGCCCTCCCCCTGCCACTATGGGAGTATTCTCCCATACACCCACTCTCGTCTTCCCTCCTTGGCATTCTCCTATACTGGGGGATCTAACACCCTCAGGCCAAAGGGCCTCTCCTCCTCCTGATGGATAACAAGACCCTCCTCTGCCCCATTTTTGGCCAGCACCATGGATCCCTCCAGGTGTATTCTTTGGTTGGTGGATCAGTCTCCAGGAGTATCAGGGGGTCAGGCCAGTTGCCACCGTTGCTACCTCCCTGGAGCTGCATACTCCCTCAGCTCCTTCAGTCCTTTCTCCAAGTACTCCATCTGGGACCTCACACTCAACCCTACTGTTGCTGTGAAGTGACTCTTGGGTATTTCAAACTTTTGGGCTAATAACCACTTAACAGTGAGTACATACCATGTTCATTCTTTTGTGACTGCATTACCTCGCTCAGGATGATATTTTTAAGATCCATCCATTTGTCTACAAATTTCATGAAGTCATTGTTTTTAATAGCTGAGTAGTATTCCATTGTGTAAATGTACCACATTTTCTGTATCCATTCCTCTGTGGATGGACATCTGGGTTGTTTCCAGTTTCTGGCTATTATAAATATGGCTGCTATGAACATAGTGGAACATGTGTCTTTATTACATGTTGGAGCATCTTCTGGGTATATGCCCAGGAGTGGAATAGCTGGGTCCTCAGGTAGTATTATGCTCATTTTTCTGAGGGTCCACCAAACTGATTTCCAGAGAGGTTGTATCAACTTGCATTCCCACCAGCAACGGAGGAGTGTTCCTCTTTCTCCACATCCTTGCCAACATCTGCTGGCACCTGAGTTTTTGATCTTAGCCATTCTGACTGGTATGAGGTGAAATCTCAGGGTTATTTTGATTTGCATTTCCCTGATGACTAAGGATGTTAAACATTTCTTTAGGTGCTTCTAGGCCATTCAAGTTTCCTCAGTTGAGAATTCTCTGTTTAACTCTCTTCCCCATTTTTTGATAGGGTTATGTGGATCTCTGGAGTCTAGCTTCTTGAGTTCTTTGTATACATTGGATATTAGCCCTCTATCGGATGTAGGATTGGTAAAGATCTTTTCCCAATCTGTAGGTTGCAGTTTTGCCCTATTTACAGTGTCCTTTGCCTTACAGAAGCTTTGTAATTTTATGAGGTCCCATCTGTTAATTCTTGATCTTAGAGCACAAGACATTGGTGCTCTGTTCAAGAACATTTCCCCTGTGCCCAAGAGTTCGAGACTCTTCCCCACTTTCTCTTCTATTAGAATCAGGGTATCTGGTTTTATGTGAAGGTCCTTGATCCACTTGGACTTGAGCTTTGTACAGGGAGATAGGAATGGATCAATTAGCAATCTTCTACATGTAGACTGCCAGTTGAACCAGCACCATTTGTTGAAGATGCTGTCTTTTTTTTCACTGGATGGTTTTAGCTCCTTTGTCAAAGATCAAGTGACCATAAGTGTGTGGGTTCATTTCTGGGTCTTCAATTCTATTCCATTGATCTACCTGCCTGTCACTGTACCAATACCATGCACTTTTTATCACTACTGCTCTGTAGTACAGCTTGAGGTCAGGGAGGCTGATTCCCCCAGAAGTCCTTTTATTGTTGAGAATAGTTTTTGCTATCCTAGGTTTTTTGTTATTCCATATGAATTTGACAATTGTTCTTTCTAGGTCTATGAAGAATTGAGTTGGGATTTTGATGGGGATAGCACTGAATCTGTATATTGCTTTCGGAAGGATGGCCATTTTAACTATATTAATCCTGCCAATCCATGAGCATGGAAGATCTTTCCATCTTCTGAGGTCTTCTTTGATTTCTTTCTTCAGAGACTTGAAGTTCTTGTCATACAGATCTTTTACTTGTTTGGTTAGAGTCACACCAAGATACTTTTTATTGTTTGTGACAATTGTGAAGGATGTTATTTCCCTAATTTCTTTCTCAGCCTGTTTATCCTTCGATTTTAGGAAGGCTACTGATTTGCTTGAGTTAATTTTGTATCCAGCCACTTTGCTGAAGTTGTTTATCAGCTGTAGCAGATCTCTGGTGGAGTTTTTTGGGTCACTTAAGTATACCATCATATCATCTGCAAATAGTGATATTTTGATTTCTTCCTTTCCAAATTGTATCCCTTTGACCTCCTTTCGTTGTCTGATTGCTCTAGCTAGAACTTCAAGTACTATATTGAATAGGTAGGGAGAGAGAGGGTAGCCTTGTCTAGTCCCTGATTTTAGTGGGATTGCTTCGAGTTTCTCTGCATTTAGTTTGATGTTGGCCACTGGTTTGCTGTATATTGCTTTTACTATGTTTAAGTATGTTCCTTGAATTCCTGATCTTTCCAAGACTTTTATCATGAAGAGATGTTGAATTTTGTCAAATGTTTTTTCAGCATCTAATGTTTTTTTTCTTTGAGTTTGTTTATGTAGTGGATCACATTGATAGATTTCCGGGTATTGAACCATCCCTGCATCCCTGGGATGAAGCCTACTTGATCATGGTGAATGATCGTTGTGATGTGTTCTCAGATTCGGTTTGCAAGAATTTTATTGAGTATTTTTGCATCGATATTCATAAGGGAAATTGGTCTGAAGTTTTCTTTCTTTGTTGGGTCTTTGTGGGACTTTGGTATCAGTGTAACTGTTGCCTCATAGAATGAATTGGGTAGTATTCCTTCCATTTCTATTTTGTGGAATAGACTGAAGAGTATTGGTATTAGGTTTTCTTTGAAGGTCTGATAGAATTCTGCACTGAAACCATCTGGTCCTGGGCTTTTTTTTGGTTGGGAACTGTTAATGACTGCTTCTATTTCTTTGGGGGTTATGGGACTGTTTAGATAGTTTATCTGATCCTGATTCAACTTTGATAATTGGTATCTGTCTAGAAACTTGTCCATTTCCTCCAGATTTTCCAATTTTGTTGCATATATGCTTTTGTAGTAGGATCTGATTTTTTTTAATTTCCTCAGAGTCTGTTCTTATATCTCCGTTTTCATTTCTAATTTTGTTAATTTGGATACTGTCTCTGTGCCCTCTGGTTAGTCTGGCTAAGGGTTTATCTATTTTGTTGATTTTCTCAAAGAACCAGCTCTTGGTTTTGTTGATTCTTTGTATAGTTCTTTTAGTTTCCACTTGGTTGATTTCAGCCCTTAATTTGATTATTTCCTGCCTTCTACTCCTCTTAGGTATATTAGCTTCTTTTTGTTCCAGAACTTTCAGATGTGCTGTTAAGCTGTTAGTGTGTGGTCTCTCCAGTTTCTTTTTGGAGGCATTCAAAGCTATGAGTTTTCCTCTTAACACTGCTTTCATTGTGTCCCATATGTTTGGGTAACTTGTACTTTCATTTTCATTAAATTCTAGGAAATCTTTAATTTCCTTCTTTATTTCTTCCTTGACCAAGTTATCATTGAGCAGAGCATTGTTCAGCTCCATGTGTATGTGGGCTTTCTGTTGTTGTTGTTGTTGTTGTTGCCATTGAAGACCAACCTTAATCCGTAGTGATCTAATAGGAGGCATGGGATTATTTCAATATTCTTATCTGTTGAGGTTTGTTTTGTGACCAATTATATGATCAGTTTTGGAGAAGGTACCATGAGGTGCTGAGAAGAAGGAATATTCTTTTGATGCAGGATGAAATGTTCTATAGATATCTGTTAAACCCATTTGGTTCATAGCATCTGTTAGTTTCACCGTGTCTCTGTTTAGTTTATGTTTCCAAGATCTGTCCATTGATGATAGTGGGGTGTTGAAGTCTCCCACTATTATTGTATGAGGTGCAATGTGTGCTTTGAGCTTTAGTAGAGTTTCTTTTATGAAAGTGGGAGCTCTTGCATTCGGGGCATAGATGTTCAGAATTGAGAGTTCTTCTTGGCAGATTTTTCCTTTGATGAGTATGAAGTGTCCTCCCTCATCCTTTTTGATGACTTTTGGTTGAAAGTCAATTTTATCCGATATTAGAATGGCTACTCAAGCCTGTTTCTTGGTGCCATTTGCCTGGAAAATTGTTTTCCAGCCCTTTACTCTGAGGTAGTGTTTGTCTTTAACACAGAGGTGCGTTTCCTGGATGCAACAAAATGCTGGGTCCTGTTTATGGATCCAGTCTGTCAGTCTATGTCTTTTTATTGGGGAGTTGAGACCATTGATTTTAAGAGATATTAAAGAATAGTAATTGTTATTTCCTGTTATTTTTGATATTGTTTATATTGTTTGTGTGGCTATCTTCTTCTGAGTTTGTTGAAAGATTACTTTTTTACTTTTTCTTGAGTGTAGTTTCCTTCTTTGAGTTGGCGTTTTCCATGTATTATTCTTTGTAGGACTGGGTTTGTGAAACATACTGTGAAAATTTGGATTTGTCCTAGAATATTTTGGTGTCACCATCTATGATTATTGAGAGTTTTGCTGGGTATAGCAGCCTGGGCTGGCATATGTGTTCTTTTGGAGGCTGTATGAGATCTGCCCAGGATCTTCTAGTTTTCATAGTCTCTGGTGAGAAATCTGGTATAATTCTGATAGGTCTGCCTTTATTTGTTACTTGTCCTTTTTCCCTTACTGCTTTTAATATTCTTTCCTTGTTTTGTGCATTTGGTGTTTTGACTATAATGTGACAAGAGGAATTTCTTTTCTGGTCCAGTCTGTTTGGCATTCTGTAGGCTTCTTGTATATTTATGTTCATCTCTTTCTTTAGGTTAGGGAAGTTTTCTTATATAATTTTGTTGAAGGTATTTACTGGTCTTTTAAGTTGGGATTCTTCACTCTCTTCTATTATCCTCAGGTTCTGTCTTCTCATTTTGTCCTAGATATCTTGGATGTGTTGGGTTAGGAGCTTTTAGGATTTTGTGTTTTCTTCGACTGCTATGTCCATGTTTTCTATGGTATCTTCCACACCCAAGATTCTCTCTTCCATCTCTTGTATTCTGTTGGTGATGCTTGCATCTATGACTCCTGCTTCCTTTCCTATGTTCTCTAACTCCAGGGTTGTCTCCCTTTGTGATTTCTTTATTGTTTCTATTTCTATTTTTAATTCCTGAATGGTTTTTGTTCATTTGTTTGGTTGTGTTTTCCTGTAATTCTGCCCATTTGATTGTGTTTTCCTGTAATTCTTCAAGGGATTTTTGTGTGTCCTCTTTAAGGGCTTCCAGTTGTTTACCCGTGTTCTCTTGTATTTCTTTAAGGGAGTTATTTATTTCCTTCTTAAAATCTTCTATCATCCTCTTGATAAGTGATTTTAAGTCTGAGTCTTCTTTTTCTTGTGTGTTGGGGTATCCAGGGCTGGCTGTGGTGGGAGAGCTGGGTTCTGATGAAGCCAAGTAGTCTTGTTTCTGTTCCTTGTATTCTTGCCCTTGCCTTTCGCCATCTGGTTATCTCGGGTGTTAGCTGGTCTTTCTCTCTCTGACTGTGGCTTGTCTTTCCTTCAAGCCCAGATGTCAATATTCTTGGGAGACCAGTTCTCCCTCCCGGCTGTTCTTCAGACCCTAAGTCTGGAGCCCTCCTGTTGCTGGCTTTTCCACACAAGTGGGCAGCTTGCTTTCTCCCTGTGCTGTTTGTCTATGGAGGCCTGGTGGCCCAGGCAGAAGTATCCCACCACAGGTGGAAACCTGTGGTTTTTTCCTCAGACCCTGAGTCTGGAGCCTTCCTTCAGTTGGCTCCTCCACACAAGTGGGTGGGTCTTTTTCTCCCTGCACTGTTTGTCTATGGAGGCCTGGTGGCCCAGTCAGGGGACTCCTGCCACAGATGGAAGCAGGCAGGCTATTACCTCCCTGCTTTTCCTCAGTCCCTGCATCTGGAGCCCTCCTTCCGCTGGCTCTTCAGCACAAATGGCGAGGAAATATTTCTGACTTGAATTCTGCCCAGCCCCCCCCCACACACACACACACTCTGCCCCAATCTCTCCATAGCTAAGGTTGATTTTTATGCCTCTAATGGAATCCTAGAGTGTACTGGAGTGATTACTACCCATGAGAATTCCAGATCCCTTGGAACTTGTAAAAGAAAGCCTCTCTGTGTTTTTTTTTCCCCTCAAACATCATAGAAAGGTTTTGAAAAGTTGCAAGGAGGTGTGTTAAAGCAATAGAGTTTGAGATTCCCACAGACATTACTTGGTCGTACTGATGTCTAAATCATATTTAAGAATGGCACACTACTGGGTATAGAATCAGCATCTGTTGGAACAGAAAGAACACAGCTGGCAGGAATGATAGGTGAGGTAGAAAAAGAAATGGAAGATAAAATTATCTCAATTTCAATGTTTGTCTGAAACCCTTAAGTAGGCCTTAGAATATCTTACATGTGCTACGCTGATCTGATGGTCTTCATCTGTTATGAGGCTCCAGGGGCCAACTGGCCATTAAACAACAGGACGAGGACTGCTGTAACAGGTGCAGTGAAGTGGGAAGGTGTGGGGCAAATAAAACAAGCCCTTGGCATCTGTAAGAAATGGTGACCCCCAAGAAACTTTAAAAGCTTGTGTGCTGTGGTGTTCATGACGTATGTGTGAGAGGCGTGATGGCAAGTGGATTTCTCATGAAAGTACTTCAATTACTTGCATATTGTTATTTCTTTAGAATCCCCAGACCCAGCACTATACACTTACTTAATTCTTGAAGAGAGCTATGACGTGTTTTGACAAATTGGCCTTTAATGCAATTCATTGGCCCGGTGTCAATGGGAATGTTGCCCGAGCTACACCCTTTGCTAAAGTAATTTTCTAAACCTACCGCTGTGAGTCAACTAGCCTCTCCTTGAGTGTTTTCCTTGACACTCTTTGACATCTGTATCAAATTGAAATTCCTTATTAGCACCCTTTAGGATTCCCAGCTTTGAGTCAATGCATCTTTTTTTTTTTTTTTTTTTTTTTTTTATGTCCACATGAAACTCTGCTTGGTCCAGGCTCTAGCTTGGCTTTCTTGATTTCCCTATATCCTCCAGCCCCTCTTGCATGCCTCTTTTTTCCTTCAACCACTCCTCTCAGTGTATGTTGCAAGCTCTTTCTTGATAATGGGATCCATTCTGCATAGAATCTTTTAAGATATATGGCTGGTGGAAGATTTACTAAGGGCAGCTTTCTAAACATCTATTTGTACTGAACTAAGGCAGTTATTTTTATATAGAGAATATGTAAAATATTTATATACTAAATACACAGTAGAGAGTTTTTCTTACCTTCTCTTAAGAGCAGTTCTCTTCCTATTTTCTTGATTATCAGGCCTGACTTGGAGATTCCCTTCTTTCATCAACTGTTTCCATCCAGCCTATAGTTAGTTCAGGTAATTCTCCGTATCTTAAATCCAGCCATTTCTCATGAACTCTACCTTTCCTCAATCTTTCCAGCAACCTTTCCAGTGACCATGAGATCCTGCCTAAGTGTCCTACTGTCCAACCTTCGATCAGCAGTCTGATCCTTGCAAAATATTTCTGTTTATTTCCCTCCCTTCCAAAGCCTCTACCAGCTCCATCTCTTTCAAACTAAACCTGATGTTGCAACACAGCTTTCTACCATCTGACCCCAATCCAGCTCTGTCTTTGTCTCATTCATCTCATTCCAGCCTGCTCCAGTCAGCTGTATCCCACTGACAGGCATATGCGTTCATTCTTCTGCTGTCTCACAGTTCCTGTAGATCTTCAGTCATCACCCTGTCAGTTTGTCCAGGCTTTGTGAAAACTGGATCCTAAGAGGCATTCCTTGACTCACAATTTTAAGATACAAACACCAATCATTTTCCTTTTCTTCGCTCTCTTACTCTTCCTCTATTCATAATGCTCATTATTGTCTCCTATAATGTTAATATATGTATTAGATTCTTTCCCAATCCATCCTGGCCAAATATTAACTGCAATATCAAGATGAGATCATTGACTTCTTTAGTTGACATGGTGCATGTATCAACTTAGATTTGTTTAAAGACTTTATGGTAAAGGACCATATGACATAAAGGTATGCCAACTGGAGATGGAAGTGCCTGACAGAGTGAGTGGCCTCTTAAACTCACAGTCCCTTCTGCAGGATATGACCTCAATGGCCTAAGGACCCTCAACTAAGACTCACCTGGTAATGCCCTACACCAACACCTTAAAGATAAAATTTTCCAACACATGATCCTCTTGAGAGCATTCAACAGGTATTTAAACTCCAGAAAGAGAATACCCTGGGATTGTTACAATATGTGCTTTCTGAAAATGGTTTTCCAGAATAGTAGTTAACAATTTTAGTTCAGAAATACATTGATGCATTACAATTAGAACAAATGTAGGAATAGTGGGAAACATATTTCCATAGAATGAAGCACTGAAAATCACATAGAGGCACGGAGCTTGCAAGAGATTGTGAAAGCTGTGACATTCACCAAACGTATTCTCACACAAGCACTAATTGTACTTAAATAAGCCAGTAATGGAAGAAAGGAACACTAATGAGGTTAACCCCATGGGAAATCTGTAAATTTGACCAGTCTTGTACTATAGAAGGAATAAATAAAACACTACTCATTCTGTAGAAGGAAACAGATTATAGAGATAAATTCTCTTCTCACTGTATCATGCGTTCAAATATAGAGCCATTCTTCTGGTTAGGTAAAGTGGCAGCTGTAGGTTCTCGTCCAACATCCATAACTTCACGAGGCTGGAAAATCAATTGGTTTTCTAGTACTAGGCTTGATTTTCCTCATAGTGAGTGGGTCTTAAGTGTGATTAGAGAGCTATTGATTCCTGACTGCCAAGGTATGTGTGCCTCTACTGCACCGTTGGTGTTATCATGACATGCTGGACATAACTATGATTTATACATTTCATAGCAGGATAGGACTATTGGTGGCTTTCCTCCTTTGGAAGCTTGCATGGCACCTTCTGGTTCCATGAGAGCTACTTCTCATGAAGAAGGCTTTCAGGTCAGATCGAGCTGAGGGGCAACTAAAGAATGCTGAAAGCAGGAGAAAGAGTCTTCTTTACTGAAAACCATGACAATTGGCTCTCCAATATTAAATAGTCAGCCCTGAAAATATATACATACATGTAACATGCAGCTTGAATAGGTTGTATTTATATATTTAGCAATATGTTATATTTTTAAGCTATGTATAATATGTTGTCTTAGTCAGGGTTTCTATTCCTGCACAAACATCATGACCAAGATGCAAGTTGGGGAGGAAAGGGTTTATTCAGCTTACACTTCTAATTGCTGTTCATCACCAAAGGAAGGCAGGACTGGAACTCAAGCAGGTCAGGAAGCAGGAGCTGATGCAGAGGCCATGGAGGGATGTTACTTACTGGATTGCTTCTCCTGGCGTGTTCAGCTTGCTCTCTTATAGAGCCCATGACTACCAGCCCACAGATGGTACCACTCACAAGGGGCCCTCCCACCTTGATCACTAATTGAGAAAATGCCTTACAGCTGAATTTCATGGAGGCAATTTCTCAACTGAACCTCCTTTCACTGTGATAACTCTAGCTTGTGTCAAGTTGACACAAAACTAGCCAGTACATATGTAATATATCATATTTTAATATACTAACAAAATATATTAAATATTTGTTATATATATGTATGTATATATACATACATATACATATATATGTATGTATTTATATATGTATATATACATATATATATGAATATATGCATATATAACAAAATGTAAAGAAAAAAGAGACCATGAGTTTGAAAAAGAGCAAGAGGTTACATGGAAGGATTTTGGGGAAAAAATGGAAGGGGTAAATGATTCGATTATATTATAATCTCAAAATATAAAAATGTTTTTAAAAATGAGAGAGAGAGAGAAAGAGAGAGAAAGAGAGAGAGAGAGAGAGAGAGAGAGAGAGAGAGCCATATCTTCTTGGTGGAACATATTCCCCCATAGATTTCAGATCATAGATCAGAGTTCTAAATCAAATACCAGATTTAGATTGATGGGCAATTTTATGAAGCAAAAATCAAGACTTATATTCTATGATATGAGTGAACTATCTTCACTCAATTCCATGCACCTTTATTAAGGTCTTTGATAACTCTTAAGCCCTGTACATGGTGACTGGACTTTGCCAAAAATAGCAAGTCTAAGAAGCAAAGATAACCTGTTTTCTATGTGTGGTGGCACTTCTGTCTATTATTCCATATCCTCAGAATTCACCAAACTTTGTTAAAGGATAGTTACATCAGAAATTGAGTGAATGAGTCCTTGCTGTCTTATTGGGTCTAAAGTCAGCTAACAGAGCATCTTGACCACAGCTGCTCAAGGAATTCTAGTGCAGACACCAGGAACTCTTCAGAATACAGAATAATGAAGAGAAATTTTTGCTATTAACTTCAAGATTTTTGAAGTTTGGTTGTTTGGGACTCATTTTTAAGAGGAAGATAATGATTGCACAATTTAATTCCTCTGAACTTCAACTTGTTTTGACATAGTTTAACATGCAAGATAATTTACTCTTTGAAGTTCAGTTTCTCTCTGAGGAATAATGGAAGAGGAGATATATCCAAATGTGGGGTTTCTCCACATTATAATTTTATTATTGCTGAATATACTTGTGCATTCCATTACTGGATATTGGATGTGACATTTATTTTTGCTGCAAAATATAAGTTTATGTCAAGCAATATGACAGATGTGTTGGTGTGATAAAAATAATTGGGAGTTATTTTTGAGATTTGGAAACAGAGTAATTTTGGACTTGATTAACAATTTTGGTCCATTTTGCAAGCTGAAAGTCTAAGAGTATAATACAAGCATATGGTGAGGGCTCCTTTGGATACTTTGCCTCATGACGTTGATGATAATGGTGGTGTACATCTGGAAACAAGTTTTAATATCTCAAAGGAGAAACTGAGAGAAATTTGGGTTCCACTCTTCCTGAAAGCATGATTCCAGTGACTCCCGAGTATTACACTACTGAAGTGGAAACTTCTAGTTCTTTCAAAAGTTAGTTATGTCAAATGAAGTCATGCTTGGACACACAGGTGAGAGGATGTCTTGCTAAAGCAAACACATGAAAGACTGTTTTCCTGAAGCAGACACAGGTGAGAGGATGCTTTGCTATAGCAAACAGTTGAAAGGCCTCTTGATGAAGGAGTGTAAATATGACCCCACAGACAGTGGGAGACGAGCAATGAGCTTTGGTTTGGTTTGCTCTGCCTCATTATTCTTTGCTAACAACACATAAGTAATTGTTCACCTTACATAGCAATGTTGAGCTCAACTTGTGGTAACATAGCTATTGAAAGAAACTCACCCAAGAACTGCTGATGAGGCTCCTGCGGCAGCTTGCCTCTTCTGCAGCCTCACCTCAGGCCAGTTGGTGTGCCTGGAAGTTTCTTCAGGATTGAACTACAGCTCCCTGGTGTCTGCTTGATGAAAGGACTGGACTGTAGCTGCTGGCTCATGCCTGGCGTCTGCCTGCATAGAGAACAAGTCTACGGCTGCTATGTCATATTTGGTGTTTGCTATGGGACTGAACTGCTGCCAAAGAAGATCAAGCTCACCCCCAAAGAACTATTGCTGAACAGATCCACTTCCCCCACATCTTAATAACTTTCCCACTACCTCTGCTGGGGGCGGGGCTAGAAGAGAGGTTGAATGTTTATTAAAAGTAGGTTGCAGAAAATGTATACCTACACATGATCCAGTGATTCATGAGTATTCGACTAGGCCCATCTCAAAAGATTCACATGACTATCCAGTACTGCCCTTCAGGGAATCCAGTCATGTACACATGGATCTTGGCTGAGACACAAACCATATCAAGCCAAGTAGATAGCAGGACACATTTTAGTTTAATGGCCACAATTTTCATAACAGTTTCACACAGTGAAACGCAGTGGGAGTGGTGTGTTGGAGAGGAGAGTCTTAGTCTTATTTTATAACGTGAACACTCATTTAATACGGAGTCAAGTAATGATTTTATCCCTTACTCACTTCGGTGATATGAGTTGTCCAGTATGAGGGGAATTTGAATCAAATTCTAGAGTGGAAAATGCATAACATACTTTGTCATGCCTTCTTCACCTTTGATGCTAACTCTGAAAGGAAGCATGTCACTCTCTTCTGCAGGCCCATGTCAGCATTTGAAAGGAACATACACAGCCCAGGACTGATGTAGTTCAGTCTCACACGAGTCCTTAGTTTAAGAAAGACCCTTTCCCATAGAGGAAAGCTCTAGTCTCTAATACTAATTTTATCTACAATAGGTACTGGTTGGTCATTGGGCCTTTCAAAAGATCTTTGCTCCTAATTAGCATGAAATTGAAGGAAATATAGTTAAACAATTTTTCCCCAAATGGTAGAGGGCACAGTTAACTACTTTTTGGTTAAAATGGAGAAAAGAGGACATTTGTCATTTCTCAAAGCATATTACTTCGTGCAGTGGAAAAGAAAATAATGTCACTCTTATGATACTAGAGTCTAAAAATACATTTTCATGAGGAAATACAAATGGTCTCAGTTTGAGGTAATAATGACTAGGAATACCCCAAGTGAGTGATTCAAAGGGTGTGGAAATTTTCAGCCATGCTTCAGGGATCTTTCACTCATTCCTGTAGCCTTGGGAGTCTTCTGGCTTCGTTAAGCTGCAATAGCTACAAGTGATTCATCCCACCTTGCCACGGAATATCTGCTTTTTGTATTTCTACACACAATACAACATGGGATTTTATATCAACCTGGTCTCATGCTAAGAATTGTCAGTCAAACACTCCTGACCTTAATGCTCAGAAAGCAAATGAAAAACCAACTTGCCAAGACGTAGATTGGGGTTATTCAGGCCCCCAGATGGATTCATTTCCCACCATAGTTATTTCCAATTGTAGCTGAAATAAACAGTAAATAAATAAGAAATAAATAAATAAATAAATAAATAAAAGGAAATGACTGCCCCTAGTTATGGGGGAGGAGAAAGTTTATTATAGATATATGGAAGAGCATAGCCAGAGGCAGGGACGTCTGGGGGAGTCCAGAGTGAACATGACCCTGAGCCATGTTGGGGGGGGGAGGTTATGCCAACCAGAAGGACCTTGTAGCAGGTAGGGACAGAGGGATGCAGGGAAAATCTGGCTGCTGGTGTCTGCTTTGATATGTTAAGTAGGCACCTCAGCCACTTGCCCATGGTTTGAAACATAACAGTAGTGATTTCATAGAATATGAAAATGAGCAAACCCACTAAGCTGGGTCTCCATTTTGGAGAATTTCTCCTAAGAGAGAGCATCACGGATAAGATAGTCCCACCTTCAAGTGGTTTTGGAGGTGTTTGTGGAGAACTCTTAATTCACGAGGTTCCTTAAGGCAAAGGAAGAATCAACGGGTGGAAATCAGAAGAGAGAATACGTTCATTTAACTTTATAAATAGCAATTATAACCACTCTGTCATACAATGAGTTGTTTTGGTAACAATAAGCTGGATCACCTCACAGTGCTGACATCCAGATTATTCCCATTCAGGCTGGGAATACCAAATCCTGTTTAAGTCTAAAAACTTTATTAGGATTCTGTTAGCACCTTTTTTCTCATAAGAAGACACATGACACTTTATATTCAATTTTTGAAAGAGAAAATTTTAATATATTTTATCTTATTATACATTTCCCCTAAATTACAAAGTTGACAGCTGCAAATATATTCTGCTACAAAGCTTTCTGTAAGAAACATCTCTATAAGAAAATACATCTCATTAACATTTCCTGTAAATAAATTATTTCAAATAATAATTTTTGAGAGGGTGAATGTAAAGGGAATAATATGAAAACTAGGTTGTAGGTGTCATTGGTATGTAGGAAATTCTGACTAAAATGCTCCATTTTCACATCACAAAGCTTAAACCACAAAGTTTGCTCTTGGGTAAATTAGCTTATGAGTTTTGCTCTGCAGACATATGGAGAGCACAAACCACTGTCATCCTGACAAAACATGTGTCAGAAGGTGAAACTCTTATTGTACTGGACTTTGAGATTGCAGATGGGATCTAAGTCAAACACAAAAGTGATGTGTGGTCTACAAGAGCTTAAGCAGCAGCAGGATTGGCCTGCCTTCCTTCTTTCCCTTTCCTTCCTTCCTTCCTTCCTTCCTTCCTTCCTTCCTTCCTTTTTCTTTTTTACTTTTTCTCGAATTTTGTTCTTTATGCTCTAGATGTAGTATTCAGAAATGAGCTAAATCAGAAAAGAGTGAAATGGTTTCAGGGAATTTATACAGATTAGAGATGTGTTATTACTTTTTAAATTTCAATAGTTTCAGAAAATACGAACTATGTCTTTGGCAATGAAATACCTATTCCATCGAGAGGTTAGAACACATGCTTCTGATGACATTATCACTCTAAAGCTTAGGAAACAGAGTGGTTCCTCTCATAGCACCTGGCTTAAAGGAACCCACTCTGTAAGCATATTGAGATTATTTTACAGCTTCAAAACCATGAAGTATTTTGAGGCTGGGGAGGGCAAGCTGCTTTGAGCCGAGTTCACCTGCATGAGAGCAAATCTCATGGAGAGCTTCAGTTTTGCTTCTGGAGTCTCTGATGACAGTCATAACAATTCAGCCTGTGATCCAGACATGTGATCTTAAAGCCTGGACAAATGTCAAGGTTCCATCTCCTTCCCTGCTGTGCTCCATGTAGTACACGTATCACTCATGTCTCTAGTGTCTGCATCACTCTACTTGTCTCCAGCTATGCAAGGATAAATGTATGTATCAGTCTATCACACGTAGGGCATGTGAAAGCAGTGGTAAACAGTGCTCACTCCATTATTCAGTTCCCCTCACGTGTCAGACATCTTTAATAGTTTTGTAATCCATGAAAAGTCTGCCCTATACTTGTGTTCTACTAGATACAATTAATGGCTCCAGCGTGAGTGGGCATCATATTGGCAATGCCATTTCTTCACAGTGCAGAATCTGCTTTTGTCTTACATCTGTCTTTATTGATTCAGGTGAAATTAAGTTTTTGAAACAGAAATTAGTGATCTAAAGAGACACATTTACCCTTTTCTAGTTCATTGCCTTAACCAGTTAGCCACGACTACTGGTTGTTTATATTTTTCTAATGTCTAAATGACATACCAGTATTTTCAAGTAATTTAGAAAATGTTGACCATCTTTTTCTCTGGTCTACCAACGCATTTATTAGAGAAAAAAAATCAAAGAACAGTTTCTCAATTAAAAGGTGATTTTTGCGATGTGATTAATGATGCTGACTATTTTCATTCCTGCTTCATCAGCTTTCTCTGTGTTTTAGAGATTGTCTTATGTCAAGGGAGAGTGAGAATAGTTTATTGGACTATAGCTTTGAGTAGAAATGTGGCTTTAAATTATTTTTATAGCCATTGCCAATCTGAAAGGAATATCCCCTCCAGCTCAAGCCAAACTCTTAGAAAATCACGTGGTATTTGTCAGTAATTTCCATGGTGTGCTTTCTTTCAATAATAGAATTTTCACAAATGTGTACATTATTTACATAGACAAGTCGCATAATGGAAACACTGGTCATGATTTGGTTGTCACTGTCTCTACTTATTTCAGTCCTGCCCTCTTCTGCTCCACATTCTTACCCATTCCTCATTCTTCCACATTCCAATCCGGGTTTTCCATCATGCCATAATGCATTAAATACACAAATTCACAGTCTGCTAGTGATGACTCTTCCAGGGTTTATCAGATCTTCTGGCACACATGGAGTCTGGCTTTGGAAGAGTAAGTGGCATCTTTCCACACTTTGCAGGACAGGCCCTTTGCACAGTCACATCTCTGGAAAATCTCCAGCCCATGTGAACCCTTCTTGCGTTGTTTGGTACAGACTTCCCCCTGATGGAGCACTGGTTTGCAGATTTTGGTCCAGAAGTGGCGAGCACAACAAAACCCATCAATGCAGTCTGATGACCGCAGGCAGGGGTCTCCTTCATGTCCTACAGAAAACAAGACCAAGGGGGTTACAAGGGCTCTTGAGAGCAATTTCTACTTTACAGTCAGAATCACCGAAAATACTTTCACATACATCATCATGAATTATATTGCCCCTGATGATGAAAAGTCTTAGATAATTACCAGTTTGTTCTCTCTTTGTGCTCATAAGTCTGCCTTTGACTTTTTTCCATTATCCACCATCTGAACGCGAAGTTGAATGAACAGCAGAACTGTGTTCATCTTTAGTTAGCTGTAGTCTACTTTTTTCCTATTTCTCTCTGTGTGTTTATGTGTGTGTGTACATATATGCATGCTTTTTCTTGTGTGGGAGTGCATGTGTGTGTGTATGTGTATGTGTGTGTGTGTGTGTGTGCGCACGCAAGTACATGTGTATGGATTATCTGAAAGACCAAATTGTGCTGGAAATCATCCCCTATCACTGCCCCACCTTATTCTGCGAGCCAGAACCACTCAATCAAACCTAGAGCTGACTGATATGGCTAGACTTGCTAGCCAACTTTCTCTAGGGGATCTCCTTATGTCTGGCTTCTGAGGCTGGAGTCACAGATAAACTGCCATGCTCCTCCCAGCATTTACAGACTGAGAAGGATTGGAACTCTTGTCCTAAAGATTGCATGCATTTTACCCATGGAGTCAACTCCCCAAACTAGAGTTTAACTTTAGCTATTTTCCTGATGATTTTTCCCTCTATGGGGTGAACTGGAGATTTACAATATAAGTTGGTTTCAAACTCATTAATCTGATGTCTATTCAACAGGTCTCAACAAAGCTGTGACTCAAGAAAGCTGCAATTTTCAGGGACTCTAGACATCATTTACCGGTTGAGTCCAGCTGTGAAGGCAGAAGTAGCAGCACACACTATTTAGTGCAGAGAATTGGTCACACCTATGGTAGTTGAACTAAGAATTATGAGAGGTTGATCAGCTGCAGGAATTCACTACCACATTTAGACCAAGAGACCCCCAAGGAGCAAGTGATATCAGCATCCAGGGGCTAGATTCATTAGCCATAACCTAAAGCCCCTGAGATTACAAATCTGGATATTGTATGCACACACACACACACACACACACACACACACAGATTAAGTCACCAAATAGACCCTCCCACGCACGTCGTGGCTACACTGATTTCTGTTTCCGTATAAGGCAGGGGTTGTCAAACTGTGTTAGCTGCCAGACTGGGAAGACGTTAGGGTTCTGAGACTTTTACAGCTCTTCACTTTTATTCTATTGTAAAACTCAGCCATAGAAAAGGCGTTAAAGAACATATAAATCTGTGGTTTCATGAGGCATATTTAAGTGATGCTGATGAGTTTCAAAGGTCATTCTGTGGCCGCCTGTGGTCACCATAATTCTAGATGTAACTATTTCCACTGTAAGATTTTGCTGCAACTCACAGTCCGTGCAACATAAGATTTCATTCTATTTGCACCCAGAATATTTCATATATATAGTTAAACTGAAATAACAGAATTTTATTAGTGCTGTGACTTAGATTTCTGTTGGAATGTGGAAAGACACTCACATAATGCCAACTATATAGGAATTTGATGAAATGGAAATAAGAGATACAGGAAAACCTTCAGGGTCCTGGTAAATATAGCAAAATAATAAATAGAGATACATTGTTTGCCAACATCTTTAGCTTTATACAGATGGCCACCAGCAGTCCAGGCTATACCAATTGGGAAGATCTTCTGGACATTGTCTCTTTAGAAGATAACGTTGTGGGGAAATGGTTTTGTGGTGAGACAAGCTATGGAAATAATGCG
This sequence comes from Rhynchomys soricoides, assembly GCA_019843965.1. Classification (NCBI taxonomy): domain Eukaryota; kingdom Metazoa; phylum Chordata; class Mammalia; order Rodentia; family Muridae; genus Rhynchomys; species Rhynchomys soricoides. Next base: position 2,663,019 of record JADRCH010000052.1, read on the forward strand.
ATTAGAAAGAAAAACTAGGTTTTCCCATCAGGACTTACCAGAGCAGGTCAGTGCGTTAAACCCTCCAAAGAACAGGGAGGTGCTCTATTACAAAAGTCTTTAGAACACTGGGCACATTAAATCCCGTACATCTTAAAGGAGGACTATACAGATACACTTGGGCAAGTACACTTTGGGTGTACCTGTGCTTCATGCTTTTAATTTTTTTAAATTATTGTACTCTGAAACATTTTCATAGGGAAAAGGGCACTTTATACTCATGCATAACCCCACTCTAAACCAATGCTTCTTATAGATTGGTCTATGGATTACATATCATCTGACTGCTCCATGAAGTCGACTTATTGAATCTTCAAAGGTGAAAAACATGGCTGGTAATTTACTTGCCAGCAAAAATATTTCCTCATGTGTTTTTCACAGTTCTTTACTCTTTGATACGTTTGGACCTGACAGGTTTGTTTAGAAGATTTCTTCGTAAGAGAGTGACGCTTAGAAAATAGCATGGCAGGTCATGCCTTTCTCTTAATATATACTTTCTAGCAATTCCGTGAAATCTCTATTATTTTCAAAATTAAAATCAATATACTCAATTTAAACTGACCATTGGTGAACATTTTAATAACAGATTCATAGAACCAGAATGAATTTTTGATGCTTTTTTTTTTTACTTCTTTATGAAAGAAAGAGTAAGCAACAATGGAAGTACAGGTGGTCCTACCTTTTATATGAGGCATCTTGGAGTTTGGCCTTCCTAGATTCTGCCATCCCAGGTCATGGTTGGAATAGTGACCATGGTTGCGATCTCTATGCCGAGTGCCTTCCAGAGCTGGGATATGTGGGGTCAGGATGCTCTCAGTGACTGGGATGCAGATGCCTGGAAATGAGGAGATAAAGAGATCCGTTTAACTCTACAGCCTGTGATGTTCATCCTACCTATGTAAGCAAGACATTCATGTGTCTATATCCTAATCTACCTGGTATGTATCTCAGTATCTGCTGTTCATTTTTCATTCACTTACTTATTGAGGATAGAACACTTTGGGTCTGGAGCCAAGCTTCCTAGATCTGAATTTTGCCTCTTTCAAGATCAAATGACAACATACAAACAACAAACTAGGAATAAAAACAGAATTAATCTCATTTAATTATTGTAAATATAGGCAACGAGCTTAGAAAAGTGACCTTGTGAAAAATTAAGTCAGTGTCTGCAGGTTTTGATTTGTTTTGTTTTGTTTTGTTTTTTTAAGTCATCTGGCAAGATACCTGACCAGGATCCTTTTTGTTCCTGAGCAAAACAATCTGAGCGGGGCCTATACACTTCTCAAGCAGCGTGAGGTCTTTTTTCTTCCCTTCAGTTTCTTTGTGGTTCTCACAACAGATTTCTGCCCACAGCAGACATGACAATGAGTAGGTTTTTTATGACTAAACTTATGTTTCTAACCACTTTCTGCACTTTCTTAAACATATTGTTTGTCAGTTCACTATTAAGGCTGGCCTGCCATTTCTTTAAGGATGAGTGGAGACAAGCTACAGGTGACAGTCCTTTGTACTTGGAGAGCCAGTCACTCCTCTCACCTAGTAAGGTTGCCCCAGGACATCTTGAATTTAATAACTATAGCACAAAACCCTTATGAACCTGGTCAATGGATGCACAACTGCACTGCTTGTCTTGGCATTCATATGTTTAGTAAGCAACATATTCAGTGATTTTGCTCGCAACACTTCAATTTTGCAATAGCATAAATAAGTGTAGAACACAGTCTAGAAAGTGGCCAGCCACAAGGAAACCTAAGGTTTGAAAGGTGACTCTGAAATCTCATAGTACATAAGCCAAGATCCAAATGCTCCCAAATACTAAAAGGTTTATAGCTCAGGAGCCTGGATAAAAAAGCATTAAATACATTTCCATACAGGCTTTTTTTTTTTTTTTTTTTGGTTTTTCGAGACAGGGTTTCTCTGTATAGCCCTGGATGTCCTGGAACTCACGCTGTAGACTAGGTCCATATAGGCTTTTAAGAAAGAAAGGCCTGTTAACATTTGGTAGCTCTCTTACCATTATTGCAGCGGGTACCAGGGCAACACATCCCATCTCTATGGCATCTCTTCTTTTTCCTCCGACAGACCATGCAGGCTGATGATCCTTGGTGGGGACTGTGGCAGTATCTTCCAACTTCACATTCCTTATCACTGCTGCAAGGGTAGGCCTGTCATCAGATGGAACAGCACAGAAAGCAATGGGTGAGGTCTTGGGACACTAAGAAGGCATTGAGGAGCTAACCTGAAGAGAAACTAAGTCATATTCAAAGTGCCTGAATGAAATACACCATTGCGTACAGTTCTGCACATTGGTTCTCACAATCTCTGCCTGTGAAAACGGAAGGGGCAACTCTTCCAGAATAATTGGAGAAACAACCTGATGCACACAGAACAACTGTATCCCCCCAACAGAACAAAAGACCTTGCCCTCATCCTTCCTTCCTCCACAGAGCAATGGTGAGCTCTGCGCAATCAGAAAGATGCTGGACTTGGGTTCTCCACAGTTTTCACAAAGGCCAAAGTGTCCCTGCTCATACGGCCTCCTCTCAGGAGCTATGCCTTCAGTTTGTTCAGAAAACAGTTTATTATTGTATTTCTCTACCCAGCAGAACGTCTTGAAAGTTATCTAAGATGTGTTTGATAGTAACTCAAAGATAAAAGTAAAATATGGATTCTCTTTCTATACGTTTTGCTTTTTGGAGTTCTTGGACCATTTGGCATGTATCTTTTCAAAGACTGTAACATCACACAGCACAACTAGATTTAGAGCATTGAGCTAGACCCTCTGTGTTTGCTGGAACTCACCACATGGACTAAATTGGTCTTGACACTTAAAGTTGTGACAATTCTCCTGCCGCTGTCTTTAGCTGGGATCATGACAAGCATCACCAGGCCAACTGTCCTTTTGTCCTATTTTATTTTTCATATTTTCAGAGTGATTCACTAAGTTTTAACTGCAAATGCAAATCACATCTTGTGAAGCTCTTATCTTTGCTTTGAAGTGTGCACAGACGAAATAAGGATGAAACTGGATGAAATGTTTGTGTCTCTAAAATAACTGTTCGGGCTTGGGTACATTCATTATGAAATCCTACTTAATGTCCTAACACCACACACTGCCTATTTCCTTTCTTCTTTTCTCTCTGTCCTCTGTCTCTCTGTCTCTCCGTCTCCGTCTTGCCACCCCTCCCCCCACCCTCTCTACCACATGTTTGCCAGGTATGTCTCATCCTCTTCAAGTAGAAAGAGCAAGAAGAGATAAAGTTTATGTGTGAACCTGGGGGCAGATAGATTTTACGATCCTTACAGTGTCTTATTTACTGAAAGAAGAGCATTGGAATCACTCACTTCACTGTGAGAGTGGTTTTCAGTGCCTGAACAGTGGTGATGCTCCACAGATGCGTAAGATGAATTTGTATTCTTCTTACTCCACTTTACGGTTTCCTAAGTGGACTTTTGAGAATCCAAATGAAGCTGAACTCACAGCAGTAGGCTGTGTTTCAAGAACCCAGTGCAGATGAAAACCAACCAAATGTCACTTCCTGCCTTGCCACACTCTTTCCCCCTTCAGCAGTTTACCCTCTTCCTATTTAAGCCCATTAATTTTAATTGAAACACAAGTCACATGTTTCTGATTCATTTACATTCATTTCATCAAATTGTTTTGCAAGAAACATTTGATGTCTTACAAATCTTCCCTTCCTCGAAAATAGGACATGCTTTCTCAAAAGAAACAAACATGTGCCACCTAAAAACATCACAGCTCAGAAACTCTGAATCCATTCTGAAGAGAAGTGACATGGCGTTCCACCCCTAAAGAACAGACTAAATTGGAGACTTGACTTGATGGCTAAACGTAGCTTATTTACACAGGAAATTGCCAAAAGGCACAGCTGACCTCCTCCTCAGTTATTGGAATTTGGAAATAACGGATGTGAATGCTGTGAGACAGACAAGTGGTTCGTCTGAATGGCTATTCCAACTCTATAGAAGTTTATAGAGATGGGTCTGGTTAACTTCGGTGTGTGTGTGTTTTGTTTTTTGTTTGTTTGTTTGTTTTGATTTACAAGTTTTTTGTAATGAAGCTTATTAAAAAATAAAAGTGGTACACACAGTATTGCCATTTCAATACCTAAAGCTCATTTTTATCTAAAACAAACTACATGATTGGACATACAGTTTTAGTATGCCCCTGTATGTCCTTTCCTTACTTTAAAGTAGAACTGGCACAAGCAGAAGCAGAATATATTTTTAGCACGAAATGTTACAAATATTCTGTCCTTGCGACTCAACGCACATATAAAATTTCTAGAGGGGATAGTTTGGGAATTTGAAAGTAGAGTTTAATAATTTTAAATACAAACATGGCTTCTCTTAAACTTATAAAAGTCTTGGCTTCAACAAACTACATAAAATCTAATATGTGAATCGAACATATATATTCTCCATAAATATTTTCAAGAAAGGACACAATAAACTGAATAAATTAAGTTTTAGAGAAGCAAGTGATATTTGGAGATACGCCTTGCCTTAAAACATTAGCATTCTAAGCACAGATTGACTGAGGCATAAGGCCTTTTTAGCCTATTATTATCAAGAAAACAAAACATAGGAAAATGCAGGCCCTGACATACTAACAATGATCCCTATGTTTCATCATTGACACGTCCCACTTCAGAAACGAATTCTAGACAAGGTATTTTAACACTAACATGAGGGCTTGGCCACTTGCCATTTCATTGGTGTTCTTTTCTGTTTGTTTTTCTAGGATTAAATTGTGTCACAGTAGGAGGACAAGGAAAGAGACAGGGCCTTCTACTACATGAGGCCTTGAAGAAATGGTGGGCATAGGAATGAATGAATGGGCTTTTGGTGAGAAAAATACACATAAATAAAACGGTCAATTAGCAACTTTTGCGGGAAAAGTCTTTCTTTCCCAATTGCCTTGGTCTCAAAAGGCCGTTACTTGGTTCTCACTTGATGATTCCTTCACGGCAAACATAAAGTAAGTTTGAAAGACTTAGCCAAAATTTTAACTTAATCTTAATAACATGCTTACCTGGCCCTGTTTTAGAGATTTAAAAGTAAAAGGCTATGTTTCTTACTGCAATGGTTTACAGCAGTGAGTTTTTATGGCTTTGCTGACTTGGATTTTGAAGAAGAGGTGATTGTGTGTGAGGACCAGGGGCAGTCTACTGTAAATCCAATGACCAAGTGTAGGAATTAGAGTGAGACCTGTATTCTCCATCTACTAAATCTCCCAGAACTGATTAAAAATCTCATCTTATCAACATTCACAATCATTCACTATTCAGACTCAGGGATGGTTATAGTGTAAATTAATTAGGGACACCTAATAAGAGGAGGTGATTAGCTATAAATTAACATGATTAGCCATAAATATGAGAGCTATCTAGAATCAGGTTAAAGAAATCAGGTTCATAAAGAATCATTTGTCTTATGCCCCCCACTCTAAAGTTGTTCCTTTCTATAAATTGCTAAACTAGTGTTCATTATCACCGTGACAGGAGAGAGAGAGAGAGAGAGAGAGAGAGAGAGAGAGAGAGAAGAAAAGAAAGGGAGAAAGAACACATTGGAAGCTTGAAGTCTATCAGAAATCAACGTTTCTTTATAAACAAACTATTTATAAAGAGTTTGAAGTCCTGATGTGCCAAGTGGGTTGATACCCAGGGGGAGGTTTCCCTGGGGAGGGGAAAGGTGCTGTGAGGGGTGACAGGGAGAAGGGGATCTGTAATTGGGATGTAAAGTAAAGAAAGAAGGAAGGAAGGGAGGGAGGGAGGGAGGGAGGGAGGGAGGGAGGGAGGGAAGGAGGGAGGGAGGAAAAAAGGAAGGAAAGAAAAACAAGAGAGTGCAAAGTTCATTTCCACTGTGCTAGCTTAGAATCATTATTTACAGTTTTAGCAATGAAATGAGGAAGCGATACTAAGTAACTTTTCGAAATACATAACATAATCAATGATAGAGGATTTTGAATGTACTCAGCAGGGTTGTTCACTGGTGACCTCTGTGCTGAATCCAGAGATTAGAAAAGTAAAGTTGCCCACATATTTCTAATGCCAAGAGGCTGTCCTGGCATAGTCATGGGAAGACAGAAAACTGGCTGGAAACACAGCCAAAGCTATGACAAGGATTCCAGTCCTTGACAACAGTTTTAACTGAGTGTCAATCAGAATTAGAAGCAGCAGCCTGCCATGCAGATATAATGACAAGTAGGATTCTGAGGAGCAAAGCAGAATGATATGCATCTATTCCACCCATTCCCTAGGATCATAAGAAATATAGCTTCAGATTTCACTACAACACTAACCGATAAAGAGACCCTTTGGCCACAACCAAACCTTCCACGTTCTCAAAAGAACGTTAGTTTTCCTCTTTGATGATGGCAGGAGAGAAAAAGAAACATCACACACTGTGAATGTGGGGTGGCTGGCCACCCATCGGGATTCTTGCAAGATCGACCTACTTTTGTTGTTGTTTTAATCTAGACAATCCTTTGTCCCCTTGAGCACTGTTTGTAACAAGCACGGAAGTTGGATGGAGCCAGGAAAACCTCATCAGCTGGGCAGGCAGAAGACAGCCTGCGAGGATGAGGGGGAATGAGCCAGCTGTGTGAATGAAAAAAATTGGGTGGATAGAGGGTGTGACAGTGAAGGGCTGGGGACAGGAACATATCTTGGGACTCTGGTGTCAAAGAGGAACCAGGCTGGCCATCACACTTGGGAAACCACAGCCTTATCCTCACTCCTCAGAGGCGTGATTAATTTCCCAAGTTTTGACACTATACCTGGCAGACTTGTATTTCCATGGGACGGCATGCTGCTCCAAAGGCATGCATTTCAAAACTGCACATGGAAATTGCATCATGGGGATGCTGTGTGGACAATACCTCAGTCTGGCTATGTGAGAGTACTCATCATCTTTGTCCACGATGACAAAGCAGCTTTGAGGACTCATGGACATCAGGCTGGGGGGAATAAGCTATATTAAATTTGAGAGAAAAAGTTCGTGTTCTCATGGTGTATAGGACATGAACACTTAGGGTTTTGTAAAACAGCTATTTGCCTATTGACTCAACAATCAGCAGTTACTTGGTCTTTTGGACTGATTATGAGTTATCTCCCGGGCACTTTTAAGAGCTAAATCTGTGAACTGCAAATGTTTTTCTGGCTACTCTAGGGATTTTTTTTTTTTTTGACAAAAATATGTATGCCTTTTCACATTTAACATCTAAAATGTGTAAATATGTTTGTTTGATTAATATGATGCTTAATGTTAAATATTTTGTAACATTAACTTTACAGTAATTTAGTATGGTGAAATAAATAAAGAGAAAACAGCCTTTTCATCATGAAATTAACTTTGGTGTATTTTTCCATGAATATTTCTTCTTCAGTTAAATACTGTGGATTACATTGAGTTAAAATTTGAAATGCCAAAGTCATTATCACAACTTTGAATGTTTTGCTTCCAGATTTTCTATGATTTTACTTAAGAATTATGGATAAGGGCCAGGAAGATATCTCAGCCTGTGAGGGTGCTTGCCACCAAGACTGATGACTTGGGCTCCATTTCTAGTGGTAGGAGAGCACAGACTCCCCCAAGGTGTCCTCTGACCTAAAGTACAATATGCCACATGTACACCCAGTCACACACATAGTGAATAAATAAAGAAATATTTTGCCGGGCAGTGGTGGCGCACGCCTTTGATCCCAGCACTCGGGAGGCAGAGGCAGGTGGATTTCTGAGTTCAAGGCCAGCTGGTCTACAGAGTTGAGTTCCAGGACAGCCAGGACTACACAGAGAAACCCTGTCTCGAAAAACCAAAAAAAAAAAAAAAAAAAAAAAACAAAGAAGAAATATTTTTTCAAAATCAATGATAACACAAAGAATATAAGATTTTAAGGCAGAGTATTAAAATTCAAATCAAAACTTTATCCAAGTGCTATAGGTCTATAATCCTAGCAGTAAGGAGGCAAGACAAGAAGATTCCAAGTTCAAGACCAACCTTGACTAAATAATGATTTCAAAGCCAGTTTCTGGAGTATAAGATCCTATAGCACAGCACACATGCACTCACCACATCCCATCCCCCCCCAAATACATAATGTAAAAATGTTTAAGAATTTAGCCTATATTTTCATCTATAAGGCATTAAAAGCTCATCAACTCAAATGTAACCTTAAACAATTTCAAGAAGAAAACTCATGGATATTAAGATATGGAAGCTAGGGCTGGAGAGATGGCTCAGTGGTTAAGAGCACCGACTTATCTTCCAGAGGTCTTGAGTTCAATTCCCAGCAACCACATGGTGGCTCACAATTATTTGTGATGGGATCCGATGCCCTCTTCTGGTGTCTGAAGACAGTGTACTCATATAAATGAAATATAATCATAAAAAAAGTTATGGAACCTAATGTGGCTAAAATAATTTGTGCTTCTGACATTACTAGGAGGCACATTCTCACAGCAAATTCTCTCACCCTCTGGCTTTTACAATCTCTTCTGCCACTCTTCCTCAGTTTTCCTGGAGCATTGGGTTCAGTTGTTTTGTAGGTAGGTATTCCTATAGGGACTGAGCCTCACTATTATGCACTGTGGTTGGTAGTGGTCTGGTTGGTTGTGGGTTTATGTAATGGCCTCCATCTATCACTAAAAAATGTTTTCTTGATGAGGGATGAAGACTACATTTGTACCTGAGGATTTGGAGCTACACCCACAAATTCTCACCAACATGACTACCTGAATATGATCTGAACAAGTACAATAGACTTAATGAAGTAGAAAGAGGAAAGACCATGAAGATTTACCCTTGTATAAGGGACTAAAGGATGCTCAGAGTAGGAGAAATAGTCTTTCCCCAACTAACTACCTAATACCAACTGTTCACGCTGGAAAGCATGCAGGTAAGTAGCATTATACAGACTCAGTATGTTATATTTATGGCCATATATGCATATACATACACATATATGCATGTAACAGTAATCAATAAAAAAGAGGTCGTGAATTTGAAAGAAAGTAAGGAGGGTATATGGAGAGGTTTGGAAGGAGGGAAGGACGTAGGTAAATGATGTTATATTCTCAATAAGAAAAGAAAAAAGTGAAAATACAACTAATCAACCAAACAGCCATGGAATCAACATGGCTGAATCTACATTAAATTTGGTTTCCTAAGAATAATAAAAAATAACTTGTGTGTGTGAAGTTCAGAGGAGAGCCTTATGGAGTTCTAATCTCCATCTGCCTTTCCATATTCAAGGGGCTGAACTCAGCTTGTCAGCTTACACAGCAAGTGCTATTACCTGCTGAGCCATCTCACTGGCTATGTCCCCAGCTTTCACCTTTTGTAAGGATAAAAATTAATGGCAGAGCTTCCAAAAATTCAATTAATATTGTATTGTTTGTTATTAGATAATATTTTGCCTAAAACACATTGAACTTGTGCATAATGAATCATGTGGCCTTATTAACTCATTTTCTTTTGCTTCTTCATTAACAATCATTTTTGTTAATATTGCTTTTACAATCATATTCTACTCAACTTTTAGTATGGTTTTCCTAAATGCTGTGATTCCAATATAGTAAGCAATTCTCAATATTTAATGGGTAAATTTATTGTCCTAAAAATATGCCATTAGTGTATTTCATGTTGTGTTTCATTGTACACTTTGCTAACTACTATAGGCTCTTTATACCTGTATTAATTTGCCTCTTGTCCTCAGTTCTGCAGCCTAAAGACTTAACTATAGACTCAGGGTGGGAGACAATGCATGTCTTACACATTTCAAGTATACAGGTGAGTTTGCATTAGCCCATTGTTAGTGTTCAAAGAAGACCTCATCTCCAACTTTTTCAAAACTGTTCACAACCATCAACTGAAGTAACTGAGTTAATTAGGCTACATAATTCATTATACACAAGTTCAATGATTTTTAGGCAAAATATTACCTAATAATAAATCATATAATTTTTAATGGAATTTTTGGGAACTCTGCCATTGATTTTTATCCTTTCGAAAGGTAATGGCTGGACATAGCCATAGTGAGATGGCTCAGCAGGTAAAGGCACTTGTCATGTCAGTCTCACAAGTGAATTAAATCTCCAAATCCAAGCATGGATATGAACAACTAAAATTCAAAGAAACGTTTTTATTTGCATCTCTTCCAAACAGGAACAGACTTTTTGGTGTTATTCCCATCATAATATAGTATAACAATTGTTACAGAGAGCTTTGTAATAGCCATTATAAGTAACCTACAAATAACTTAAAAATAAGCATGCAAAAACTTAAGCACTTTATGAATAAACATGACTTCATTTAAAAAAATACCTTGTGCTGTTCATCCCATTACACATATTTGTTTTTTTAAAAAAAGACAGGAAATTGAGTTTTGATACAAAAGTTAAAAGGCAGGAGCCTTTTAACCTGTTAATGTTGCCTGGGTTATATATTACAAAGATAGATTTCTTTTAGTAGCCAGACATGCAGTAGTTCCCCAGTTAATTTGGCAAGTCCCACCAAGTCCCAAGAGGAAAAGTTAATTTTATAGAAGAAAGGGTAGATAATCCCTGGCTTTGTGTGCTCTGCTCTGTCCTTTTTCTGAGATTACTTTTATATTTGATATTATAATAAAATTATATCATTTTCCCCTTCCCTTCCCTCCCTCCAAACCCCTGCTCTCTCTCAAATTCAGGCTTCTTTACTCATCTATTACTGTTACATGGATGTATAACATACACATAGATACATATATGTATATAGACAGATATTCCTAAATACAACCTGCTCAGTCTGAAGAGTGTTACTCACATGCTTTTGGGGTTGACTACTTGGGGTTGGATAACTAATCGGTGTGCTCTTCCTGGGGAAGATTGCTCTCCCATTCTAGCATTATTTAGTTGCCTGTTGCTCTTTTAAGCATAAGGGAGATTCTAAGAAGCATTTTAAAACACATTTTCAAGCCCATGTTTTCAACTGTGGCTTACATTACCTATCGTAGGGTGAATGAGAGAGCTAACTTTTCCATCTGTTCAGAACTTACGTGAACCTAAGTAAGAGATATGGTTTACCTGGATCTTTACTATTTCTATATTTGTCATCCTTGCTCCCTTCATTATGATTGGCCATTCACCCTCCTTTAAAATACAGAGTGAAACTCACCCTCTCTGTGAGCATTAGCAGTGCTCCAGCATTTGCATGAGTGATAAGAGTCCTGTGGATTTGTTGTTTTTACAACCAAGTCCTTTGAAACCCGGTGACTAACTGGGTATAATTATCTAAACTTAAACAGAGGATTAAACCACTCAACTTTGTTTTCTTCAAAATTTGGGGTTGATCTCAATAATTAAAAAAAAATCTCATCACATTCTTACAAATTTGCCCAATTTCATGTTTTTAAAAATATACTACAGTAAGGCAGATTTTATAATTGTACTATTTGAATTATGCCTCCAGATTAATTTGTTTTATGACTCTAGGTTAAGTGAGTGAGTTTTGTTAGTCCCTTGATAAAATGAACATATTTCCCTATATCCAGCAGTGCTTACCTGCTTATTTCATCATAAACATTCCATAGATTCTCTTTAAAAGTACTTATCCACAGACTCCCCCCTTAGACATACTATTTCCATAAGATTGGATGTGGTCCAGGAATCTGTCTTTGAGTAAATTCTGGTGAACATACAATAAGAGGAGATAGAGAGGCATGGTTTTAGAGATGTTGTGAGGATTCAAGATGTATCCTTTGCAGATATCACACAGATGATGGCAAGCTAGACACACTATGGACCCAATGCCTTCTCCAGACAGACAAGGGTCTAAGTGGAGATTGTTTCCATGGCAACAGCTAAGTCTAAGAAACCAACCCGTTGACATCAGCTATTTCCAGAAAGGCTCATCTCCATTCCTAGTACTCATCCACTGTGCTTGAGGGAAAGCTTGAGAACTTCTAGAGCTCTACGAAGAGAAGAGGAAGAGAAGCACACACACCATCATGCACTGGGAAAAACCCAGGATGAACTCAGAGCTGTCAGCACATCCATTATTGCTGCATCGTTTCTTACCCTCACGTGGTATAAACCTATGTCACGTTGGCAACAGATAACTATGTAGTTCCCTTTGTATTTTATATCCTGAGAGTATCCTCAAAACAAATAGCTTTTATCCCCATACAATATGTAAAAGACAAATAATGTGAGCTCTCATTAGTTTATGTTCTTAATATGTGCTCCATTTTTCAATTCTCAATGAAAGTTACATTTATAATTACATGTTGATACTTAGGAAGAAGCAAAAGCAAGTACTTGTAACTTACTGCTCTAAAAAGACTTTTATGATTATAAAACAGGCCAACATTAATAAATATTTCTATTTTCAGAATACAAATACTTGGTAACCTAAATATCATGTGAGTGGGTGACCAAATGTTTGCAATATTTTCATGAATTTAGAAAATGGTGGCATAATATTGCTGTGGCTGTGCATGTAATTATGTCGATGAACATGTGAGTATGTTTAGAAGTTATATCAAGTTATCTCAGGAAATGTACCAAAAATATGTGATTTACACAGGGAACGGTAGACAAGGTTATTATTGAGGATAGAAGATAGAAGAAAATTTGGGTTACATGTAATCCTTTAAAGATATTTTATAATTTGCACTAGATACATGTATATCTAATTAAAATTAATATAATTTTTAAAGAACTAGTATTTCAAGATTCAAAACAGAGTTTTATTTATTTTTTGTTAACTTATACCTTACATTTTTGTTTTAAGAAAGAACTGTTTTCCTTAATCCAAAGCTTAGTGCAAGAGCTTCAAGTAAAGGCTCCCCAAGCAAAATGTTCTGAATAAGTTCATAAAGTTCATCTTTCTGGAACAATAAGACTATCAATTAAACATTCAAAAGCATATTAGCACATGCATACATACTCACAATGCGTTGCTCTAACAAATACCTAATTGAGCTAATGTTTGTTATTATCTTGGCTGATTTCACTTGATACAGAGCAGTCAAATGGCAGCAGTTCTCTCCTCTTATTGAATTCTCCTTCCTTTCCTCCCGGAATAAGGCCAGCCTAAGTCAAATAGCTACTGACTACATTTTATTCAGATATTAAGAAAACAGCTGATAAAAGCAGATAAAATTTAAAAGGCTGCTCATGTCTCAAGAAAAAACTGAAAAGAATACCCAGCGAGATACCCCCTCAGTCTTAATTCTGCAGAACAAGAACTTTTCACATCTGTTGAAGAATGCTATAAGTAAAGATTGCTCAAAAATCATAAGCTGTTCCTATTAAAGCTCAGAGGTTGAATGAGAAGACACGCAATATTTACCCTTCCGGTGATCATATCAGGGAAAGCTGACCCAATGTCTATACAGAGGGTTACAGCAACAGCTGCACTCTGTGCTCTGTAGCTATCTTTAGACTGCACTGACTGAGAGACCTTTTATTGCAAACATAGGGCAAGCCTGTGATCCACAATCACAGATAAGTCTGGGGAAAGCAATTGAACCAGAACTATGTTATCTCTAGCCAAGGTATGGAGCATGTAGCTGCCTTGTTCTGTCAGCCACAGAACAAAGGACTAGAATAGGCCACTTGCCTATTCAGAAGAAAAAGAAACAGAAGCTATCTCACATGAGAAGAATTTATCAGCTCCATCCTTCACAGTTTCAGCCTGGTACCTGCATTTATGTATCTACAGAACATAGTGTGTTTTCTCCAGTCTGTCCTGTGTAACTTGTTAACCAAGCCTCTGCGTCCTCGTGTTTTGTTCTCTGCTTTTTAGATTGTCCTGTTGTTAAGGCAGTTCAGATCTCTCATAGCAATATATGCACAAGACATGCCAAATACACTTATATAGTCAATTGAACCACTTCTGAGTTCCAAAATTCAAGAAAACTAGGAATGTTTGAAGCAATTTCAGAGTGTCAACTTAGCTCTGGGGTAAAAGTCTCCCAGTGGAGGAGTGCTTGACTTTCTGACAGATGAAATTTGACAGTGGCCAAGGTCACTTATTTATCTGAGACATTTTTAAGATGACTGAGTGGAAACGCCTTAGATTGACGAATAGTTTTACTTTTAGTTTCAGATAATAACAATAATATCACCACATGTTATTTATTAAAATAAAGCACTTTTCCAAAAAAAAAAATCAGTATTTTAGTATACATATGGACTTAGTTCTCAGCCTCATACCCAATGAACCAATTTAAATTCTTACTGTATAGAAAAATGAAAGAGGTCACCACACATGGGCCAAGAGATATATGTCTCCAGAACAACACAGTATAGAGACATCACTCATTGGGTTAGCATCAATTTCTATCAAACTTTCTTTCAAAAACTTTGGAAAGGAAGGAAATTGTAAGCCAGATGATGATGAATGTTTTGATTTTTGGTGACCCTAGTGTTCAAATATCTGCCTCAGAAATGTGGTACATCTTGTGATGACATACTTAATGTGTTAGTAATCCCAAAGAGAACATACTGAAGACATTGGTCCCCCACACCACCCACATCCCAGTTCATCTGCTTTGGTGTGGTGACCCAAGCATTCTCAGTAGAGCAAAGGGGGTCAGAATATTTGTTACCAGATTAAACAACAACAACAACAAAAACAAAAACCAAAAAAAATCATGTTTTGGGTTCAAGTTATTTTCCTTTCATTCCATTGGTTCTTTCTGCTTGTGCAAAGAGTATGCTCCTCTGTAATTTGGTTGCTACTATTTGTGGTCCCCTGGGCATTTCTAAATGTCTCCAGATGTACTGGCATTGGGCTCTTTATAACTCCTCCATGTCTGACCTGAAATTCTAGGTGCCCTTGCAAATGTATGGTCTTTTAAAAATGTGAGAACATGACAGGGCAGTAAGAGAGTAACTCTTACTGATAAGAAAACAAGAGTTCCCACAGGAATTGAGGTGAGTCTGTATTGCCTCAACACATGCAGAATGCCAGTCTTACTAATAGGAGGTTCGTGAAAAGGGGTAATGACATTTTTAAACAATGATGCTAGGGACAGTCTAAAATCTTTCACCTACAGAACAAATATGTGCCTCATGCTGTATATTCAAATATGCCCAGAAAATATTTAGAATATTACACAAAATCTGTCTGTGTTGTTTGATCATTTTAACCAAAGAAGAAGGAAGCTGTATCACAATTAAGATTCCCAGAAAACATTTCTGTTCTTGGCTTGGAAAACAATCTAGTTCCTATCTACAATTTTATGTTTTGTGTCATGAATTAGTTAACCCCAACCTATGACTATGAATTTAGAAACATTACCCATCTACCAAGAATACTCTTTTTCATCCTGATTCATCATTAAGGTACTTCTAGCTCATCATTCAAATATTAGATCACCTTATTTCACTTTTGGGCAGCTCTCCAGGTTGACTAGCCACCACAGGTTGAGATAGAGTTGACTTTTGTATCTATAATATAGGTCACTTAGGGCACAGAGCATGCTCTGTTGAGTCTTCCATCTGCCTCCTCCATATTCTTTGAGTAAGAACATAATTTTTGCAATGCATTAGCATCCCTTATCATGTCTTCTCTTGAGTTGATTTTTTTGTAACAATAGTAGAAAATTTATGGACTTAAATCAACAAAAATACTTATAATCAACCAGGTATGAAAATAGGATAAATATTGGTTTTGAAAGCTGGTCAAATCCTACTAAAGCCATCATATAGGACACTGTTTTATGAAGAAAGGAAGTTGGATAGTGTGACATTTTATGGCTAGGAATTTGGTCACAAGTCTCTCTCCAAGAGACTAGACACCCCTTTCTTGGGTGCTGCAATCAGTACCTTACCTTATATCTGTCCTCTCTTTCATGTAAGTTATCCACAATGAAAAGCAGGGCCCTTCATTTCTAAGTAGCTGGAGAATGTCTCTCCCAGAGAGGCAATGATGCCCTGAGAGTTATTCACTCCAGGAACTGTCTTTGATCTCTTTCCTACTTGTCCTCTGGAAATGTTTAAGAATTTTTGTTAGGTTGGAACACTCACAATGAATAATTTTTGGATGAGGGAGCTGGTCCACTCCTAATGCTTCCTTCCATGGCTTCTTTGCTTCTGCCTCTAAACATTGTCTTTCAATTGTCTATCATATGTGATAGTTTCCTAGTGAGCTGTGTATTGTGGATTGCTTTTGCAACAAAGAAGGTAACCCACACCATCCTTTAACATTTTAATGCTATGCAAATTTAGAAAATCTGCAGTGGTGTTAAGAGATTCAATGTCTCCAGAGAGACCTAGGTTACAACAGCTTAGAAATCAGTACAAAACAGAAGGACACTTTCCAGGTGTTCATTTTTACAACCACCAAAATCTCTATTTCATGACTAGTTATGATACTAAACAAATTGAGATAAATAGGATTCTTTATCAAGCACATCAAATTAGGTAAATCTTATTTGTATGTCAGCTTTCAACAAACGTATAATGTTTCAAGTTTTGAACAAAATGCTTTTCAGACATTGTCTATAATTCTTGTTCATAGGCCCTCAACTTCCATAATCATGCCCATATTTATTGGAATTTTAGAAAAATCCACAAAATATTTTATGTCCCACTTTTAAATTTAACAACATACAGAAATTTGCAAAAGATCATTTTCAGCTTTGTCTGAGTTCCTATTTGATACTTGCATAAAGATACTGAGACTGTTGGGCCAAGGGACAAGAAATAAGGACTCTGCCTTCTAGGTTGAATGTTTCCTATGCTGGTCTGTTTAAGAAAGGTTGTACACTTATAAGGATCCTTGCATTCTAGTTTCACAGAACAGACTGAAATGTGGGGCTCTTTTGTTCTGTAGGAAGAGGAAAGACACAGTCATACCTGGGCACAGCAGGTATCAGACAGTCTGGATTACATCTGACTGTAACATTTCCTGAGTTTAAATGTGATCACCAGAACTTCATTCACACAAACAAGTCAAGTTCTTTCCACACTAAGATTAGATAAAGTGATGTCATTTATTATTATTATTATTATTATTATTATTATTATTATTATTATTATTAT